>OZ038479.1:114647730-114660230 GCA_964036315.1 Acanthosepion esculentum
TCGTTACAATATACCATTATATAAATATAGATATAAATATATATTTATATAAATATATATAAATATATATGTATATAGATACAAGTATTTAAGTAAATGCTCTGTTTATAATAAACAGTATTAATAACATTTACCGGCCTGAATGTCCAAGAAATTTTCATAGAAAATATTCGTTGTCCGACAGGATTCGAACCTGTATCCTATACAGAACCGTCATATAGCGTGACATGCCTTTTTAACCGATTCAGCCACAGAGGATCAATATATATATGTATGTGTATATATATATATATATATATAAATATATACACACACAAATATATAATTTCTAACACATATTTTGCATTCAACTAAAATTCCTTTTCTGTGAATGCTGGTTCATTAGGGAAACATCACAAATTAAAAATTTTCCAAAATATTTTGCCAATGAATTAGCATCATCAGGAAATATATTTTATTTTATATCCAAATAAAATTCTTTTTCTGATGGCATTAGTTCTTCAGTGAAACAAGTCAAAGTAATTTCTTTTTTAAATTGTCTTATATATTTATCATAATGCCCGGAACGTTAGACAAGAATTCTCTGCTAGGCCCATGGGAGAGAAAGTCTGATATTATGGAGGCCTGAAACTTTCTATGATCTCAAGAATAGACATCACTAAGGAAGCATT
This sequence comes from Acanthosepion esculentum, assembly GCA_964036315.1. Lineage (NCBI taxonomy): Eukaryota > Metazoa > Mollusca > Cephalopoda > Sepiida > Sepiidae > Acanthosepion > Acanthosepion esculentum. Next base: position 114,648,402 of record OZ038479.1, read on the forward strand.
CTGGTGCACATGATATGCATATAAAATGAACCTTATTACAGTTGCATTAAAATAGTTATTAAGAATTTTCTGTAAAATCAATCATGAAAAAAATTTAGAAAATATTTTTTGCAGGGGACATCTTGTATATTTATATGGATAAAAATATGGATTCTGATAATATTCAAAGCAAGAGTTGTTTCTTTGAATTTCAGGTTTGCTTTTTGGATTTCCTACTACCAAGCAGTGAAAAAACTTGCTGACCATGTTAGTACCAGTGTTTGTATTACTGTCTGTCATACATAGATGTCTATGTGTGGACTTTACTTATTATGTAGAAGAAGAGAAGAGTCCAGGTACGTACATAAGTGACCTTGCAGCTGATATGCACTTGATGGACAGAGTCCCTCTCAATGCTCACAGCCAGGTTATGTTTGAACTCGTAGAAACTGGAACAAGTGGAAATTTGCAGTGGTTTCGGGTTGGTAAAAAGACAGGCAAACTTTACACTGCACAAACATTGGATGCTGAGTCTCTTTGTAGACATAATAAAGAATGCTCAAAAATCATAAGAATTGCAGTGCAACAAACCAAAGTTTTCATGAAAATCCTAAAAATCAAGGTAATCCTCCAGGATATCAATGACCACCAGCCAGAGTTCCCTGAACAAAGAGTAGAAATACAATTTGAAGAAGATGACAGGAAAGGAGTCAGAAAGTCCATCCCGAATGCCATTGACAGGGATGTTGGGAATATTAATTCTCAAATTTCATATGAGCTGAAAAAAAACATGGACGATCCGTTTACATTATCTGTATCAAAAACTGTAGATGGAACTTCAGACCTTATAATTACACTCGAAGATATGTTGGACAGAGAAATTAAAGATTCTTATGTTGTTCAGGTAATTGCTAAAGATGGGGGATCACCACCAAAACAAAGTGTTTTAGATGTCCACATCTCTGTCACTGATGTCAATGATAACACTCCCATTTTCTCTCAGAATGTCTACAATGTATCTATTAAATATGAATATAATGAAGCAATTCCAATAACTGTTCTGTCAGCCAGGGATTTGGACTCTGGTAAAAATGGACAAATATTATATCATTTCAGCTCACGGACTTCTGAACTAGCAAAGACACACTTTAAAATAGATGAGGAAACAGGAGGGATTTTTGTTCAAAAGGCATTTACACCAGGACAAAATCAGGCATTTGAATTGTTTGTGAAAGCCACTGATGGAGGAGACCCACCACTGAGTTCTATTGCCATGATCTTAATAAACATGGTCAGTCAACAAAATCATGCACCAAATATGGCCGTGAACTTTTTTTCGGCATCTACGGAAAACACGGCTGCCATTTCAGAAGATGTTGAAGTTGGCAGCTTTATTGCCTACGTTATAGTTACTGATCCAGATTATGGACAGAATGGAGAGGTCAGTTGTGATCTCCATCATAATAAATTCCAACTTCAGAGTCTAGGGACAAAAGAATATAAAATAACAGTAAAGAGTCCAGTGGATAGAGAAAGCATTGACCACCATGAAATAACCATCACCTGTCAAGACAAAGGTTCACCCCCTCTTCAGAGTGAGAGAAAGTTCTCTATACAAATACTGGATGTTAATGATGTGAGACCACAGTTTTCTAAAGGGATGTTCAGATTATCAATTAATGAAAATGAAAAAGCCAATTTTCCGGTGGGCACCATTAATGTATCTGATCCAGACTTGGGACCTGGAGGCAAATTCACTTATACCCTATTAACCAACAGTAAGCATTTTTTACCTTTCCAAATCTCAGATGATGGATTAATTTCAACAGTTATGTCTTTGGATCATGAATTCCAAGATATTTATGAATTTAAAGTTTTTGTGAAGGATAATGGCTCTCCACCTTTGAACAACACTGTAAATGTTATTATAGAAGTTAAAGATGAAAACGATAATGCTCCATATTTCACATTCCCCAGTATTAACCCTTTCACGTTGGATTTTATCTATTATCCACATCATACAAATAACATTACTGTCCTCAGAGCTTCGGACATAGACAGCCGAGAAAATGCGTTTCTTAAATATGAGATAGTCAGAGGCAATGACAACCAGCTGTTCACAATCAATCATTATACTGGTCTCTTGTCCTTCACCCGTGTGGTCACCCAACAAGATGCTGGGTCATACAATCTGGAGTTTGTTGTCAAGGACAGTGGCACCCCAGTTCTTTCAGCTAAAGTCGATATGATTTTAAAACTGACTGTGAGCAACAAGACTTCGGAGATGTTGAATTCTGAACAAATGAACTCTGATGATAGCGTCCATCTCTTTTTGATGATTGTTGTTTTGGTGGTGGCTGTCTCGGTTTCAGTGTCAATTACTGCTGGACTTTCAATTTGTATTGTTCGGTGCAAGGACAGGAGAAATAGTTCCCACAGAGAAAGAGTAAACCCTCCTTGCAAATGTACCATGGAGCATGGAAATTATATGTGTCCATCTCAGCAGTCACCTTATTGGCCTGATGACCCTGTTGCTCTCACAGCAGACCAGGAATCAACCAGGACAATGTCCAGGAGATCAGCAAGAGGACCATACCCTACTGAGGAACTGAATAAAGGACCAAAAACTGCAGATGGGGTCTACCAGGTGAGTACAGATATTGTTAAGTTTATTATGTTTTTGTCTTTCTTTTGAATTCTCTGCTATGAGAAAAATGAAGAATTTTAAAACTATATAAATATTGGTAAATTGTATATGAATTTTCATGCTAATTGTATAGAAATATATCAGTGCATAGACTATACAAGAGTACATCAATAAATTTTTAGCCTAACATATATTCTTTAGTTGAATTTTGATCTGAAATTTTCACCGTATAATGGTCAATCAATGTGAATAATATTCACCACTGAATTATGTTTATTAACAAGGAAGGAAATAATGTAAACAAAAATATTTTACTTTTTTTTAATCATTTCACCCCAAGCAAGGCAGTAAAGCCACTAAGATGTAAGAGGGTTACTGAGTGTGAATGAATATTAACAAAAAACATTATAAAGGAGAGAGAATAACAAAAGAACAAAAATGACTTACTTTCCTAATAAATACAATCTTCAAAAATTTAAATACAGTGTCAATCACCATTTTCTGTCTACTTAAGTCCCATTCATCTTTTGTCCATTCCTCAATCTTCCCTATAATCAGTCTTCTTTTTCACTTTCACTCCATGTAACCGCCTGTGTTATAGTGGAATTCCTGCCTTGCTCTGGATGAAATGATTAAAAAAAATATGTGTATTAGATATGCATAACTGTTTACATGCATACGCTTATTCATTCAAGAAGCTTCTATATGCATATTTATGGAAATATAAGTTATAAATAATGTGTGATATGTTGAAACTGTAATATATATATATATATATATATATATATATATATATATATATGGGAGACGTTTATGGTTGTTCCAACGAGAGAAACATGTATATTTTAAAAAGAGAAAGATCTCCTAATGTTTTTTTTATTATAATGTGAATTTTTTTTAAAAACTTACACTCTCTCTCTCTATATATATATATTGAAAAATATTCAAGAAACATGGGAAGCACTGGGTAACATATCTACAAACTTACCACTCTGTTCAAATCCCATAAACACTGGAGAGCACCTTGTACCTATGTATGTATACACAGATATATTTTACTACTCATGAGTCATCTCAAATGCTGTATAGACAACCGGATCAGTCATTGTAAATTTAAGATTAAAATAATAAGGCCCAAACAGGAAAAAATGAACAAATTCAAAATTTTATCTCATACACTAATCTTATGTCATTTATAGAATTATTTTTAAAAATCTTACATCGTTACAAGAATAACATTTTTTTCTAAGAAAGAAAAAAAAGGAAAAATAATCTGTACATAAATAAACAAATATACCAAATATTGTACATAAAGGTATCAATGGAACTCAAGTTTGCATTCATATATAAGTAAATTTTAAATTACTTTATTCTATTAATAATTATATATATTAATAAAAATTGAGACTGAGGTCAACATTAAGTGGCAACAGTCTGTTTCATACTTAAATGAAACCTTCAAGCCAACATATGTGAAGCATGAAACAGACTGTCACCACTTGGTGTTGACCCCAGTGTCCACTTTTATATTTATATATGCTCTATCTTTGATATTCAGCACTTTTAAACATAAATATAGCATACTTTAAAATGATATTTTTATCATATATATATATATGTATACTACTTTAAATGTTATTTTCAGTGGATGCCCATATTTGAGTAGATGCTCTGTTTATTTTTTAAACAGTCTACTGGTTTAAACAAGCAGGAAATCTTATTAAAGAAATTTGCACTCCAGCTGTATTTGAACTTGTGTTTCTCTTTGCAGGAAAAATTGTTGTTTCATTTAATGTGGCTTTGACATGCTTCATAATCAAGCAAAGTTACACATATATACATACAGGCACACACACACACACACACTATATATATATATATATATATATATATATATATATATATATATATGCTATTAAGACACACCAGAGAAAAAGAGCTCAATATTATATTTAATAGCTGAACTTTAATAGAATTTATAAATAACTTCCCGGTGAATAATGGCTGACCACAACGAAAAGTTTCATGTGTTTTCATGCAAGTTGTAGTCAGCAACTGTTTCTTGTGAAAATAGTCAATTTATACTGCCTTGGCTAGCAGAAGATGTTACAACAAAGATAACTGATGTGTACATTATAACTTTAATTACCCACCTTTATTGTAATATCTTGGGTCAGTTGGCATAAAATTATTTAGATAAGATATGATTATAATGTTTACATTAATGTATGTTTTGAAAATATGGATTACATTCAACATAATGACTGAATAAAGAACAAGTAGTAAAATCCTTTTAAAATTAACATATTTTACATGGTAATTGTTTGGGTGAGCTCTTTGCTATGGTGCCTAGACTTCATGAATTTAAGTGTAGTACTAGAATGACAACAGAGTCTCATCAATTTACAGTTGAATTGGCTAGGTGTAACTGTAAGTTCTATGCTGACAGTTTCTTTTCTCACACTTCTCACTTGTAGAACTCTCTTCCAGCTCCATGCTTTCCAGCCAAGTTTGATCTTCAATAATTAAAAGTAATGTCAACCATTATTACTCTTCTGTTGTTCTTGCTCCTTCATAATGCTTTCTGTTTTCTAATTCTTTCCCACCCAGTTACAACTTGTGCCTTAGTGGCTTTACTGCTTGGCTTCGGTTGAATTTGATTAAAAAATTAATTAATTGTTTTCATTTTCAATTAGAAATTTATTAAATTTTAAATCTTTATTATAGACATCTCCAGACATCATGCAAAGTTTTTTAAAAAGAAAAATATTGAAAAATTTAATCCTAGATTAGAGTTCAAAAATGAAACAGAAGTAAAACAGGAAAATGCTGAAGATAAAATAATACACTGGGTAGAAACAGACGTTCTTCCTCTAAATAGAAACAAAGCAAGACCAAAGCAGAATAGTAGAGAGAATAAAAAATAATGTATGAAGCAATTGTTCAATGGCATAGTGACCCTTTAAAGAAATGAAGCAAAAACTAACCCTAGAAAATGGCATAATATGCAATGGTGATATAATTGTAGCTCCACAAATTCTGAGAAGGGACATATTAAAAGGAGTGCATGATGATGTGCATTGTGGCATAACAGCAATGCAAAAAAGACTAAAGTTATAAGCCTGGTGGCAAGGGTATTCAAAAGATGTAGATGTAAGAGATGCCCAGAATGTGCAGAAATAAAAAAAATTAAAATTTTTGGTTTTAAAAAATCTTGGTAGAATTTTTTTTTTTACATTTGTTACCCACACTTACTTAATTTTATGACAGTCTGAAAAATTAAAATTCCACCCTTTTCATATTTATATTAGTCAAAACAGGACTCCTTGGGGAATTTAAATCATCAATTTGTTTTTGTCAAACAGGAACACCATTTACCAAAATCCTGCTGTGAATTGTAAAATAAAAAATGCAATAAAACTATCACATTATTTAATTAGAAAAGCTTTTAATGGCATTTATAAACAAAATATACTAAGGACACTTTTGTCTTAAGAAAATATTTTTTCAATGAATAATGATTTTTTTTTTTTTACAAGGATTAATCTAGCTTCACTTCCCAACATTTCTGATGAAACATTGTCCATTAATTACGTTAATGCCTATATTTTTGCATATTATATAATTTTTATTTTTTTTTTTTAAATGATGTTCAATCTCTACAAGGTCCAAGAGCCACTCGAGGTAGAGGACTAGAAAGTAAGAATCACAGTTTATGGGGAAGATAACGGTTGACTCAAACAGCTTAAGATTGTAGTAACCATCCCTGATCACTATAATCTTAACCTCTTCAAGTCTAGAGTCAACTAATATCTTCCCCACAAATCCCCATAAACTGTGCCTCTTACTCGCTAAATGGGCTCTTGGTGAACATTATTGTAAAAATGGTAATTTTGCTTGTAATTAGTTGATATTTTTATTTCTGAGTATATACGTGTGTGGGTATGTGGTCTAAAAATTCAGCTAAAAATAAAATATATCTATAAAATAAAATCCTTACATATGCCTTGAGGACAAATCATTGGTAAAGAACAGTTTTCCTTTTGACTTTATTCATATATATATATATATATATATATATATATATATATATATATTATAGAGCAGTTAATAAGAAATGCATATAGACCATCTTTCTTTTTAATTATCCATATATATATATATATATATATATATATATATATCTACACTTATGTTTTGGTGGGCAACTTCAGTTTTGCTGGTTTTCCAGCTCATCAGGCACAAAGTATATGTTATGTTTTTATAAAAAATACACAGATGTCACATTGGAGGAATTTTGATTCATAGTCCAAAAATAAAATAATACAAAATATGCAGGAAATGAGGTGCAGGTAGGGTTCATTTTTTAAAAAAATAGAGAAAATTTTTAAAAAAATATATAAATAAATAAATAAAAGAAAACATAGAAATTTCAAATTATACTGCAGACTCTGCTCTGGGTCTGATATAATAGTGCATGCCAGGTGAAAGGGAGGTAAGCAGGTATGAAACTTAAAGTTTAATAAAAGAAAAATATAATAAAAAAGAGGAATTTAATTGGGTATCCACTATTTTAAGAGGGACGATTTTCTGTGCCTACATGTGATCATGAGTTCATAGATTTACATTGTTAATATTTTTGAGGATGAATTTTTTCTAACAGACATAGGTTTTATCGACTACCACCCCACCGCTCCAGAAAATGGTTTGGTTTGGTCTACGAATTCCCAATTTACATGAGGTGTGTAGGCATCTGTTTTGATACACCAGTAAAACTTAGAGAGAGCTGTGGCGTTTGCATATTTTTTTTTGATAAGTGTCATTTTGTGATGATACAAATGCGTTTTCCAACTATTAGCAGTATATCCAAAATAAAATTTGATCTGACCATTGTGCTTGACACTAGCCTTATAGATAACTCCTTTATACATGCATTTATCATTCATGGGACAGAGGGTAACTTTACAACAATTACATTTTTGATCATCATGGTTACCATTGCTACTAGTGCTGCTTAAGTATTTGTTAAGGGTTACATTATTATATTGGGCTAAATATTGTTCAAGGTTTTTAGTGCAGCTGTAGCTAACCTTAACGTTGTTCTTGTTGAAGATTTTTCTGAGTAAGGGATTATGACTAAAATATTTGTGTACTAATCAAAGAAAGATTCTACCAATATTGGTCCTGATGTTACTGTTAAAGGATAGATTGAACCAAATAATGTTGTGTTTTCTATTCTTTGATTTACTATTGGTATTCACACTAGTGTTCAGGATGGTACTTTAGTTCAACATTGTGCTTACTTTTATTTAATGCATCAGCATATTTGGTTTTGTATTTGTCAAAGATGCGTTTACTGCTGGAGTTAGTGGAGAGTCTATGTTGTACAGATTTGTGGAGGTTATTAAGAATACATGGCAGGTGGTTAGATTCTTTACTAATATATGTATGATGATAAAGTTCCTTATTATAAGGCATGTGTGCTCCTCTGGATAGATTGAACATAGTGTCTAGGAAGTTGATCACCTTCGTGTTGGTGACATTGGTGATGTTAAGTCCATGATTCTTAAAGAATTTGATTAGTTGTTTCCTAAGCCGGTCAGTTTTTTTGTGGCTTGGAGTTATGTAGAAGGATCACTTCATCATCCCTGTACAGTCCGGTTTATATATATATATATATATATATATATATATATATATATATATATATATATCTGAGCCTCCATAGTAGTAGTATGCCAACTATTTCAAAAGCTTCTGCAGAGTCAAATGCACCCATCGCTATAGAGAAGTTGGAATTGTCTTTTGTTGGTCCACAAAGAACAATTGTGGTATAGGATGGGCTTTTGGGCTTGTATGATTATGCTGATATCCTTGTCCATGATGGTGCAATAATTCTTAGCTAGGTTTATAGCAGCCATTAGTAGGTCTTCAGTGATTGACGGATAAAAGTTGGATATGTCAAATTGCATAAAAGTACACTCGCTTTTATTTTTAATATTAGCGAACCAAATTTATAGTGTCTTTGGTATTTCTCCACTGGTTGACCCCTGTTGCATTCCCGCAATGTGTCCAATGAGCTGGAAAACCAGTGAAACTTATGTCACACACCAAAACATAGGTATATGTATATTTATTAATATATATATCTTTGCTCTGTCTAACCACATCAAGCACTATTATGTTTACAACTCATGAATAAATTTGATGGTTATTTATTTGCTTGCTTGTATATGCACACCAACATATGCATATACAGTTGCTTATATCTTGTTATTTGATTTATCTAACTCTATACCTATATATATATATATAAATATATATATATGCAGGGCTGATGTTTTTTTCCCCCAAACTCTATGACCTTCAAGCCTGATTGGGAGCCATGGGCAATGCTTTGTGACTCTTGCTATCTTCGCAATATTTGCTTTTTCTACCTACATTTATATATACATTACAAATTAAACTATGCACAACTGACTATTAAAGGATGAAAAATTTTAACTAATTTTGATGTCATTCTAGGGTCATTTTTTTTTTTCATACAATTTTATGAATTTGTTTTGCTCGTGCTAAAAAACTATTTAAAAAAATAAAAAACTATTTAAAAAAATAAAAAACTATTTAAAAAAATAAAAAACTATTTAAAAAAATAAAAAACTATTTAAAAAAATAAAAAACTATTTAAAATTCATTATTTTTTATCCATGTTTAATGTCTTAAAATTATTCATCTTTTTAACAAGAAAAACCTCAAGTTGATGTTAAAAATTACCACAAAACATTGTTGATTTTTTATCTCTCTTAGATACATTGTATTCATGTCAATTTTTCTAGTTAAATTGTTCTCTTATATTGCATATGGTCTATTATTGTATATAATTATGTTGCAAAACGTTCTATTTTATATGAATAATACCTTATGAAAATTGAGATGTAGCAGAGTGGGGGGGGACCTCATATCCTAGATTAGAGAGGGGGCATAGCATTAAATTTACTGGTGAGGGGGGTATTAGACCCTTGTACTGGCACTGCATACAAACATTTACTTTGCTGGATATAAAGTGTGTAAAAACTGTCCAAATATTCTATATATCCAAGGGCTTTATTAGCCACTCTCAAAGTTTTTTTTTTAACTGAATATATAAATTTTTATATAGTGACAGAAATGTAATCACGTGCTGTGGCTGTGTTCATAGTTGATATTATTGAGTGTTAGCTTTTTCTTTTTTATTATTAATGCTTCGATTATTTTTAACCATTTTTTTACATGTGGATGAGGTCATTATGGTTGTATTTTCCACATGTTGTTGACAGAGCTGAAAATGCAAATGGAGTCATTAAGAATATTTATTTAGAATAACTTTACTGGTTTTGCAGTTCTACGATTTTCAAAAGTTAAACTGAGATGGAGAGAAGTGTGGCTATGCCATATGTTTTGCATATATATATATATATATATATGTATAGACAATATTAGTGGTAAATATACACATACATATGCAATTATATATACACATACATACATATATGTATAAAAATAATTCCAAGAGGATATGATCCAGGTAGAACTCGATGTCCAGGACAGAGTAAGGATATAATAAAAAGACTTAAACACTAATATTCCATGGTCATAATTTATTCCATTGGAATCGTAAGAATGATCCAATTCATCAGACCTATAGATTCAAAAAGAAAACAGAAAAAACAACTCCAGGAAAAAATTAGTAAGAGTACATGTATATATATATATATATATAGGGTGTATCAAAAATACTTTTACAAATTTTGTGGGTAGGTTCCTCACACTAAACAAGGACAAAACTTAACAAATCCTTCATTTCTGAGTTATTATGTTTAAAGAAAATTTACTGTAGATGGCACCATGTTGCCATTTAGACTAGGTTACATTTGTTATTTGTGTACATTTGTGGCTTGTCTGCCTTCAACATTTAATGTGTGTACTAGTGAGTTAACTGAGAAGTGTTCTGTTTAACAATGGAAGGATATTCATATTGTGAGCAAGCAGATATGATTATTACATATGGTCGTGTTCATTACCATTCACATGAGGCTGCCTGGCTGTATCAGATTGCATTTCCAAACTTAAGGCAGCCAAGTCACCCAACCTTTGCTGCTGTTTATCATTGCATTGCTGAGACAGGATCCGTGGCACCACAAACTATGGATCAAGGATTTTTGGATTGTATCTGGGATTGTACAGTTTAAACTTATTAACTCAAAAACAAACGATTTGCGGACATATGTTGATATGGACTTTTGTCCTTGTTTAGTGTGAGGAACCCACCCACAAAGTTTGTAAAAATATTTTTGATACACCCTGTATATACGCAGAAATTATTTTTTAAATGCCGTGCCCCTTCAGCATGTAAGTGATCATCACTCTCCACAAATTCCTTTTTTATTATTTGTGAAATGCCATATCTTTTTGAGAAATATAGTGGAGTGGTTTCTCATTGGCTTCTCTATGATTTGAGTTTCTCTTATACTGGTTGCCACTGAAGGCTAGATAACCTGGTCTAGCCTACTATTTAACCTATAGTTGGGGATGCATATTTATTTTAGATATATAGCATTCAGTGCAAGCTATGAGAAAACAGTGTTTGTGAATGAAATAGTGAATCAGCAATATTTTTTCCGTATATGTGTGCCAAGATATATAAATACTCTGCATCATAGACATGTATAAACTTAATTTGTTATATCTGCATAAATGTTTTTGCACATAATTAAAAATTTGTAAACATTTTATACTGTATAGAATATATATTTTACAAACATTCCATGTAAGTAGATACATATTTTTGTAAAATAATATTATGCACCGGTTTATAAATATAAATGTATTTTATATATGAAAAGATCAGAATAATGTAAGTATAATAAAAAAAATGGTAATATGAATGAATATAAATGTTTTTCATGAAGCTGTAAATACATACATGGCTTCCTTTTGTAGATGAAATTTCCATTTGCTTTTTTATCCATGCCAAAATAATTCAGTGATATCTATTCATTCAGAAACCATGCATCTTCGCAGCTAAGACACTTTGATGAACATAGGCAGGCTTATTTTTTGTACGCATATTGTTGATGTCTGGGTATGTGGAAGGGAAATGCTGTTATGTGAAAAAATGTAATTCATATGTGTGTGTATGTGTGAAAAAGTACACATTCATAGTT
>OZ038479.1:114670230-114690230 GCA_964036315.1 Acanthosepion esculentum
GAGATTGGAATGTGTTGGCTAAGATGAGTTTTCCTTTTGTCTTTATTCATATTGTCTTGCTACAGATATATTTTTACATATATATATATATATATATATATATATATGTATGTATGTGTGTGTGTGTCATTAACAATCTAAAATAAATGATAAACTACAAACAAATTATCAACAATTCATTACACAGATGCAGAGCAATGCTAAATTAAAATAACTTCCGGCATGAACATTAATCTTAGCTGATTAATTTACTTTGTCTAATCCTCATTTAAAATAGTGCCTAATTAAAAATGGAATAAACACAATGTACAGCTGAAATAATGAAAGCTGACTTGTTTATGCAAGTGTATAAACAGCAGTGTATAAAATGCTTTTGCTTCTAAGATGGAGGAATAATATTTGTGGTTTTGATCTAATTTGATTAATATTGTAGTAATTTACATCAATGCAGTACAAATTTCATTATACAATTTTCAAGGTTTAAAATATAAAATGAGTTAATTTTAAATAATATAAATATTAACTTTAAATAAAATCTGTGTATGACCTATAAATTAATTAAAAAAATTATGTAGCTTGAAGTTTTATATCCATAGACAAAACTTATGTCTATGAGAAGATGTTGAAAAGTTCTCATCCTGACCAACACCTCAAAATCTGACAAAACATCAGATTCTTCTGTGTGGAAAGACTTTGAGAATTTTTTTTATCACCACTTGTGTGTGTGTGTGTGTCTGATAGATAGATAATGAATATATTTAGATAGATAGATAGATAATGAATATATTTAGATAGATAATGAATATATTTAGATAGATAGATAATGAATATATTTAGATAGATAGATAGATAATGAATATATTTAGATAGATAGATAGATAATGAATATATTTAGATAGATAGATAATGAATATATTTAGATAGATAGATAGATAATGAATATATTTAGAGAGATAGATAATGAATATATTTAGATAGATATTGAATATATTTAGATAGATAGATAATGAATATATTTAGATAGATAGATAATGAATATATTTAGATAGATAGATAATGAATATATTTAGATAGATAGATAATGAATATATTTAGATAGATAATGAATATATTTAGATAGAAAGATAATGAATATACTTAGATAGGTATGAACAGAGCTAGGTAGTTAGAGAGATCAATATGTCGATGAACATAGATATAATGAACATAGTGAGATAGATATGAACAGAGCTCACTAGTTAGAGAGGTAAATAGGCAAACATGAAAATAGATATGAACAGACAGACAGATATATATTGAGAGAAGATATCTATCTATGTAGTTAGATAAATAGATACAGAAACAGAATGCTGATATTTATGGTTTTATGCATATTGTCTCATACCAGTTGTAGTTAAGTGTATGGCTTTGTACACACACATACACCTATATATATATATATATATATATATAAGGACTGCATGTATCTATCGAAATAAGTTTTCAAATGTAACAATATATACAAATGTTAGATTTTATTCTGCATGTCAGTGTTTTCACAATAAATTTGGTTTCAGTATCTGTCTATATTTCTGAGATGAGGTATTATGTACACTATTTACATTATTCGGACTATTGTCCTCATCTTTGTCGCCATATTTATTACGTTTCAGCCACTGTACGCTCTGGACTTCTTCAGGTGGTTGGAATTTCGAACTGAACCCTTTATTTCGCCCACTGGGGTAGCCCTTTATTTCGCCCACTGGGGTAGACTGTTCTAGTTCTATGTGCCATGTTTTAATGGATGTCAGTTATCAGTTATCTCCTGTTTATTCGCCTCTCCAAGTTCTCCACTGCCTTAACCAGGTATTGAACATACTATTTGGGTCCTGTAACTGCATCTAACTAACGCCTTTATCCACTGTGCCAAACAACATTATATATAGACAATTTGACAAGCTTTTTTTCCCTGGCACCCCAACTGCATGAATTTAATTGTGCTAGATCGACATCCAGTTCCCACCCATTTACTATTGAAATAGATAAATGAAACTGCCACTTCTACATAAAGTTTCTTTTCTTGCACTTCCCACCTGTGGAACTCCCTTCCATTTACTTTCTTCCCTGATAACTACAATCTTCAAAAATTTAAATGCAATGTCAATCGCCATCTTCTGTCTTCTTGAATCCCCTTCATCGTTTGTCCTTTCCTAAATCCTCCTTATACTCAATTTTTTATCTCACTTTCACTCCCTGTAACCCCCCCACGTACTAGTGACATTTCCGCCTTGTTTGGTGTGAAAAGGATTAAAAAAATGTAATTTTCAGTTAATAATATCTAACCTCATTAAAAATATTGACAATAACTTGCTTGTGGCAGTTTCAGATTTTAATTATACAAGTAAACTAAGTTCAACATCAACTCATATTTATAAATAAAAAGTTACCTACCTGAGAGACATATATTTGATTAACACAACATCCCATTATACCTGAATAAATTATTATTATTTGTATCATTTGAAATGTTAAAATGAACTTGTTGACATTCTGTAACCTTTGTCAATCCTTTTCATATTGATTTTATTAACTTTATGGCAGTTTTTATTGCTTCACAAAGATCTTCTTTAGTTTTGTTTTCATTCTCATATACATCTCATTTAATAGGGACCATAGGTTTTCTATTCTATTTATATCTAAAGATGGTGGTATTCACTCCATTAATTTAATGCCTTTGAAACCATCCTTTTGTCGGGGAGGGGTAAGAATTCACCCCAAGCAAGGTGGGAGTGCCACTAGCATGCAGGGGTTACAGAGGATTGAGAACAAGAGTAGTTCCTTTGTTTTATAAACGTATATACTTTAGCTAAAAGTTTAGTTGCAACCTGGAATATTTAAAAATGATGTTTTTACAAAAATGCTCATCTCCAGTAAATCATTTTTTTTCAATTTGTTTTCGTATTGCCATTAGTTAGGCTCTCCAGGTCACAAATATCGAAAAATAAGTTATTTAAAAAAAATGTTCTAAGTTTTAACAGTGAAATTCAGTTTGCTATGTAAATTTATTGTAAATTGCCCCCAGCCTCCACTGCAAGCCTCCCTCTTCATTCTCATATCACATTATAAATCATAAAATTACTTAGAAAATTTCAAATGATTTCAAATATTATTTATATTATTTAAAGCAGGCTCTTAACTTTTTCTGTGTGGTGTTTACCATATATATACTCATGTATAAGCCTACTTCATAGCTTATCTATCATTCAGTTCACACTCCTCCCTGGTCTTTTGGACATGTGTAGAGCTTCATCCCTTGTTCTCTGTTCGGCATTGTGTTTTCAGTCCCTTCTAAAATCTACTTAAACTCTACACTTCTAATGTCTCTGCCTGAACACTGAAATTTTATTCCCTAATTAAAACCTTATCTATGCAACTCTACAATTAGCTGTCTAACTCTTTTGTTATCTTGCCTTTTTATTGCACTAATACAACTGCACACAGTAACCCTTTACCTTGAAAGGCCCTTGTGAACATTAGTAAAAAACAAATAGTGCAACCCCTGAATTTTTTTGTGTTAAAACCTGATTTTTTTTATATAGTTCATGTATAATGTGACCCCAGCTTACTGTATTACCATATACTATAAATAAAGCTAGTAGAATTAAAATTCATTTGGTATGTCAACCTGTACAATCATCATTTACTGTATATTTCAGTGCATCTTGTCAAAAAAGATAAAATAATACCAGCAAATGTAAAGAATATAATAAATAAATATAAATAAACAGAGGACGACAGAATAAGTCACACAACTGAAACATATATAGTATAGATATGGTATAGATATGTATATATATAGATATAGTATAGATATGTATAGATATAGTATAGATATGTATATATATAGATATAGTATAGATATATAGATATAGTATAGATATGTATCAGGCAAAAGGGGTGCTGTTGGAAAAGCAATACCTCAAATATATAAACACATAGGAATGAAGATGAATGAAAAAAAAAAATGTTAATTCATCATTTATATAAGGTGTTTGTATATTTTAAATGGCACCAATAGTGAATGACGTTCAACAGAAAGAAAGAAAGAAAGAATCAAGGATACAGGGCTAAACGAGCTTACCTGTACTGTTAAGGTTAGCCAAAGGTACTCTGAGAATGTAGGCCTACCATGCTAATTAATGGTGAAAACATTGGCTTGCATAATAAAATCGGACATAATTCAGGCATGAATCAGCTTATTACTTAAAAACAATAGAAAACTGACCTCCAACTTTATGTTCAGTAGAAACTGATATTAATATTTAATGTGAATTTATCTTGAAAATTTTATCAACATCAGTGGATTAATAATGCTAATTAATTGGGAAAACATTGACTTGCATAATAAAATCAGACATAATTTAGGCGTGGATCAGTTTATTACTTATAAAACAATAGAAACTTTATGTTCAGTAGAAACTGATATTAATATTTAATGTGAATTTATGTTGAGAATTTTCCCACCATCAATTGGTTAATGCTAATTTAATTGTGAAAATATTGATTACATACTAAAATTCAATATAGTGTTTCACAGAAGTCTGTAGAAACTGGATTGAACCCTCTGAACACACTCCTGTTTTTGCATCATATCTCTTTGTAGTTTGAGAATGTTGTTGATCTTTCAGGCAGCTGAATTTACTCCCTGCTAATCATTCCCCCTAAATCTTAGCCTTTATATATATATATTTTTTTTTCTTTTACTGCTTTTATATTTTTTTTTCCATGTGAAAAGGAAAGAGGTTCAAAGTACTAACAGACAGGAAGGACAGCATGGGCAATAGAGATTTGAGAAAGAAAGACAAAGGGAATTCTTTCGGAAAAGAGGGAAAAACTGCAAAACCATTGTTAATAGGGAATACACAGAAATCCCATTAATACTTCATATTATCCCATCTCTTTTGTAGGTTTGGAGTTATGAATTTGCATCCGTTTATACACGTATTAATGTTTTGTTTTTTTCTCAGATTTCCTGTGGTTTCTCTTCCAGCTTTTGTACTGATAAATTACTGCTAAATTGTTCCATCACACTGATTGTGAACATTATACAGGCACATAATCAAAACTCTAAAAGGTTCATCTGGAAGTATAGAGCAATTACAAATTGTATTTAAAGCAGCTGGTTTTGAATTTGTATTCTGAAAAGGATTTGGAGTTATTAGTCACTAATTTATTTTAACAGAGGATGGAAAATGCAATACTGAAATCCAAAAGCACATTGCAATAGCAAAAGATGTCTTTCAAAAGTTAAGCAAAGTATTAAGAAACATGAAAATTTCATTAGCGACAAAGAAAAAAGTAGAACTGTCATGTAATAAGAGTTCTCCTATTTGGCAGTGAATGCTGGACAATCTCCTTACAGATGAACAAGAGACTTGAAGTAACAGAAATTTAGTTCTATGGAAGGATACTGAGAATAGCCTAGAGTAAAGTGAGCAAAGCTGAAGTTTTACAGAAAATGGAAACAAAAAGGACCCTTATACTTAACATCAGAAAGAGAGAGTTAAAATTTCTGGGGTACATAAAGAAGAAAGTGGGCTTGGAAAATATGATACTCATAGGATATATTGAAGGTAAGAGATAAAGGAAAACAGTACATAACCTAGTGAATGAGCTTGCGTACAGAGATTGCAGAACAGTGTTTAGGAGAAATAGCAAAAAGACAAAATTTATTAAGAGCTACAAAGGACAGGAAATTGTGGAGAGTCATGATCATCAACGTTCTGAAGAGACATGGCACATAAGAAAAATATCCTTTTTTCTGCCATCTTATAACACAAGATTATTATAGCTACCAAATTTTCTGCTTTTACCAATAGATCGTCAGAACAGGTTTTTAGCCTATTATTTCTTTGAAAATTTAAAAAGGTAAATGTTTTAGCAAAGTATTAGGTTTACAATGTAATATAATGCTAAACTGAACCTTTACTTTGTGTCCATCAGGTGATCAAAACCGAATCTTTATAATCTTATTTAACCATATTTTAGGAAAATCTATGACAAAGTGGTAATTTTTTTTGTGTGACACATTTCATTCTTTAGGACTTTATCAGGCTGAAGTGATTACATTGATGTGATTACAGATGTGCATGAATGAGAGGGGATGCTGAAATTTTAACTTTTTTTTGTGTGTGTTTTGGGTATATAATCTAGCTGATTTAATTTATTTTCCTAATGTTTATGTTTTTATCACTTTTTTTTTAAGTATCCTACATTGTGATAATAGAATATGTTTTATATATATATATATATATATATATATATATATATATAATGTATTATAACAAATTTAGTTTAGCACATAAGGAAATTGAACATAGAATAGGCTGTGCTAAGAGTAGTTTTACCCTGCAAGATGTAATGAAACCAAAACCTTCACCTAAGAACTCAAGTTATGTTCATAAACAGTCTTATCTGATCAAGACTTTCATATGGATGACATGCATGGTGCCCAACCTCTCCAGAAATGTCTTCTTTTTTCTCTTTTTTTTTTTAATTGGAATCACCCCAAGCAAGGCAGTAATGCCACTAAGACACAAGGGGTTACAGGGTGTGGAAGAATTAGGAACAGAAACATTAATAATGAGCAAAAAGAGAAAAGTGTAATCAGGTGGACAGTAGATAATAATTGACATTGCATTTAAATTTTTGCAGATTAAAGTTGACTGGAATGCATGGAGCCAAAAGGGAGTTCCACAAGCAAGAAGAAACTGTTAGCATAAAATTTACAGCTACATCTAGCTAGCTCAACTGTAAATTGATGAGATCTTGGCTCAAGTCTAGTGCTGCGCTTAAATTCAAAAACTCTAGGTAGCATAGCAAAGTACTCATTTGAACAATTACCATGGAAGTGTTTATAAAGAAGACATAGAGAGGCAACCTTATGGCTGTGGGAAAGTGACTGGGCCTGAGCTACTAGATCAGGACCAATAATATTGCAGATTTTCTTTGGATCTTTTCAAGGAGCTCAAGGTAAATAGCAACCACTCTCTAAAATGAATGATTAAAAATGGTTTGGAGCTAATGGAGACTATAGGTTTTAGAGAGGTTTTCATCAGATCTCATGGTCTGGTGATACAAAGCCACAACAAACTGTACCAGATAACAGAAATAGTATCACTTCAGGTTATTCTACAGCAGGAAGAATTAAAATGGATTGCACATGTAAATCAAAGAGTAAATAATGACATAACCAGGATACTGACATTCCACAGAATTTCAAACAAGAAAGAAACCCCCATCATTACTGGAAAGATTTATAACAATTAGTGGACTTGAGAAATAGAAAGATTTTATAAATTTCAACTGAAAGTAGCATAAGCAGTTCTGTAAATGAGTGCCAAATATTTCCATATAAGGAAATGGCTAATATTACCATTACCATAAATATTCCAAGAAATAGGAATCAAGATAAACATTTCCAAAACAGAAACTATGATCTGGAATTGGAATGAAAGCAATGATGCACATTCCCTGAATCAACCACAAAAATTCAATTGACTTTCATTCCTTATGGCTTATCAATCTTTTGCAGGTTATTTAAAGCCAGAAAATATTGTTAGATGGGAAGAATATTTTTGGAGATTATAAGGATTTAGCAATACAAGTTTTACTAATTAACCCATAGCTGGAGTGAGAAGACATGGATTCATACCTTTGCAAGGCTATCTGTGGATAAGTAAACACAACAAACCCAATGGGAATTGGAATTTGGCTATCCAGTTAACAATTCTGAGTCATTATCAATTAAACAACCCATACAACCAAGTTTACAGTACCTGGTATTCCTAAGCTGTCACCCATCTAAGTACTGACCAGGCTTGATGTTGCTTAACTTTGGTGATCGTAAGGGGACCAGTTTTTCAAAATGATATGGCTTTAAGCATGAAAATTCAGGATGTGTATTGAATAAATATTAGTCACTTCAGATACTTTGGTGATGACAAATTTAGTAGGGGAATTAAGGAAATTGAACATAGAATAATAGACTGTACTTGAAGTAGTTTTGTTCAGCACAATAAATTGCTAAAAAACCAAAACATTAACCTGAAAACCTAAGTCATATTCTGAAATAGGCTTGTCAGGTTGCAACTTTTATATGGATGTCATACCTTGTGCCAAACCCATTTAGAAATATCTAAACTGTCAGCTGTATATCAGATTTACATTATTCGGACTATTGTCCTCATCTTTGTCATCATATTTATAACAATGTTTTGGCTGTTGTATGCTCCGGTCTTCTTCAGGTAGTTGGAATGTCAAACTGAAACTTTTATTTTGCTCACTGGAGTAGACTGTTCTAGTTCCACATGCCATGTTTAATGGATGTCAGTTGTCAGTTATCTCCTGTTTATTCCCCTCTCCAAGTTCTCCACTGCCTTAACCTGGTATTGAACTCACTCTTTGGGTCCTGTCACTGGATCTAACCAACACCTTTATCCACTGTGCCATGTGTCTCAAAGGCAGTGGAGAACTAACTCGCTTTAGACCAATTCAGCCACAGAGACCAAATAGTACCTTATAAATGCAAGTCCTGCTGAAGAGCACATATTTTTTCATTAATAAGATTTCTTGAATATTCAGGCTGCTAGACAAAAATAAATAAATATCTTCTTCTTTATGGGCTGTGTTCCTTTAGAATGTAATCAATCATGGCTTTCCACAACTTCCTGTCTCTTGCAGATCTTAATAAATTTTGTCTTTCTGTTATTTCTTGAAAAACCTTGTTTCACTATCCATTTGGTCAATCTCACCAACTATCTTATGCGTTGTTTTCCTCTGTCTCTCTTGCCTTCACTCTGTCCCATGAGTATCATATTCTCCAAGCCCTCCTTCCTCATTAAGTTCCCCAGATACTTCAACTGTCTCTTCCTTATGTTAAATATTAGTTTTTTTTTTCGTTCCATTTTCTCTAAAACTTCACTGCTCACATGTTTGGTCCATGGTATCCTCAGCACACTTCTGTAGGACCACATTTCTGTTGCTTCAAGTCTCTTCTTCATCTTTGTAGTGAGTGTCACTGCCATACAGAAGGACAGATATCATGTATCAGTTTAGTACTCTTTTCTTTGTTTCTAGCAAACCTTTTCTGTTTCTTCATACTCTATACTGTTTAATAAATAAACACTTAGTACTCTATACTGTTTAATAAATAAACACTTAGTACTCTATACTGTTTAATAAATAAACACTTAGTACTCTATACTGTTTAATAAATAAACACTTAGTACTTTATACTGTTTAATAAATAAACAGGACATCTACTCAAATTTGGATACCCAATAAAAATATTTTTTTAAGTGATAAAATAGAGAAATATATAAAAAATAACATAGACAATGTTTTGATGAAAGAAAACCATCAAAAATATTTCTGGAAGATAATGTTTTTAAGACAAGCAGTTTTAGTAATTGTTGTGCCCAGTACAATAAATAGCAAACAAATATTAATAAATAGAATTAAATAAATATTTATCTTGACCCTACTCAGAATTTCATAAAGATTACACCCACTCATCTAGTCTACTGATGAGTGGATGTAATATCTGAAAAACCCTAAATACATAAAAAAATAAATGAATATTTAATTTTATTTATTACTGGATAGATAGATATTACTGTAGAGAGATATTTATTACTAGATAGATAGATAGATAGATATTTGATTGATAGATTCATTTGTGGTTTATGGTTTACCAACTCTTTGTAGATTATTTAAAGCCTAAGTATATTTGGGATTCTAAGAATTTTTTTGTAAGTGAATATTGCATTCACAGTTTTTTGGAGATAACAATGTTTTTTTCCAGATATAAGTCTTAATATTTAACCCATAGCTGGATAGAGAAAATATGGATTCATACCTTTCCCAAGGATTCTCGCACATAAGTGGATGTAATGAAATTGACTGGAATTCAAACTTGTTTTTCCAATTCTTCATTCTGTAATAGACAGACAGACAGACAGACAGATGAACAAAATGAGATAGATAGATAGATAGATAGATAGATACTGTTTATATCTATAAATGCTTCATCTCCAGTATTGAGCATATTTCCCCAGCAAAATTTAAACAAATATAAACCTAAACTTTAATTAAGAAATATTACCCATCTAAAAATAGCTACAAATTAAATTCATGAATTAGACTCTAACTGATAAAGATTTTACCTTAACAGTCATTCACAATATTAAAATATTACTATTAGTAAATTTTTATTTTTTTTATTATTGTTGATTATTAATATAGTATTCGACTTATATTAAATCCCTAATTTGTTTGTGGAGAATTTGAATATTTGAAATTGCTAACAAGCATTAAATTTATTTTCTTTATGGAGTTTTAAACATTTAAATTACTATCAAATGTTAAAATCTGTTTTTATCTAAATTGCTAAAGCTATACCACCCCTATTCTTCCTCTAAAAAGCCTACGAACATCTCTTATCTCTTTATTTCCCCCTTTTTTCTTTTTCCCTGCTTTTTCTCCTTTTTCCTTTTCCCATATCATTTCCATTGAGTTGACCTATTAAATAGATCAATGTCTGATCCTTACCCCTTCCTTCCTCAATATTAAGTATTATAATAAAAAGAAATATAAAAATAAATTTTAAAACTCTCCCTTCCCTCTCTAAACTTGACCATGTCTCTCATACCATTCCTCACCACCCTCTATGTCAACTTACATAAGCTTAATACTGCCCGTCAAAAGTGTAAATTTTAAATTCATTTTTTGTTTCACCTTTTGAAAGTGAAGTCTGAAGATCCAGAGAAAAATAAAATCCTCTGGTGAAATAAATTATTACAAATGGAGCCTTAAAGTGGTTTGTTTATCTTTAAATTAAATTATTCACTCTGAATTAACATTGAGCTCTCAGGATTTCATCCTCCTTGGGATTATCCATATGGATTAGGAAGATATACTAAAAATAAATATACATTTGATCCACACTATTTGGTACAATTATGTCTATAGACAGACAAAATAGATAGATGTGAACAGAATGAGATCGATAATGAAGAGATAGATAGATAGTTTCATACTGTCTATATCTATAAATGCTTTCTCTACAATACTGAATATATTTCCCCAGCAATATATATACATATGCATATATATATATATATATATATATATATATATATATGGTGGATTCTCCCATCGTATTCAACATATAAGGGTCAAGCAGCTCAGTTCCTAGGAACCGACAGCCCAGACACCAGCACATATGATTTGATTATAGTGATAAAGGTTTTGTGCAGAACCAACCACACTTTTTGAAGAGACGAATACAGAGACTTGGTGCACTATGTGCCACAAAGTCCCCAACCGACCCTTTGCAGGTTTTGAATTCAGAGTTGTACTTCTAGATCAGTTGCCATATCCAAGGTAATAGAACCCATATATATATATATATATATATATATATATATATATATATATATATATATATATATATATCCTGAAATATATATATATATATATATATTGTCATCCACAGGCTGACTGTTTTGCTGTTTCACAGCTCATCAGTATAGCTAGACATCTGATTGCCTCAAGCTGGGATTGAAAGCTGACTGATTTGGTATCAGTCGGAGAATCTACCCCTAAACCATTGGCTCACAGCAGGGATGAAGTTGAATTTAAGCGTATTCATTTTTACATAAATATGCCAGTGACTATATATATATATATATATATATATATATATATATTCAGTTGTATGGATATTAAACTAATATCCATACAACTGAATATGTTAGCTCTATCACTGATATTGAGCACTTTCCACTAAGTACTGCATATATACATATATATATATATATATATATATTCATACTAATAATAAATATGAATTTTTTCCTCACCATTTGGTACAGTTATATATACATTCAGATAGATATAATTTCTATTTTAGGAATATTTTGGTGAACAATTATTAAAGTTTGAATTCCTGAAGGGAATTTTTATTAAAAACAAACATGTGCCTATATTTTGATAAAAGTTTTTTTTTTTTTTTTCAAGTATCTGTTCAAAATTTGACTCTTTGTTTTGTTTCACATTCAGAATTTTAAAATTTTATTTTGTAAATTTCTTTCTGGCAAATGACATTAAGTTTCCAGTGTATACTTGCTGACATTTAAGACATCTTTTATTAACTTATAGGAGTTTGTTCTACTGTTTTTCTGTGTTATTTTTGCATTTTTATCAGGTTTCTGGCTGTACCTAGATTTAGATTTATAATTCTATCCTTGTGTTGTACTGATTAATAAAAAGAGTTGAGTTTCAATGTGTTTTGTCCGTTTTCAAATCTTGGTGGGTTTGAATGGGAAGATGAAAGTTTGTTGGAATTATTATTGGATAACAGGTTTTTTTATTGGATAGAAAGAAGAAAGATACAGACTAAGTCTGCACATGGAAGACTGTTTCAGGAATATGTACATTATTCAAGCCTAGTTTGGCCTGGTATAGTAATGGATAGTGGCTCGAATTGAGGAATCAGAGAGCCGAGTTCAAATTCCAGTTGAATCCATTACATTCAATTATGTGCTAATACCCTTGGGAAAGGTATGAATCTTCTTCTCCCCCCAGCTATGGGTAAATAGCAGGACAGACCGGGTTCTATAGACTTGGATGGCAAATGGTCTACCGCAGAAAGAAATGGCAACCTACTGCGGGAAAAATCTGCCTCGTCAGTCATGTATTGAAAGATACATGATCGCCTAAGCATGGATCATGCATGGCATATAACTGACTGAGTTTGCCCTGTTCATCACATTTTGCTTTATCAATTTTTCTTGCACCCTGTACTTTCAGGACGTGAATGATCATGGCTCTCCACAATTTCCTATCCTTTATATTTCTTAGTAAGTTTTACTATCTTCCCTAGTCCCTGTTCTACCAAGCTCATTAGGTAGGTTATTTACTGCTTTCCTATGTCTCCCTTGTCTTCAATATACTCTGTGAGTGTCAAATTCTCCAAGCTCACTTTCCTGATGCATAGGTAAAGAGCATATTGTAAGTGAAATTTTAGATGTTATGGGTAAATAAAATATCTTACTTATGTCTCATAACAGTCATTTCATTTGCACATTTTTTCTTTTGAATATCATCAATATTGAATATCATACTTATTTAAGATTATGTTTATATGTTCGAGCAACAACTTATTGTACCTGATAGCCATAATTCTTTTTAAATAACGGGACACATCAACATCATCAGGTCATAGGGTTGCTGACAAGCTGATCACTTAACCAGTACCTCTTGGACTGAAAACCAGAGAAGATGCTATAAAATACAGCAAAGTTGTATTAGGGTTGAGGGAAACACCTAACAGATTGCACTTCCATCACTGCAGGGGTAATAAGCAGAGAAGAGAAAGAGACAGAAGGTAACAAAATGAATTACCCCAGAAGGTACAGCAACTTTAGGAACAAAATTACATTGCCTTAGAAGGCACAGCAACTTTAGGAACAAAATGCCCAAAGGACTGACTTCACAAGACACTGAGTCTTGCCAACTGCCCACTGCTAGTTTTCCCATTGCTTTTGTTGCAGGAGACAGTTGACAGAAACCCAGATCTAGACAAGTTGCAGAGAGGCCTGTATCTGAACATGGTAAGCTGTTCTGTTCCTAACAGGGAAAAACATGATGTAACTAGTTTTGACAGACATGTGTGCACAGGATCTGGTGCCTCTTTTACATCTGTACTGATGCATGTTCACCACAAAAGTATTCATTCATATGTAGCAGTTCAATAGACTTCATAGAGCCCATCCCTCTCAAAAGTTAAATCACAACTGTTAAAAGGAGGCATAATGTCACTATCACTAGTGATCACTCTAATCACCATTAGACTCATCCCAATCTTTCCAAATCATCTGCATTGTCCTCAGATTGACACCCAAACACTTTGAAATGCCAAGCAGTACAGCACACTGTTTCCAAATTTCTGACAGAATGAATTATGCCATGGTGCTCTTTTTCTCACTGGTGGTGCCCACCTGACCCTACTGTACTGTGCTTTTGACAACATAAAAAGCAATGTGCATTCGTGAAATTAAAAATATAAAATGGTGACAATTTACCCATCACATCCTGTACATTATATATATATATATATATATATATATATATATATATGAGTTTGAATTCCTGTCAAATTGATTACATTCACTTACACACAAATACCCTTGGGAAAGGTATGAATCTATCTCTTCTCTCCCTCTGTTATGGGTTAAATAACATGGGCACACATACACACAAAGTACCACATATAATAAAAATAATAGTATATTTGAGAATATGGTATTTAAAGGTTGTGTGTTGGGTGTATTTTAGGTGAGTGTATGTTCACATATAAACAATTAATTTAGAAGCAACAAAAAACAGGGTTTCTGCTACAAATTGTTTATTCCTTTTTTTAAATATAAACTGTAGGGAAACAAATTTCTCAATGTTTCTTGGGTGTGCCCATTTTCTTTTCCTGGTCCAGAAGTAAGTTATGGTAAGTAAGGATAAAAATGGTCAAGCTCAAGTCACCTGGAATGACCAAATTACTTTCTTCATGAGTGGAGCTGAAAAACACATCTGAACATTATACATTGGAAAGTGGAAAGAAGGTTCAATTGTCAGTTGACAGGCGAAATGAACATACTCCAGTGGTGATGTCTTTATCTACATGCTACCACATCTCTGGGTTAGGGGGAAAAAGAGAGAAAGAAAGGAAATGTTTGTCTTCTTACAGAGTTAAACATCGCCACCTGATGGGCATTTCACGAAGCTAAGTGGGGTAATCAAATTTCCGGTTCCTTTATTGTGAGCATCATGTGAATGTGTATTTCTTTTCCTTTTTTTTTTTTATTATTCATTATTATTATTTTACTTAGTAATTTTGTTTCATTTTCCCCATAAGCAATATGTAAATATATATATTTAAGTATTTCTCTATTTTCATTTGTATTCTTTATTCATATGTAATTATTGTCACATGAGAGGGCATATAACAAAATGTGTTAGGACAGTCTTATGTACATCTCTGTGTGTATACATATGTGTTCATGTATTTTTCATGGTCATACAATTTGGACTATATTTTACGTAACGGGCATCTAATGAGAAATCGTGCATGTAAATATATGCATTTCTATCTTGAAGTGGACAGCAAATATGAAACACTTATTTAAATGTACATGTTTATATCAGTAATTTTAGAGGATTATGATACATCTGGGATGTGTCAGTAGCATAATGGGTATCGACACAGTGGCATAAAGGAACCCAGTTCAAATCCCTGCCTATTTTGCCATGTCCCCTTTCACACAGATGCTATGAGTTAAATAATAGATAAACAGGACTTTGTTTGGCAGCCAGTCTATGAGAAGAAAAAAATCTAAATTCCAAACTGGAGGAGACAACAGTAAACCATTCCACTATCAAGAGGTCAATGCAGTTTACAAATATTACAAAAAAATGCTGTGGAGAGCCATGATATTGTCCTTTTCCTCAGTGTTAAATAGAAATGAAATACAGGTAACTCAGAAGCCAGGGATCGATTTGACTCTGTAATTTCATTATGAACAATAACCCCACCACCAGTTCTAAAAATGATAAAATCAGTATTTTTTAATTCCTTCTAATGTTCAAGTTACGTCTAATGAATGCTAATTTATGAAAATTGTTAAAAAAAAATTTCCTATTTTTTATGAGTGGACCAGTTAACCTCAGTAATCTTTTAATCTCCATTGACAATGCCTTAATAGATGGAAAATGTGATGCTGATTAGCATTGGATTAGTAAAAGATGCATTCCAAAAGCTAAACAGAGTATTAAGAAACAGGAAAATTTTGTTAAAAAACAAAGAGTGCTGATCTGCTGCATGATAACAATCTTCTTATATGCCATGAATACTGGACAATCTCCCTACAGATGAAGATAAAAATTGGGGGCAACAAAAAAAAAATGTGGTTCTACAGAAGGATACTGAGATTTCCATGGACTGGGTGAGTAAGCAATGATTTTTGATAAAAAAAAAATACCGTCTTAAAGGAAATAGTAACAAAAAGAGCATTTATACTCACAATCAGAAAGAAAGAGCTGAAATTTCTTGGACACATAAGAAGGAAAGTGGGCTTGGAAAACTTACCCCCCTTGCCGGGTATATCAAGCTCAAGAGGGATAGAGGAAGGCCAATGGTGGGACGGGAGGCTTGGCAAACACTGCTAAGGGCCACAAGAGATAGGAAATTGGGGAGAGTCATGATCGTCCATGTCCTGAAGGGACACAGCCCATAGTATAAGAAGACTGACATTTTGCCATATAATGAGTAAAAAAAGAATAAGCAGCTTCTGTCAAAGTTTTCAAATCATCATCTTTTCTATTTTTGTTCTTCATTTCTTGAACATTTTACCTGTTACCATTCTCCCATCCATTTTTATTCCTTTATTTTTCTTGCGTTGACTGCTTTTTCCCTCCATATGAAAGAGTAAACTTTCAAATGTGCATAACCTTATAAAGTCACTTGTTATGCACAGAGTATAGTTTGTTTATACTACTACTTCTTGGAGATGCCACAGACAAATGTTAAGTAATATTTTCATTGAATTTAACAGACAAGGAAAATCAAATTTTTTATAATGTTCTCACAGTTTTCTTTTTGGATAGGGAGGGGAAGCTCTCGAAGTGGATGCAGAAATTGTCACTACCTACCATCTCCAAAAAATAAAACTAAGTACAATAGAAAAATGGAATAAAAAAAATACTTGTCTCTCAAATTCAGTGTAATGTGCATAAAAGAAAGGTTGCAAAGCTAATAGCTTCTTCCTACGAATCACTGCTTTGTGGAAATGACTCCCTAGAGGATGTTTCCCTGATCACTACAATCTTAACTTGTTCAAGTCTAGGGTTTATCTTCTCCTGCTATCTGTACAAACTGTCTCTTAACATAACCCTCTACCTCAAGTGGCCCCTAGCCTCGTACAGGATGAACCTTACTGTAAAACATATATATATATATATATATATGAAGAAATATAGTCTTAAAGTGTGCTATATTTATGGGATAAAGTGCTCAATATCAGAAATAGAGCATGTGTAAATAAAAAAGTGAACATAGAAGTCAACACTTAGAGGCGACAGTCTGTTTCATGCTAGATATATATATATATATATATATATATATATATATGTTAATATAAAATGTCTAATGTTTGAGTTCTTCTTTATCTCTGGTTTATTCAATCTCAATGCATTGTTTCAAGACTTTCATTTTATTGCATCTCACTATTAAAACTTTCCAACAATTGTTATCATTTTTTGACAGCACGGGTACACTAGTTTACTATAAAAAGTTTGAAACAACTAATTGATATCACTTAATAATTGCAATAAATATCTAGGATTTATCATTTACCATAAAAAAAAACAAACATGTAAACTAATTGATATCAATAATTCGTGACCCCCAAAATGCCTCTGATTTAAAATCAATGCTATTTATGAATCCTTCTATGCCTTGGGATTGATCAGTCAGTTGATTGTTAAATTCTTTATGACTTATCAATCTTTTATATGTTATTTAAAACTGAATAATATTTTGGGTTGTAAGGATAATTCATTTTATTTTTTGCAAGAAAATGATTTTCAAATACAGTGTAACCCGGATATAAGAGAGTTGTCGAGACTGGAGAAGACGTCTCTTATATCCGGGTTTATCTTATATCCGGGTTTGGTCTATTTTGTTTAGGTAAGTATGGCTCTAATTTGGGACCAGAGACCATCTCTCTTATATCCGGATTTCTCTTATATCCGGGTCTCTTATATCCGGGTTACACTGTACTACTATTTAACCCATAGATGGGGAGAGAAGCTTACTGCACCTGGTATTTCCAAGTGATCACTCATCTAAGTACTGACTAGGCTTGATGTTTCTTCAGTGATCAGAAGAAAACTAATGTTTCAACATGATATGACCATAAGTCTTGGCCTTACATCTATGATACCAGGAATCAAAACCAACACACACATATATTTGTGTGTGTGTGTGTGTGTGTGTGTGTGTGTGTAATAGTATCTAAAACAAAAGTGAAGATGATGATACAAAGTGAAACATGTTTTATCAAAGATGTGTTTTGCCAGAGAAAGCTTATGTTCTCTTTGGTATCATCAATTTAAATAAAAGAAAGCCAAAACTATTATATCAGGAGAGACCAATTTATCCTCAGACGTACTAAGACACTCTCCTAACACAAGGTCTACCAATATGACTCTTCTTGTGACTCACAAGGCCTGCATTGGAGTGACATTCTCTGCCGCATTTGTCACATGCAAATTTATGAATTACTGGATCACTGACTTCCCCTTTCACACTGAACACTTGACATTTGCCCAACACATTGGATGTTCTTGGAAGATCTTAGTGCCTTTTCAATCACAAGCATCAAGTTTCAAAAACTCTTTTAAACAGTTCTTGAAGCCCAACCTTATTTTATATTGGGGTCAAGATCTATAGATCTACTCACCATAGAGAATTTGCTTGGGTATTCTGTTATTGTCAAGGTGAATGACATGAACTATCCAGCTTGTAGCAATGAATGTCTCTGACATATGGGATATATCCAGTAGCTACTAAGAATCAATCTTAAACAACATTGGTGCATTATCTCCAAGGTATCTAAGTGCCTGCAGTACATAAATGATGTCCAACATTTGTGATGGCTTCCATTTCATTTTAGGAAATCCATCGCCCCTAAGATGACTCTTGAGTTTGATTTCATAGGTATCAAGTATATATGACAGATAATCTCGGTATCCTTGATTGGGTTGATTGGATCTGGATCCCCTACAACTCTCCTGTGTGCTACCATGTGCCTTCCCAGTCCAGATGAAACATTAATGTCAGGATAAGATGACAAAATATCCTAAAACAATGAGATAAGATATCTGTACATTGGTGGATTATAGTGACAAATGCTTGGGCAACATTGGTGCCACTCTCTAAGTTTCCATGATTAATACCTAATGGCAAGATAACTAGTAATCACTTCAACAGCAGGTTTTCCTGAGTTTTACCTTTCATCAGATATCAGCCACTTGTATCCGAGGATGCCCATCTACTAGGGAAGCCAGTCAATCCCTGTTGCAGACGCCTGCTCAGGCACATTTGTGTTTGTTCAACACCCACAAAGCCCACCTGTGGTTTATACTGTAACCTTTCTGAGCGGAGTTACAGTTTCTGAAAGAGTGTGTGTTATCTAACATGATCAACAGTCTGAACAAGGCCAACACACTCAAACTGTCAGGTATGATGACTTGTGACAAGCTAGCACAGTCATCGATGGCTATCCAAAGAATTCTGCATAACCAATTTCACTCACAAGTCTTGGGTCAGCCCATGGTATCAGTTTTCAGACACCTCCAGATTGATAACATCAAGAAGTCACTTTCTTGACAAATAGTCCAATTTGAACCTGAGTCTCATGGTCAGAAAGCAAACATTCCAACCATTTGGCCACATGCCCATATATGTGTGTGTGTGCGTGTGTGTGCATGTGTGTGTGTGTATGCATATGCTAGATAGCTGTTGATCTCATGAGAGGATTCATCTTCTGTTTGTCAGATGGTTTTTTATCCTTCTGGGAGACTAGCTAACCGCCTCATCAGTCAAAACTTGTTGGAGATCTAAGTTTCATTTCCTCTTGGGGTGATTCAATTCCTGTTAGGGCTGTTATATTCACTTATGTTCAAATACCATTGGGAAAGATATAAATCCACATATTCTCCTCCCAGCTATGGGTTAATTAATAAGACTTGTATTACTACATCATTATTACCTCTAAAAAAAAAAAATTCTTACAATCTAAAAGAATAAAAATATTTTTTTTTTTGCTATAAATAACCTACAAGGGATTGATAAGCTGTAAAAAGTGGATTGGTCAATCAATCAACAGTAATAATATTCTACG
>OZ038479.1:114695230-114712730 GCA_964036315.1 Acanthosepion esculentum
TAGAGCGGAACTAAGAGCTATCCGAAAGCAATATAAGAAAGCAAAACCGGAAGAAAAGGGACCGTTGCAAGAACTCCGCGACATCATCCGTTCCAAAATGAAATCTTTACGGAGAGCAGAATGGCACAGGAATAGAAGGAAGGAAAGGGCGCGCAAACGATTAGCTTTCGTCACTAATCCATACGGTTTCACTAAGAAATTATTAGGCGATAAACGTAATGGAAGGTTAACATCTACCCCTGACGAAGTAAATGACTTCCTTAAAGAGACTTTGAGTGACCCAAATAAACACATACAGCTAGGAGAAAACTCTTCTCTAATCATACCTAATTTGCCTACATACCCTTTTGACTTAAAAGAACCAACGTTGAAAGAAATTCAAACAATATTAAAAACAGCCAGATCGGGATCAGCCCCTGGACCCAACGGAGTCCCTTACTTAGTTTATAAGCGTTGTCCACTGTTGCTTCGTATGTTATGGAGGTTGCTAAAAATTGTTTGGAGAAGAGGGAAGATAGCCGTACAATGGAGGTGCTCAGAAGGCATATGGATCCCTAAAGAGGAAGGAGCAAGTACAGTAAATCAATTTAGGTACATCTCCCTACTGAATGTCGAAGGGAAAATATTCTTCAGTATTATGAATCGACGCTTAACAGATTTCCTCTTAAGGAATAAGTATATCGACACCTCTGTTCAAAAAGGAGGCGTTCCAGGCATGCCGGGGTGCATGGAACATACAGGGGTCATCACGCAACTGCTTAAGGACGTAAAAGCACATAAGGGCGATATGGCTTTTCTGTGGCTGGATCTTAAGAATGCCTATGGCTCTATCCCACACAAATTAGTAGAAGAGTCGTTAAATCGCCACCATGTTCCTCCCCAAATAATAGAGACCATAACAGACTATTACAAAAATTTCAAAATGAGAACAGCAGCAGGAAATACAACATCTGCATGGCACATATTGGAAAAAGGTATTATAACAGGCTGCACTATTTCAGCTACCCTCTTTTCCCTTGCCATGAATATGCTCATAAAAGCGGCAGAAACAGAATGCAGGGGCCCTTTAACAAGATCTGGTCTACGGCAACCGCCAATAAGAGCATATATGGACGATATGTCCATAACTTCCTCGTCCGTGATTGGCGCCAGGTGGCTGTTAAAAGGTTTGGAGAAACTCATCTTATGGGCAAGGATGAGTTTCAATGCTGCCAAATCAAGGTCTTTAGTGCTTAAAAAAGGTAAAACATCAGATAGGGATCGTTTCAAAGTGTCTGGCGAGTATATCCCAACTATAAAACAAAAGCCAATCAAGTACTTGGGTAAACGTTTTGACAATACCCTGAAGGACGCTGTCGCAATACAAGAAACGAAGGACATCCTAGAAACATGGTTAGATAAAGTAGACAAGTCTGGCTTACCCGGACGTTACAAGGCTTGGATTTATCAACATGTCATTCTTCCCAAAATATTGTGGCCTTTATCTATATATGAGTTCACCACCTCTACCGTAGTACATATTGAAAAAAAGATTAATTCCCGCTTACGGAGATGGCTGGGTCTGCCAAAGTGCCTAAGTAGCGCCGCCCTTTACGGAAACTCCAACATTCTTCGACTTCCTTTCAAAAGCCTTGTAGAAGAATATAAAGTCGCTAAGGTTC
This sequence comes from Acanthosepion esculentum, assembly GCA_964036315.1. Classification (NCBI taxonomy): domain Eukaryota; kingdom Metazoa; phylum Mollusca; class Cephalopoda; order Sepiida; family Sepiidae; genus Acanthosepion; species Acanthosepion esculentum. The sequence continues at coordinate 114,696,892 of OZ038479.1, forward strand.
GTACAGTAATACAATACAAATTCTCCAAGGACCCTAATGTAGTAGGAGCAAATGTTGAGGTTCTAACTGGGAGGAAATGGAGCGCTGTAAAGGAGTTGAAATTGGCAGAAGAGCGTCTTCGTGAAAAAGTGGTGCTAGGCACTGTTGCCACGGGTCGTGCAGGGCTGGGTTTCTTTCCTACTGTTAGAATTGATAAGGCCGTAGGTAAGGAAAAACACCAACTCTTATTGAATGAAATTCGCGCAGGGGAAGAGGAAATGAGAGTAGCAAAGATGATCGGGTTTAAACAACAGGGTTCATGGACAAAATGGGAGACTATAATACCTAGGAAAATCGGATGGTCAGAATTATGGCGTAACGAATTGGGCACGAATTTTTTGATCCGATCTGTTTACGACCTTCTACCAAGCCCCGTTAACCTACAGTTATGGACTAAATCAGAATCGCCTTTATGCCCCCTATGCGGTCAAATAGGTTCTTTGAAACATATTCTTAGCAACTGCAAATCAGCCCTAGCTGATGGTAGGTACAGATGGCGCCATGATCAAATACTGAAAGAAATAGCAGAAGTCGTTAGTACAGCCGTCCGTACAAACAGACCGAATCCAAATAGGAACGTCATAAATTTTATTAAAGCTGGCGCGAAACCGAACCCAAAGAAAATGACCGCACCCAATTGTTTATCATGTGCAACAGACTGGGAACTTAGGGTGGATTTAGGTAAAAGGCTAAACTTCCCCGATCACATTTCCAAGACCCGATTGCGTCCAGACCTAGTCCTCTTTTCGAATAAACTAAAGAAAATCATCATGTGGGAGCTAACAGTCTGCTATGAGGATAATGTAGAAGAAGCCAGTGAAAGAAAAAAATTAAAATACGATGAATTACTGGAAAACTGCAGGAATAATGGATGGAAGGCATGCTGCAAGCCAATTGAAGTAGGCACAAGAGGGTTTGTGGCAAAATCACTAGTCAGTGCCTTAACAGATATTGGGATAGTGGGAAATAAGAAACGTAAGGCCATCCAAACCATTACTGATACAGCAGAAAGAGCAGCTAAATGGTTGTGGCTAAAACGAGCAAGTGCATGGACGAGCAAACCAAGGAAAATCTAAATTAAATGTTAATCCATTAATTTTATGCAAAGCCGTAGTCGGTTTGTAAATATGTATACTTATAATTGAAAACAGTTTTTTTTTTTTTTTTTTTTTTTTACACGTTTCGTTTAGTCAGCCTTTGTAAATAATATATACAAATCTTCAAAGGAAAGGTGGAAGGAAAGCGTTTTTTTTTTTTGTTTTTTTTTTTTTTGTTTTTTTTATTCTACTTAGTTAATTTTTTATCCTATTTATTATCTCTTTTTCTTCAATTCTCGCGAAATCAGTTTGGCTCTTTATTTACACAAGTAACAAACGCTATTTATTTCATGTTATTTACTTATTATTTACGTTCATTCAGCGTAAATGTTGAAGAATTATATCGCATAACCACTGTTTTTTACTTGCCAATATATTTTAAACGATTTTCATTATGATATTTATATGTACTATCGGTTTAACTCGCTGTAAGTTATTTATCTTAAACGTAAAAACTAGTAATTTAGTCTTTTAATGGCCGAATTTATTTTTATTTTTTATTTTTTTTTTTGTAAATAGTAATATATTAGATGTAAAATGAAACTTGAGGGGAAGTGGATAAAAACGGAAAACATATTTACCTTTTAAGTATCCGACGAATGGGTGTATTAAAATTACCCCTCGCCCCGTTTCGTAATTTTTTCTTTTTTATAATCTAAATTTAAAATTTATTTTCGATAGATTAAAGGTTTTTTAACTTGTCAATATGTTTTAAACATTTTATTAATTATATCTATTTGTACTCTCGGTTTAACTCGTTGTAATTTATTTTATTCGTCAGTAAGTTTTTAAAGTCCTTTTAAGGTCGAATTCCCTTTTATTTTTGTAAAAAGCAATATATTAGATGTACTAAGTATCTTACTGGGATGTGGGTAAAACAGAAAACATAATTACCTTCTAAGTATCCGATGAAAGGGTGTCCACTAAAAAAAAAAAAAAAAAAAAAAAAAAAAAAATTCCCCGCAAACAACTTAAATAGAGCACACACCATTGTGATTGGCTATTAATCAACTACCAATCAAATGCGCGATGACGGGGTATATTATAGAAGTTAGTGTCTGTAAGCATTTTTAGAGGGCGTATCAGAGTCCGATCAGCTCTGATGGGGTCGACTTGGTGAGGTCAGTATGATGTTTGAAAGACCCGAAACTGCCCAATGATCCAATTCAGAACATCACTGACGACGCCCTCTAGCGCTAAAGAGCGTATATTCAAAGAAAAGTATATATGTATGTATATATATATATATATATATGTATGTATATATGTATATATATATATATATATATGTATGTATATATGTATATATATATATATATGTATGTATATATGTATATATATATATATATATGTATGTATATATGTATATATATATATATATATATATGTATGTATATATGTATATATATATATATGTATGTATATATGTATATATATATATATGTATGTATATATGTATATATATATATATGTATGTATATATATATATGTATGTATATATATATATATATATATATGTATGTATATATATATATATATATATATGTATGTATATATATATATATATATATATGTATGTATATATGTATATATATATATATGTATGTATATATGTATATATATATATATGTATGTATATATGTATATATATATATATGTATGTATATATGTATATATCTATATATATGTATGTATATATATATATATATATGTATGTATGTATGTATATATATATATATATATGTATGTATGTATGTATATATATATATATATATGTATGTATGTATGTATATATATATATATATGTATGTATGTATGTATATATATATATATGTATGTATATATGTATATATATATATATATATGTATGTATATATGTATATATATATATTTAATCAGTTCACTCCAAACAAGGCAATAAAACCACTAAGGCTTTCTAAGTGTTAGAAAATATCAGTAAAAAAGCACAATTAAGGAGAGAGAAGAATAAAAGAACAAGAATTAGGAAGACAAGATAATGATTGACATTGCATTTAAATTTTTGAAGATCAAACTTGACTGGAAAGCAATAAGCCAGAAGAGACTTCTACAAGCAAGAAGTGCAATAGAAAAAACTGTTAGCAAAGAACTTAGTTGCATTTTATCATTTCAGCTATAAAATGATGAGATCTTGCCACCAATCTAGCACTGCATTTAAATTCATAAAGTCTTGGTACCATAGAGAAAAGTTCATCAGAACAATTACCATGAAAGTATTTCTAGAAAAGGATTAGGGAAGCAACATTACAGTGGTGGAAAAGTGACTGAAGCCGAGATGTCAGCTCAGGATCAATAACATTGCAGATTCTTCTTGGGATTTTATTTAAATCTACATTGTGATTCTGAGAAAAATATAGATAAGCTATACACAGTTATCAATGAATATGCATAATCTTGTTATTGTCATAAAAATCACTTTTCTCTTAAATATATATGCATACATATGTACCCTGATATACAATTTTGTATTTATTTTCATCTGTGTTCGTTCATATACATAACACGCATTTTTTGTCTTACAAAGATCAATATTAATGAAACAATGAAGGCCTAATAACTAAGTACATCAATAAAATCTATTTATTGGTAGAAAATAATTAAGAGAATCTATTTTTTTTTTATTTATATATGTTTTTTATTACTTCAAATATTATTTTTAGTGGATACCCATATGCTCTGTTTATTTTAAGCAGTATTTTATTTCATTTACCGGCCTGAACATTCAAGCAATCTTATTTAAGAAAATACACCCTCCAGCAAGATTTGACCCTACAGCCCCCCCCCCCCTTTGCAGGAGTAGCCGTCGTTTGATCTGATGTGTTTTGACCACTTGAAGAGCTTCATAAATCAAGCAAGATTCTATCTGCCCTTAAAGCACACTTTACTTGTTCAGATCTCTTTGAAAGTCATTGTTTTGTATCCAAAACTTAGACAAAGCAATTCCGAAATAATAGATTTTTATTTATTAATCTAGCATATTTTTATTGCTTTAAAGTAATTAAAATATTAATTCTTAGAAATGTTTATGTGCATTTGACAACAATTGCCATTATCTTCTTTACTAATCAAAATGATATCTACATTTTCTTTAAAAGTTGTTTGTACATTCCGTTTTCCAATATCCATTCTTTGCATATTCTTATTGGTTATCTATCAGTGCGTGCGATACAATCTTATCTAGCACATGTATTTTGAAAATAAATGCTCACTTTATGCACATATATTTTTTATATAAAAATTGGATTTTATATAAAAACTCATTTTACACCATTGAATGAAATATACTGTTTTTTTTGGGTTTTTTTTTTTTTTTTTTTTTTGCAGATATGGAGAAATATGCGCCACAATAATACATAGTGTGAAAAGGACGGTTTTTCCCATGATGCTCTTCTGCAATGTTTATCGTTTTAAAGAAGCAGTGTCATGGGGGGAAAAAAAACTCCTTTTGACACTATATATTATTGAAAGCATGTTTCTCCATGTTTGCCATTTTTGGGGGGGGGGTTTCACTCTTTTAAAACACCATATCTCTTCAGGACATAGGTGATAGTGTCTTTCCACAGCTTCTTTTTTTCTTTTTAATGTCATAATTTTTGGGAATGATAATGGAATGGTTTTTCATTGCCTTCCTCACAATTATGAATTCATAGTTTGTTTATTTATTTTCCTAAACTAACTGAAATTCAAGGACAGAAAGTCTTGTTTTCCCTGCTATTTAATTTTTAGTTGCAGGTAGAAGGGATGGTTTCATGCCTTTTTCAAGGGCATTTGTATAAAAATGAATGTAATAGACTAGGTGGGCATTTGAGCTTGGCTCATCAATTCCACTTTCCACAATGATAACTTTTACATTACCTGCACATACTATATACTGAATACTTTTAAGATAAGGCTCACTTTCTCTTTCCTTGTACTTAACATTATAAGAATAAAAACAACTCTTCAATATAAAAACTAAGTTTTTAGACTCTGAGTTTTCTCCAGTCAAAATTAAACAGTTACATTCTCAATAAAGCTCCATATTTTGAATGTCTATTAGTTCTTAAGTTCATTCCAGATCTTAGTGGAACTCTTACATGAAATCCAATATTAAACAGTCTAGAAATTTGGTTGGTTCACTAAATTATGACAAGATTTTTCTGATGCCTTCATTTATGTTGCATCTCTACAAGAGTCAGATCAGGCTAAAAATGGAGTATAGTGATTATATTATATAATATATAATATACTAATCACTATCTATAAAAGGCAGGATGTGTGTGTGTGTGTGTAACGAATGCACGGCCGCAATTTTCGATGGATTTGCACCAAAATTTACATGCACATGCTCCAAGTTAGTGGAAAGGCCAAGACCAACCTTGCATTTCCCAACTCTCATCAATAGTGGAAATAATCAATTTTTTCATGCTTCTGCAGCAGTTTTCATGTAGTTTGCAGCCATTTTCTACTGGCCAGAGTGAGAGCCTACAGCTGGCTGCCACGAATAGGCATGAAGATTCTATTGGCCAACATGAGAGCCAACAGCTGACTGATACGAATGTTAACTAGCATGCTAGCATGCAAAAAAATCGATAGCTGCATTCGTCACAAGTGGGAAAAATTTAAATCTGCATGGCACTTTACTCCAATTGGCTCATTTGCTTGCTTAAACTCAACGATTCTGATTCTACAGAACTGGGTTGGCGTGAAAAAGTATTTGTTATTAACATTCTTTTTTCATTCGGTTTTTCCAGTTACGAGACCTTTTTTAAAGCTGATCATTTTGTTTTAATCTTGTTTAGTTCTTTTTTCGTAACAGGTTTAATGTTTAGTATAGAGCTTAGAAAAAATTTGCAGTGTGAGATAGGCAAGAAGTAAGGCATGTAGCAACATCAGCATGGCAAATGGCACTCCTTTAAAGGCAAGGAAGGGCAAAAATATTTTAAGTCAAGTGATAGCGAATGCTGTATGAGTCGTACAGTTTTTGAATCAAGCACGGGCAACGCCGGGCCATGCTGCTAGTGAAGTATAAAATTGTACAGTCCTGACGGATGATATCAACTTACAAAATTCAAAGATGGTTCTGTAATATAATCAATCCTGATCTGGCATCTCAAATTCAGTCATTTTCTTACTAACGTGTAGTGGCTTCAATTTTCTTTTCTGCAAATATTTTCATGGCAACTGTTTTGAGCTTTTCTCCCTTTTCAATCTATTTCAGTCAATTCATATCTATCTATCTCCGTTCATGTCTATTTATCTATCTCAGTCTGTTCATATCTATCTCAATCTATTTATGTCTCTCTCTCTCTCTCTCTCTCTCTCTATATATATATATATATATATATAATGCAATTTTTATATATATTATATATGCACAGTATCTATCTCAATCTATTTATGTCTATCTCTCTCTATATATATCTCTATCTATCTATCTATATATATATATATATATATATATATATATAATGCAATTTTTATATATATTATATATGCACAGTACTTATTGGAAAGCGGTCAATATCAGTGATAGAGGTAAGATATCACAATCATCAATCCAACTAAATATATATAGAGATATTTAACAATCAGTTCATATCTTTCTATCTATCTCGTTCTGTTCGTATCTATCTATGTATCTGTCTCTACATATCTATCTATCTGTCTGAATGTTGTGGAGTAAATAGTACACCCCCAGTAACTATATGAACTAGTCCATTACTATAAAGAGCTCCAGATCAGAGGTAAGACTGGAAGCTGTTTGGAGTCAGTCTTCAGATTAACTTGTACAGGTGTCACAGAAATAAGCTGAAACATTACATATAAAAAATCCTTATACAAAGAATGTTATATAAATATGTGTGTGTTATGACAATAGCCATAGAATAGTGACATTATAATAATGGCAATAAGGGATTCGAAATTCAGGATTTATAACTGTTGTGTTGAGGATTCAGAACTCTTACGATTTATGACAGTAACAAGGATCAGGAATTCATAGGAGTTGTAACTGGAGTTACAAAGAATTTCAGCCACCCTGGTTAGAAAAATAAACAAAATATTCTTGTGAATATGGAGAAAATTTTGGCTTCCATAGTAGAAATTCAAAAACAACAACAACAAAAAAGCAATAGTTGCTAGAACTACAAAAAAGCAACAGGAGTTGTTGGATATAATTCTGAATAAAACAATAAATTCTTCAACTAATCTTATGCCAGACACTGTCCAAAAAACCATATCAGAATTTATAAACAATCCTGATGAGGGACTGACTTTTTCTGCATATTTTTGTTGATATGACCAAATATTTAGTCCCGAAATGCAGTAGCTGGAAAGATGAGGCAAAAACAAGATTGTTGTTGAAGAAAATAGCTATGATAGAGTAAGAAAAATACTGCAATTACATTTTACCGCGAAAACCAGGTGAAATTGGGTTTGAAGACATGATACACATTCTGACAAAAATCTTTAGTGACAAGAGCTCTCCATTTAATGCTCTTTGGAGGTGCTTGAATCTACTAAAAAAAGAGGATGAAGATGTTGTTATGTATGATGGTATTATCAATAAAAATGTGAAAGGTTTAGAATAAATGAAATGACTCCAGATATGTTCGAAAGATTAATTTTTGTGTAAGGTTTAACAGCTAAAAAAGATGCTGAAATATGAGCAAAAATCTTAACGAAATTTGAAGAAACAATAATATTACACTGCAAGAAATAGTGGATGATTGTCAGACAAAGCTAAATCTGAAACACGATGCTGAAGAAATTCAGAAAAAAGAATGAGCATTGGTACAAAGTACAAATGTATGAAAAGGAGAATAAATCCTTGTTTTGAATGTGCTAAATTACATCTTGGAATAGGCTGTCCATTTAAAAATTCAGAATGTTACAAGTGTGGTAAATGAGAACACTGCAAAATCAAACTAAGAAAAAATTCTCACAGGAAGTAATTAGTACACAGTATTGCAACAGTTAAAATGGTCACAGAAAACAAGAAAAAATTGTAAATATGAAAATAAAAAATGTGGGTGTGAAAATGCTACTGGACACTGGTAGTGATATTTCAATAATCAGTGAAATCATATGAAAGAAATTGGAAAACCTTTATTAATAAGCACTTCGAAAGTCATGATTTCAGTTTCTGGTGAGAATTTTTTTTTTTTTTTTGAGAATTAATTTGCAATGTCTTTTTTCATAATAAGCATGTAAAAACTAAAGCTACAAAAATGTTACAAATTTATTCAGAACAAACTGGGTGTAATTATTTGAACTTTGGGATTTGCCAATAAACGTTTATTGTAAAAATGTAAGTGGACAAATGACCAATTTAAAAAGTAGAAATCTAAGGAAAAATTAAAAAAATGTTTTCCAAATGTGTTCAAAATTCAAGGTGGATTTTCAAGTAAAAAAATGTTCAATGCCAGTATTTAAGCCAAAACAGAGTGTATCATTTGCAGCATTAAAACAAGTTAATGAAGAGTTGGACAAACTCAAAATAATTGGTGTAATAGAAAAAAATTAACCATCCAAAATGGGCTATACCAGCCATGTATGTGTTTGCACAGATTTTCCAACTGGATTAAACAGTTGTTTAGAAACACATAACAACCCATTACCAAGTCCAGAAGAAATTTTTTCAAAGTTGAACACTGGAAGAATATTTTTAAAGCTGAATCTCTCTGAAGCACATTTACAAATTCAGATTGAAAATGAATGTTGTGAATTAATGGCCATAAATATGCACAGAGGATTATATAAATTTAACCAACTTCCTTTGGGTAGAAAGGTGGCACCCGCTATTTTTCAACATGCTATGTACACCATGCTTGTGAATTGCAATTTTGCAGTGGTATATCTGGACAACATTTTGATCAAAAGTGTATCGAAAGAACATGTTGGTCATGTGAAAACAATTTTGGGAAAACTAAGAGAATATGGATTTAAGCTTAGTGAATTGCTTTTGCAGAAAATTAAATACCTTGTTCAAATTATTGATAAAAATATTAGGCAAGCAGATCCATCAAGAACAACTGCAATTAAAAATATAGCTTCACCAACACATGTGACTACATTACAAGCTTTTTTTAGGACTGGTCAATTACTATCAAATTTATGTTCATAATATAGATAAGTTAAGGGCTCCACTTAAGAATCTACTTAAAAAAGGAGTAAAGTGGAATTGGAATGATAAATATCAAAAGTTGTTTGACAAAATAAATAAAGACTTATGTCTGATTTATCATTAGCACACTATGAGCCAAAAGCAGAAATTGTAGTGGCATCAGATGCTAGTGAGTACGATATTGAAGAGGTGATTTTACACAAATACAATGGTGTTAAAATGAAAGCCTTCACTCATGCTTCACAACTGCTACTACCAGCAAAGAAAAATTACAGCCAGATAGAAAAAGAAGCTCTAGCAATTATATTCGCTGTGAAGAAATTTCATAAATTTATTCATTCGTGTCATAATGTACTGTCAAAGAGCTTATTACTGAATGTATTACAGAAACGAATATTAAAGGATTTTCATTGCAGACATCCTAGTATTTCTAGAATGAAATCTATGATGAGAACTTTCATATATTGAACCAGAATGGACCAAGATATTGAAAAAATAGTGAAAGCTTGCAAAGGCGTGTGCTCTGGCAGCAAAACTATCTATCACAAAAATAAAACCTTGGCCAAAGACAGACACACTGTGGTCAAGACTGCATATAAATTTAGCATGTCCTGGAATGGTTGGAAATTTATAAGTGCAAATATCCAACATCCTCAGTGACAGTTAATTTCTTGCATGAACTTTTTTTGAGATATTGCATACTAGATACTATAGTATTTGATAACAGAATGCAATTCACAGCTAAAGAGTTCCAAGATTTTTGTAAGATATTCCACAGTGAACATGTTACAACCCCACCATATCACCCAAGGTTGAACGGATAAACGGAACAGTTTGTGGGAACGTTCAAAAGAGAAGAAAGCAACTCTTGAAAAAGTAAATGAGGAAGCACTTCAAAATTTCTTGAGGGTTTAACAAGTAACACCTAATCCTAATCCACCATCAGTCATGTCGCCAGTAGAATTAATGTTTGCAGTCACAGTTCTAGTGTGTGCAACTTGATCCTTAATGGAATATGAAGAGAATGAGGATGATTTGACCCTGTGTATATGGCATGACAAGTTTTAGCTGTAAAGGTCTGAATTAGTAAGGTATGTAGCTCATTTGAACATTTGTCATGGAAATATAGATATCCATGTGATAGATTTGCAGTGTTTTGTTTGGTGGTGGTGGGCTTTAGGGTTAAAAGTAATTCATCACCTATAAGGCTGTGTAAATATTCTTGAACCCTGACAAGGATGGAAAGTGACGATTGGGCAGCAATACTCCATTTTTGGTCTGATCTGTCTCTTGCAAAGATTTGGCAGCAATACTCCATTTTGAATCTGATCTGACTCTTGAAAAGATATGGCAGCAATACTCCATTTTGAGTCTGATCTGACTCTTGAAAAGATATGGCAGCAATACTCCATTTTCAGTCTGATCCAACTCTTGAAAAGATATGGCAGCAATACTCCATTTTTGGTCTGATCTGTCTCTTGCAAAGATTTGGCAGCAATACTCCATTTTCAGTCTGATCCGACTCTTGAAAGGATATGACAGCAATACTCCATTTTTGGTCTGTTCTGACTCTTGAAAGGATATGACAGCAATACTCCATTTTTGGTCTGTTCTGACTCTTGAAAAGATATGGCAGCAATACTCCATTTTCAGTCTGATCCAACTCTTGAAAGGATATGGCAGCAATACTCCATTTTTGGTCTGTTCCGACTCTTGAAAAGATATGGCAGCAATACTCCATTTTCAGTCTGATCTGACTCTTGCAAAGATAGAGAATGGCAGGAGTCTGGTACTTTCTGGAGAAGTTTGTACTGACCATTTTTCCAGCATCTTTAATGATGGATGGTATATATGAGTTCCACTTGGAGTTTAGGGTGAACTTGACTCCCACTAGATATTCAAGTCAGATAGTCTCATTGAGAGTATGACACCTCACCAGGACTGAAGAAAATTCAGGGCCTTTTTGATGATGATGTAATATTACTTGTTTGGTTCTGGAGCTATTAAATGTTACAAGCTAGTTCTTACCCAGTTGAGTTGTACAAGCAAAGAAATTATAATTCTCCAAATATATGACTTATGAAGAAAGGCTTTTTAGGTTTTCTCTCCTTACTTGTATTCTATAATTAACATTAATTATCAGTAATTGTCTTTGGATAGTTTATGATAATTAATTTTACCAAGAAGGGAAAGATCTTTTGACCTGGCAGGAAATGAAGTTTTTGCCACTGGCTGCAATTATAATATGACTATAATTAAACATTTATATCATGTGACTATTGCAGCTTTCATAGAATCTTGAACAGTGGGAGAGAATGAGACTCAATTAACTATCTGCTAGCTCAGTGCTCTAGCTACAAAATCAAGCTTGTAATTGCTGCAGCCATATAATATTATACATTTAATAAATACTAGAGAGACATTTCAAAAGATGCTATATGCACAACCAAAGAGAACAGTGCCAGCTTGTTCATCTTAAAGATGTTTACGTATAGAAATGTGGTTTGTGGTGGTTGGGAGGAGGGTGCAAAACATGAATATTTTTCTAATTAGTGAATAATCTTATTCACTGGTCTGTCGCTTTGTGCACATACGGACGAATATTATCAAGCCTAAAGACATTTTTATTTCTTTGTTCCGCTGATTTATTCTAGTGCATCTCTGAACCCTGACCTGTTTATAAAGGGAACCCAGCATACAAGAATAGCAATAACCCCAAACTAAAGATTTCCAGCTAATGAGCACGTCCTCTTAAAAGAGCCCCATTTCCATTCCTTGGCCCATCATCAAGCTGTGGTCCCTTCTTCAACAATGATTATAACTGCTCTTTGCTCTGCCAAGCATTTTATGTCTTTTCCTTCCTCCATCGTCTCAGCACAGCAGTCTTTCTTGCCATCTTGTTCTAACTTGTTATTCCTGGCTCTTACCCACTCTACATTCATAACCTTATTTTTGCCCTCAACCATTTTATCCGAGAAACAATCCATTCACCCCACATCCACTGACCACCATCCTGGTCGGCAATTTCCTTTTCCTTAATAAATATGCAGAAATGCCAGATAACAATTGGTTGTTGCAAATTTTATAATCACGTCACTTGTTTTCTTTCTTTCATCACCAGGTGGTCTAAACTGGTTATAAGCTGAATCTTTCTTCACAGATTTGAAAAGAAAAGAGGAGAGAAATTCATATCCAAATCACACACAATGCATGAAAACAAAGCAAAGAAACAAAGAATTCAAAACAGTCTATCAGTGCAAGAATATTGACCAGTAAACATACACATGCAACTCTATATGCACATCACTATGAAAGATTGCTTCCAGTGAAATTTATTCAGATAAAGCTTTGATTAGATGGTTTTTGTTTGAAATTTCAGCTAACCTCATATTACAAATACTTTAAATTAGAATGTCTTCCAAAATTAGAAAAAAGCAAGAAAAATCCTCATGGAAAATTTCAAAGAAATTAAAAACAACATTGAACATTTTCTGTTTGACAACAGTTCCAATTACAAAACATATGGCTACATGACCAAATTTTCTTCTTTCTTTTACCAAAACAGAGAATGTCTGCAACAGTTAAGCAAACAAAAATACATACGCATATACACTACAAGCAAAAAGTTTGGGGCCACCATGAATTTCTTTAAAAAACACACCTTAAAATGAGATATTTTTAAATTAAAATATAAAATTTCAATAACTACAATGTATTTCCTTTTATTTTTCAGTCTTTCTCCAGACTCAACTTCCAAAAAGTTCAAATTTGTATTCATCTTCATGGTAGTTTTATTGATGAAAATAAATATATGATGCTGTTGTTTGATAATTTTTTATAGCTGAGTGCTTATTTTTTGTTAAAAAAAAATGCAAATACATTGTCATTACTGAAATTTTAAATTTTACTTTAAAAAATACAAAAATATCTCATTCTAAGGTGTTTTTAAAGAAATGCAAGGTGGCCCCAAACTTTTAGCCTGTAGTATATATAGGAGGGAATGCTGGAAAGATCAGATATTCCAATATCTGACTAAATGACCAAACAGGGGGAATCTCTTCTTGCTCAGACTTTGTTAGTCAGAAAATTTTAACACGCACTTGAATTAATATATATATATATATATATATATATGTGTGTGTGTCTGTGTGGAAACTGTCTGTTTCAGGCTTGAATGCAATCTTCAGACCTTATATATATAAATATATATATATATATATGCACAAACACATACACACACACACACACACATATATATATATATATATATATATATACAAACACACACACACACACATATAATCATCCACAGACAGACTGTTTCACTGCACCACAGCTCATCAGTCTGGCTAGACATGTGATTTCTTCAAGCCAGGATTGAAATATGACTGATGTCAAATCAGTCAGAGTCAGTGGAGACGAGGAATTTTCAATGCATTATATACAAGATGGTAGACTAATAAATCCATAGCCTGACGTATTTATTAGCCGAATTTTCAAATTAAATTTTCATTTTATAATGGCCAGTGTATGTGATTAATACTACATTTATAAAGAGATTATCTTGAAAATAAGATATTTATTGTGATAAATGAATGCTTTTCAATCTTTAGGCTATGTATTTATTGATATACATCCATATATATATATATATATTTGTGTGTGTGTCTGTGTGTGTATGAATAAAGACAAAAGGCAAACTTTTCTTTATCACATTTTGTTCTCCAATGAGAAATCAAAATGTCATTTTGTAACAACTATTTAAAAATAAAAAATAAAAATATTAGGTTTTCAATATGTTTAAATTGAAGAATGCTGATAAATATTCTTCAGTCTAATTGTGAAAGTCAAGGTAAACCTTGGAGGATGCAAAATAATGTAATTTAATGTCTAATGAAAGTCAGTAAATGTTGTTGTTGTTGTTGTTGAACTTTTTCTTTTATTTTTTTATATTTATTTATTAACTTTTATTTTAATTATTATTTTTTCATTTTATTTTAATTTAATAAATTACTTATGTATTTATTTATTTTAGATAATAGAAGTGTTTGATTTAACCAGTTTTTTAAATTTTTATTATTATGTATGTTGGCTTGGGAAAGGTGTATATCTTTTTGGAAAGGAGATATTTGAAAACCTCTCTGGTGCAGATTTACATTTTGTCAAGATTTGATAGCAGCATTCTCAGAAACTTTCCATCTAATATTTCATGTTGATAAATAAAAGTTTTCCTTTTGTCTTTATTCATATTGTTTTTTACAGATATATTTTTATTTATATCTGAATTTTTACACACACAAACATATAAAAAGAGAGAGAAAGAAAGACAGATATAAATTGTAAATAAAGTTTTAGTCATGATTTTATACCAGTTTTTTTTTTTCAATTTTTTATGCCTGCTTTGGGCATTGAATACAGTTCCTTTCCTAAAAGCCAGTATCCTTTCCTTTCCCAAGCCAATATACGTAACTAAAAAATGTTTTTAAAATTAAAAGGAAATGGTTAAATTAAAAATCTATTATTTAAAATATCTAATAGATAAATTAATTTTTCAAACTAAGATAATATAAATAATAATTACAATATAAAAAATTCAACAACAATAATAACATTTACATTACATCACTTAGCATCCTCCATAGATTCCCTTGACTTTGAGTTTGTCTGAAGTATATTCATGAATGTTTTAAATTCAAAAACTTCTAAAACCTAACAACATTTTTACTTCTATTTATAAATACTTGTTGCCAAATAAAATCCTTACATTTGCATCGATGAAATCTATCAGAAAGTGAAATGTGATGGCTAAGATAAGTTTTCCTTTTGTTTTTATTTCATATATTGTCATGAAATTGAATATTCCAAATGAATATTGACAGAAGTTTTAATTGAGACATGCTCAGCAGAGGATGTTATTGGAAAACTTATATGCTTTTTTTCATAGAATTTGAAGTCTGAAACCAATAATTCAGTGTGCATCATGTCTTCGTTTAAATGCTCTGGAAAAATCCTAATTCGAAATACTGAGATAAATATTTTTGAGGAGTTTGCATAGAATGTTTACCTTTGCTTTCATTCAATTAGACTTAGTTTTAAACAAAAACAGGAATATGTTTACAAGATCACTTTTCCTGCATTGACTAAACAAAGCAAAGCTTATTAATTCATCAAAAGGTCATATCAATTGAATTCAAATCTGTGATTATTACATTTTGTGTACAATTTCACAACATTTGTAGGGGCTTTCAGAATATTACTCGGAACTGAAATACACAAAACCATTTTTTTTCAGTTTAAAATCAAAAGCTGTTTTATTATTATTATCACCGTCACTATTACTCTTTGCACTGCTTTCTCTTGTTAATAGGAAATAGTAAGGACATCTCGTGCTAAAGAAAATGAACACAAACAATTTATGAATCCAGACTGTCTCAGTGAAAGGGAAGATGGCTGGAATGGGGGAGGAGACATAGAAAATGGTCCAGAAGGGCTAGGTGAGTACTAAATCTAACAGCACTTCAAATAAATAAATAAATAAATATATATATATATATATA
>OZ038479.1:114717730-114787730 GCA_964036315.1 Acanthosepion esculentum
TATATATTAAAACTGTATATCAGATGAAAAATCTTTTCTTCCTAAATTTTCAACATAGCTTTTAATTCAATATTTTTGATTGAAGTACAGAAATAAAAGAGGATGAAAAAAGGAGAAAAAAAACACTTTCTACAATTCTTTGATGTTTGATAGATATGTGAAAGAAGGGAGGAAAAGAAGAGAAAAAAACCCAGTGATTTCAATGTAAGATATTAGATATTTATAATTACTCAAAGATAAACAAAAACACTGCAGAATTTTTCAGTGAAAGATAATTTGACGTCACACAAAAGCAAAGTTGTTTTTTTTTTGTCTTTCTCTGCTTCTCTCTTTCTTTCCCTACATTGTAGGTGATTTCAATACCGAAAATTACTTAATAATGAAGTGATAAAAAAAAGGACAGAAAGTGAGAGAGTATACTTGGTTGTGCTGAAAAGAAATGAATCTAACTGAAGGAAAATATCTATTCTTGAAAAGATAATCACCAACTCAGATTTCAGAAGTTGTACACAAATTGTATGTTCTTGTATAGACAAAAAGGATATTGATTTCTTATGGAATTAAACTATTGTCTTGGATGTTTTGAATTCCTAAATTTGTGTTTGGATTAATACTTACATTCACAAGTAGACATGCCAAATATTGATTTTAAAAATTTTTTTTCCAAAAATGATAAAATCGCAAAAAAAAATAGAAAGAAACATGTGGGATTATGTATATTTCAAAAGTTATCTTGAAACTTGTGCAGCCATGAGTGAAAACGTTCTTGACAGAATCAAGTCTTGAACCCTGAAAAAAAATGTGACTTCACCATTCCAAGTTTTGGGAAAAATATGATTCTAATTATGGAAACGGGAGTCTTTGCTATAAAACAGAAGGAAATATGAAATGTTATCTAAACAACGGCATACTTATAAATATTTACATGCAAACATTCATGCATTTATACATGCATATATGCATACACTTAGGTGCCTATCAGAAGGTAGGGACACTTTTTTGTTGGGGGGAAGACATTTTCCACATCCACCCAAACTTATTACAACCACTCAATTTATTAATTCTGTACTTTTCTTCAGAGTTCAAACAAGAAAAAGTTAATTGTTATCATTGGTTTAAGTTTTTACTTACATGTTTATGATTACATTGTTTAAAAAATACTGTTCCATTATTCTTTTTCTTATTCCTTCCAAAATGTTCTATCCTTTCATAAATTTAAAAAAAGGTTATTTAAATTCTAAATTTTTGACCTTTTAAGTGATTTTCCAATTCCTCCTTTCTTAAGGCTCTCCCTGTTTATTGCATATGGAAAAAGAATTCCAACCCCACCCAATTATTAAGACCCCACTTTGTATTAGGCACCTTTGAGTTTGTGTATTTGTATACACAGGTGCAACAAATAAATATATATATATATATATATATATATATATATATATATGCACACACACATACATATCTATACGCATGTGTCTGTACTTATATGAAAGTCTATAAAGTTCATGCATAAAAATACCTTTCTCTTTGCATGTGTATGTGTGTTTTCATTGATATACATATTTACTGTTAATATATAAAGAGAAAAAGTGCACAGTAATACAAACATCTTTGGCAGTTAGGTACAAATAAATTACAGGAGAAGAATAAAAGAGAGAGAATGAGAAACAGATCAACTCAGAGATATTTGTAAATAACAAGAGAGAAAGCAAAATGTAGGTGTGTTTGAACACAAATAGAGAAAGGAAAAAAAAGACAAGAAAAGAAAAGAGAAAAAGAAGGAAAAAGAAAAAGAAAGTCCGTTCCAAGGATTGTCTGTTCCAATGCCTATGTCCATTCAACGGGAAGAACATCAGCTAGTGATTGGCTTGAGCAGCCATTACACACACGGCACACTTGGTAGGACATCAGGCATCACTCTTAATTATACACCGACATACACACGCTGAGGCAAATACACCGCCAAACACACCCATGTGCATGCATACGTACACAGACCGATGCACACACAAACACACAGAGACACACACACACACATACGCTAAACACTTTCACACATATACGCACACACACTTACAGACACCTAATTATGTTGTCACACTATAGCAGCAGTCACAGCGGGACTCTACCACAGAACACATCTCACCAGGGACTCCAGGGAATTTAACAATGCAGGTTAGTTTCTATTGAGGTTTTTTTCTTTTATATTCATTTTCCACCTCTGATAATGATCTGATATAGATATAGGTAAACTTATTGGTGTAATTCCTAATCACATATTACCCTGGTTCCATTCACAGTGTCTCTTGAGTAATATAAACATCTTTGGTGGTTATTAGATTAGTGTGTGATAATCTGTATAGATAACATATCTTCCGTCACGATCTTAATGGTGACTCATGGCCATAATGAGATGGCTGAAATTGAGATGTTCAAATCTTTCCCTTATCAGATGTTGATCACTCCCTAAAACACTACCTTGTCCAGGTTGTTTTAATTAAATTAAAATTTCATGAAACATTATAGCATGTTCAAGTTTCCTATGTTTACATATAAATAAATATCAATACAGTGATTTGATAACATGAATTATTACACATATTTTTTTTAATAAAATGGGAACATTTTTTTTTCTTTAATTATTCTGTTCTTGAATGTTGTTCTTGAATTTTGGAAAACTATAATGAAAGAATAATAGCAACAATAATAATCAAGCAAGAAAGGGGCAAACTGATAGAGTTTTTAGAATTTTTTGTTTGTTTATTTATTTATCTATTTATTTTCATATCTTTGAATTTAAGGAAAGAAATATTAAATTTAAAAATAGATAAAACAATTGCATTATTGTGTTACATATTACTTTTAAATACTTTTAAAAAGTTTACTTCTTTTCTTCTTAAGAATAAAAATATAAATTTGCTTGAATAATGTGATTTTAAAATTTCTGTACATTCTTAACTTGTTTTTATTTTTTAAATTGTCAAACTGACACTGTTTTTTTTTTCAGATGTTTTCAGCTTTTTTTTTATTCATATTGTGTGGAAAATATTTTGTCTATGAAGAAAACTTAGCAAGAGTTGGATGAAACTGAGACTGCAAGAATACAAGTTATATTTTAGTTTAGAAAATTTAATTTATTCAGTTAAAGAAGACAAAAAGAATTAATAAAGATGATAATGGCTGAAACCATGATTAATAAATGACTCCAGTGATTAAAAGTAATTTTTTTTTTCAAATTTTGTACACAATTAAATAACTTGCAAATTTTCTTACTTACATTTAAAAGATGAATTGAATTCTTACAAAAAATAAAAAAAACTTTTTGTTTTAAATAATTTTTATTATAATTTGACATAACCAGTCACTATTTTCTAGAGTGAAATTTTTCATATTAAAAGATAAGCTAAAATATCTAATTCTTTTAAAGAAGAATTTTCTAATCATTTTTATTAAATCTGAAAAATCTACAGCTACCACTATGTAAATGTAATCAATATCCAACTTGTAATTTATTTAAAGAAAGCCAAACATAAAAATGGATAAAAAAAAATGAAAAATTCTTCCATTTCAGGAATGCATCTTTTGCTTGTGTCAAAGCCTCAAGCAATGAAGCATTAAGAACATCTAATAAGGTTTACTAAAATCATATTGACAAGAATATAATACTCTAAATTACATTTGATGTAAGCTTTAAAGCAATAGAAATCAAGAATAATTATCCATCTCTGCCTCTCTTTATCTATCTATATATCTATATATATATATATATATATATATATACATACACACACAGAAAGAGAGAGGTAGATAGTCCAGATTAATTAAGACTAAGCTTATTTCTTCAATATTATTTTGAGCAGACACACACACACACACATAGCCATGATTAAAAAGAAAGGACACACTTGATTACTTATAGGTAAATTATTCAGAAATGTCTCAATGCTATTTATGAAAACATCAATATCAGAAATTATTTCTCTGGATGTAAATATAATTAGAAAAAAATATTTTATTACATTTGAATTATAGTTTGGTATATTTGGTAAAAGACTTTGAAACTTAAATGTGATTCCCAAGAATCCATTCTTTGATTTAAAGGCTCTTACTTTATTCCATATTTTTATTTTAAATGTATCTGTATTTGTTGTATTTTTTATTTTATATTAAAATGTATTTTGTAACTAAATGTTTCTGCAAAAGTATAAAATGTTATAACCAGTTTACATTTTTTCACATTTGTATAAACTTTTGAATTGTTCAAAAACAGTGTTCTCTGACAAAATACATGTGTATTAGTTGATAGATCAAGCATTTTGGATAAGTAAATATATAAATTCTGAGTAACTTTTAAGCAATATATAAAACTTTACATGAACATGCAAAGAGGATTAAAATGTTTAATATATAATTATATATAATAATTATATTATATAATTTCAATTATATAACATATAATATATAAAAATAAACACATAATGCTATATAAAAATATTTAAATATATCTAACATTGTTCAGACAACTGAACCTTTTTATAATATACCTGCTGTTGCTAATGCATTTCAGTTGATTCTAGAAAAAAGAGGTTTACCTTTTTGCTTATTGATTACAACTGACAAGGGATGAAGTATGTATCGTCAAAAACATTGTTTTAACAAAAGTAACTACATGAAGTTGAGGGTCAATTGTCTGAGCCGGGTTGGCTATGATAATGAGTCTTCTCAAAGTTAGATAGCAAACATTTAAATGTATTTAGTTGATTAACACTGTTTTCATTTATATAGACATTAAAATGTTTTTTATAGTGTTATTTAGCACATTTTAAAGGTTTGGCTCCAAATATCAATTATAAAAAGTTGAAAAATATAAAATAAATTTTTATATTCAAATGTCATATTATGAAGTTGAAACATTCTTGTCTTAGAGTGATAATATATAAATGGATTATTACTGATTGAAAAATTCTTCATGAAAATTAAAATATTATAAATTACACTTAGTGATAAAATTATGAATTTAACCATTTCTTATTTTCCTGGAAGCTATAAGCTAAAATAAGAAACTCAAGCTAAAATTATCATAAAAAGCATTCTGCTGGTACCTGAATAAACATCATAGCATTACATAATTTATATACCATATATATTTGCAAATATAATTAAGCATTAACCATATATATATATATATATATATATATATATATATATATATATATATATAGCATAATGAGAAGCCACGTATAGTTTCTTGATATGTATATAATATATGGATAAAATAACTGAAAAAAAATTGGGTGTTTTTTTGCGAAAGTATTTATTTATGTTTTTATATATTATAAAAACATATAAATAAATACTTTCGCAAAAAACACCCAATTTTTTTTCAGTTATTTTATCCATATATATATATATATATATATATATATAAATATAAATAAATATATATATATATATATATATATATATATATATATATATATATATATATATATATACACGTATAATTGTGCCAATTTTTAAGGTTAGATGCTCAAATAGTTATATTTTTATTTTTATAATGAATGTGTATATAGGTAAACCATAGCCTCATAATAAAAAAAGCATTAATTTTATATTAAAATATTTAATTTTAATATAATTCCTTACCTTGTTAAAGCATTTAATTCAGTGGTGAATATTAATCACATAGATTGAGCATTATATGGTGAAAATTTTAGATAAAAATTACATATTTGGCTATGAACTTAATGATACATATAGGTAAATATAATTTTGTGAAATATCATAGAGATTATTTTGTAAAGGGATATAGATAGAGGCTTTTAAAAGCTTAGAAGTATATCTTTAAAATAAGACATATATACAAATTCAGAATTTCAATGACAAAACGTCACAATATACTTTTTTTTCCTTTAAAGGGTTAAATACACTTCTCACATATTATGCGAAGTGTGATGAAATTTAGGGTGAAAAATGTGGACGGACATCTAAAATCACATGGCTCAAGATCATTTCTTTTTGGTCAAACTAAGGGTGTTTCAGCATCCCTTATATATATATATATATATATATATATATATATATATATATATATTTAATCGACTCTCCCGTCGAATTCGACGTATGAGGGTCAGGCAGATCAGTTCCTAGAAACTGAAAGCCCGACACCGACACATGAGATTTGATTATAGTGGTGAAGGCTTTGTGCAGGGCCATCCACACTTTTTGGACGGACGAATACAGGGACCTGGTGCAGCGAATGCCACAAGGTCCCCAAACGACTCTCCGCAGGTTTTGAATTCAGAATTGTCCTTCTCCTAGACTAGTTGCCATCCAAGGCTATAGAACCCAGTATGTCCTGCTATTTACCCATAGTTGGAGGGAGAAGAAGAGGATTCACACCTTTCCCAAGGGTGTTAGCACGTAAGTGAATATAATGGATTCGACTGGAATTCGAACTCGGCTCTCCGATTCCTCAATCTAAGCCGTTATCCATTACTCCACCGTGCCTCCTATATATATGTGTGTGTGTGTGTGTGTGTGTATTTTTATATGTATGAATGTATACATGTATATGTACATATATATATATATATGTAGCTATATATATGTATGCATGTATGAATGTATATTTATGTATGTATGTATGTATGTATGTGTATATATATATATATATATATATATATCCAGGTAAATTGAGAACAAATGGAGTATAATTCGACTGTATGTAACATTTAATTTAAAAGAGGGCTCATTAGAGTTGAGATATATATATACATATATGTATGCAAATATTCATTTATATATAAGTGTGTATATATGTATGTATGTATGTATATATTTGTATAAATATTTATATGTGTATGTATGCCTTTATATCAATATATGTTTATATATGTATGTACATATATGTTTATATGTATATGTGAATCTGTATGTATGTACATATATGTGTGTGTATACATGAAAACAGATAACCTTATTGAAAATAACAACACACCTGAAAAATCAAAACTGTAAATAACCAATATTATTTACAATTTCAAATGTCCCTTAAGAAACTGTGTTCTTTGATCAAACCAAACTCATTAATAATTACATCAGTCACACATGCCTATCAAGACGACTTACGCTACAACTAATTGAACATAACTCCATTAGGTCTCATTTAAACAAACATGAAAACCTGTCGAACTCCATATGAATCATACTAACCTCCTCCACATGCAAAAAAAGATTTAAAATAATGGAAGGCCTAATAATAAAAAAGAAAAAGCCAACACTCAATGACACTAACTATGAACACAGCCACAATGTGCTGACCATGTTTGGAAAATAAAAACATTCCTATAACTCTAGATACATGCGTAACACAACCCATACATTCCATTAAAAGTAAAAATAAAATCATCCTTGATAATGGATAAAAGTATAGCTGAAAGCACTCAGACATGCAGAACTTTTGGACAGTTTTTACACACTATGTGTCCAGAAAAGAAAACACAAGAAAGTATTAATAAAAAGCTTAATCATACTACCTTCTCAGTCATCTTTAATGAAACATGTTTAAAAGGGAGATTGGTGCCTAATATATATATATGTGTGTGTGTGTGTATATATATATATATATATATATATATACACACACACACACACACATACATATATATATATATGTATGTGTGTGTGTGTGTGTGTGTGTGTATATATATATATATATATTTTTGTATGTACAGTTTATGATCGATAAATTGTCATCGAAATTACACAAATATGAAAATAATACGGACATCTCATTCTAACTAACAGATATATTTACCAAAATTGCACGAAAATATCTTGTAATACTAAAGAGTAAATTTATACAATAAAATCACCATTGGCTTTAACCACAGCCTCCAGACAACTTTGGAATCTCCTGCATCTCTTCTGGATGGTCTCCTTGTTTAAGTTGGTGAATGCTCCCATAATCCTTACTTTAAGTTCATCTTTGAGTTTTGTTGATCTCTCGCTCAACTGTGCGCCACACATAATAATCAAGGGAGATTGAGTGAGCTAGGTGGCCAGATGTAAGGGGTGAGGTAGTTGCAGAAATTGTCTGGCAGCCATGACTAAGTTCTACCTGCTTGTGTAGCATGCTGCAGAGTCCTGTTCCCAGAGATAGCTTCTTCACGCATACACCATCTTGACCCAGGGTAGCTATATGTATATGTATATGTATATATATATATATATATATATATATATTTGTTTTTAAATAAGAATATAGAAATTCCAAGTGTTTAAATTTTGACAAATGGAAACGTTTCATGAAATAGATTTGATTGAAAATACATTTGATAATGCTTTTCACCATTCAAGGCTTCATCAGATCTGAAAATGAAAGAATAAAATTGTATGTGTGTTTCTATATGTTTATGTTTGTATATATATATATATATATGTATATGTATATATATATGTGTGTGTGTGTGTGTGTACATGTATATGTGTGTGTGTGTGTATATGTATGTGTGTGTGTATATGTATGTGTGTATATATATATGTTTATTTGTATGTATATGTATATATGCATGTATGTGTTTATATATATATATATGCATATATGTGTGTATATACCTGTATGTGTGTGTATATATATGAGTAAGTGTAAATATATATATGTATGTGTATATACTTATATGTATGTGTATCTACATATATATATATAGTTGTGTATACATAAATGTGTGTGTGTGTGTGTGTGTATATATATATATATATATTTATAGTTGTGCGTATATATATTTGTATCTATCTATATATATATATATATATATATTTATGTGTTTGTATAAGTGTGTATATATTTGTTTGCACATACACACATGAAGACATACTATATACATACAATCTAATATAACTAAATATCGACATATGCACACTCATATAATCTTGGATATAGATGATGTGTAAACTTAACAAATGGGGATATGTGAATATATCCTCACATTCATTTCAAGCAAGAATTAACCTAAATAATGCAATAATATGCATTGTTTCAGTGATATATCTTTGCAAGTATGTATGTGTCTACCATAGTAGACACAAGAATCTACACATCTTTATTTCAAACTCTACTCACACACCCATAAAGAAAATAAAACTACACTTAAAATAAATTAATGGCATTGTTTTCTAATAAAATCAGGAACTGTTGCTGAGTTCTTCTCGAGCACAAAAAAATGATGTTCTTGCCACTGAATAGACTTACATTAAGCTGCCTTAAATCAAACAAAAATTCTTCCATTTTTATAAACTTCCTATTCAAGCTATTTAATCTAATTTGCAATTGATGAATACAGCTTGGGAACACATTTCTTCTTTATTTCATTTATTTGTTAGCTTTTTTGCTTTTGTAAGATCTGGTTGCAACCACGTATTATTAGGAATGCTAATAAAACAAAAGTTACTAAGCTATGAAAATCAGTAAAGAAGTATACTCACAAAGCATGAAACCTAATTATAAGAGAAAAAACAAAAATACGTAATGAATTACATGATACAAAATGTCTGCACTCTCTGAGTGAAAGATAGAATCTCTAATACTGCAGTCTTAAAACAAGAAGTAATATTTCAATTATCAATGAATTAAATTCAAGGTGGAGCTTTCTCCCAAGAGAATGCTTTCCAATCACTACAATCTTAACCTGAATTATATTATACAAAATGTCTAAACTCACTAAGTAAAAGATAGACTCTCTAATATTGCAAACTTAAAACAAGAAACAATATTCCAATTCTCAATGAATTAAATTCAAGGTGGAAATGACTCCCAAGTGAATGCTTCCCAATCACTAAAATCTTAACCTGTTCAAGTCCAGAGTTAACTGTTTTCTTGTTCACACATCCCCATAAACTATACCTCTTACTCTATAGCCCTCTAGATCGAGTGGCTGTTGGACCTTTTACAGGACAAATATTATTGTTAAATATATATATATATATATATGATATTCTTAGTTTATGTTCAAAGCAAAAATATCTTTGAATAAAGTCTCCAGATAACAACAAGCATTGTCTTTTGCACACTGTCACTGGCCAAAAGGCAACTGTCCACAAAAAGTAAATAAATTTAAAAAAAATGAAAGAAAAGATCCTTGATTATGCATAAATATTTAATTAAGGAAGTCGAATACATAATGACATTCAAGATGGCAAAAGAAAAGAAGGCTTCGGCAGATGGAACTGAAAACATGAAATAAAGTAAAAACAAAAGGTCCACGCATCAAGACTGCATCATCTTGCTGATGCTTGTACAAAAGAATAAAACTGTTTATCGTGTGCTGCTTCACTTTTATCATTCAGTAATTAAATCTTTGATTTCCATATGCTTAGGCAGGGGCTGGGGGACACAGGGATAAGGAATGTAATGATGATGATGATGATGACAATGGAGAGGATGACAAAGCACAGATATCCCTGCAGGAAAAATGATAATGTTTTCATCTTGAGAAATCCAGTCATTTTTACAAAAAACATATTGGCATTGGAGCAATAGAGATGTATAGAGCATTTATTAGGCATTTCTTAGTGATTTTGCTTGCAGTCTTATTTTCCGATATCGCTAAAAAAGTCTCCTGGCTTTTTTCTCATTTCAAAGCATTTGCAGATGCTGTTTTTAATCTTCATTCAAGTAAGGTTTAGAACTAGCATTCCTTTCTAGAAATTTTCTTGATCTCATCTTAGTTAAGAGTGGTCTTAACTGAGTAAATGCATTTTTATAAAAAGCTCAGAAAGTTGGTTCACTATGTCTTGCAAGACAATCTTTCTCTCCAGAATCAATCTTATATATCTATAAGTCTACCATTCATCTATGTTTAGAATATTGCTGCCACATATGGTCTAGTGCCTCTGCTATTTACCTTGAGAACCTTGATAAAATCCAAAGAAGAATCTGCAATATCACTGATCATGATCTGGTGACTTGACTTCAAGTCACTTTCCAACTTCTGTAAGATTGCCTCTCTGTGCCTTTCTATAAATGGTAATTATTTGAATGAGCTCTTTGCTATGGTACATAGACTTTTTGAATTTAAGCACAGTACTAGACTGGCATCGAGATCTCATCAATTTACACTTGAGCTGGCTAGATGTAGCTGTAAGTTCTCTGCTAAAAGTTTCTTTTCTTTGCACTTCTTGCTTGTGGAACTCCTTTTCGGCTCCATGCTTTCCAGCCATCTTTAATCTGCAAAAATTTAAATGCAATATCAATCGTTATCTACTGTCCTCCTGATTACTCTTTCCTCATCCTGCTCATTATTGTTTCTGTTCCTAATTCTTCTACACCCTGTAACCCCTTATGTTTTTGTGGCTTTACTGCCTGATACCAATTAAAAAAAAATGAATAACAAAATATAAGTATCAATTATATACTAGACACTCCTGCAAGCTATTGGGTTAACTTTCAAGAGAATATTATGCTGGAAATAGGATTATCATTGAATTCGCTCCCTCACAGCTTCTGCTACCCTCTGGGGTATATGTAACAGATGAGTTGTTTCTTTTCTTTTCTGCACCCAGACTTTTTTACTAATAGGCAAATAAGCAAATAATAAGTTTGGTTTGCTTTATTTTGTTTTATAGTATATCAACCTCAATGGCTTATTTAATATTGACAAGATAGGTTTGTATGAATAGAATATGTATTCTTTATAAGAAATCAGTTTGTAGATCAGGTTTCATTGCCATATTTTTGTATAGAGGGTTTTTGTTGAGAGTCAAATGTATTGCTGGTAATATTTTTCCCCCTTTAATGTATTGCTGGTATTTTTACTATAAAAATATATTTATATACTTACATAGTGTTTTGAGATCAGTTTGGGGGTTAACTATCTGCCCATAACCAGGACCCTAACATATTTTACCACCCTGGGTTAGAGTGGATCTAGGAACAACAGCAATTAAGAGGTAATTCCAGGCTCCTGAAACCTCCTAGTCAAAGACCTTGCTGCTGGATGTAGTTTATCGTCATACCCAGGATGCAAATAAATAAGGGATACGACTCAAGAAGTTGCATTTAATAGTTATCTCTATGAAAAACAAGTTCTAATCCACTGAGTTTGAATACAAGCCCAGAAATATAAATATTCAATTGCAAATCATCTGGATTTTTTTTTTAAGATATTTTAGGGATATCTTAGTTCTATACTCCTGATACAATTTCCTATTTTAGCTCCCTTAAAAAAATTCTTTTTTTTCTTTCTTTGGAGAGCTAATACACACTCCCAAATACCATCATTCAATTGCAAATCAAATTTTTTTTTTCACTCATAGTTTTTTGTAACATGCTGATATGTGTTGAAATCATTATCGTATTTAGTATTGTTGCAGTTATTTCTAACATTTTCTTTCTGAGATTTACAAATTCTACTCTCCCTACTGTGTTTGTATTTACAGTTCTTCCACTACGCATTATGTTTTACCACAATGAAATATATATAAAAACTTAAAGAAAAAATATGCAAAAAAACAATATTCCATATTTTTATTAAATAAGTATTTGTTATTTTAATCATTAAATTATTTTTAAAATAGTGGGAATATTTTGTATGCTAAATAATAAAATTTTTAATTTTTCCAAAAAAATTAATGAAAATTTATTTTACCAAGCTATGCACCCAAGTAAAACCAACTGTACTTTAGACCCACTTACTTGTTTGCACTTCTTCCAAAAATTTAGTTTTGTTCGGTCAATGTATGGCTATTTTAGAGAGTATGATGGATGGAAGAACGGACTAACAGAAGTCACAGAATTTTATATATAGATATATTCTTTAACGGAATGCATTTTAAAGATACCTTAATCAAAACTGCTGAAAATATTTTGGCTACTTAATGGTAATGGTAATATTAGTTGAAATTTATAAACTGTTTCTTTTAAAACAGTTTTTAGGAAAATAGGTTTCTCAAGTTCAGTAGTTTCTCTAGCTATTTCCAATATGGATGGCAGTTTCCTTACTAACCTTTTGTTTGAAGTAGTGTGGAACGTCATCATCTTGATTATGTCATTATTTTCTCTTCAATTTACATGTGATATCCATTTTAGATGCTGCTGCTGTTGAAAATCCTCTAAGTGATGTGGTTTCTCTTATCTGGTACAGTTCTTTGTTTGTGATTCTGTAGCACCAGTCCACAAGGTCCGAAGGAGGATGGTTGTTGCTAAGATCAATAGGCTTCACTTTATCAATACCATTTTCAACCACTGATCTTAGAAAGTGGTTGCATTCCTGTTTCCCTGACAAATACAATCTCCAACTATTTAAGTGTAACGTCAATCGACATCTCCAGTTGCCTTGATCTATCCACTTCCCTTCTCCACATACTTTCACCTTTCATTCCTATCTGCTCTCGCTCCAAATCTTCTGTAACCCCCTTGCCTTGATCGATCCACTATCTTTCTCCACATCCTCTCCTTTACCACTCCTATCTGCTCTTCCTCCAAACCTTCTGTAACCCCTTGCGTGCTAGTGGCTTCCAGCCTTGCTTGGGGTGATAAGCTTAAAAAAAAAAAAAAAAAAAAATACAGCTGACAGTTTAGATATTTCTGAATGGATTTGGTGCCTGACAACCATATGAAAGAAAGGGTACATAGTCATGCAAAATCATATCTCTTTAGCTTTACATTGAATGGAAGGGAACAGAAAAAATTGTAATATAAGGAAAAATACATTCAATAGAAAAATCAGTATATATGTCTTTAAAAGATTTCTCTCTTTCCAACTTGGTTCAAATCTCACCATTTTTTTAATTGTCAGGAAGGTAACTTCTTGATGTCATTGGTCTGGAAAGAAAATCCCAGCATACAGCATCATAGGAAAGTGCTTGACCCAAGCCTTGTGAGCAGAGTTGGGTAGATGGAATTGTTTGGAGGCCATTGATGGTTGTACTAGCATAAAGTCATGAGTCATCATGACATAGCATTTGAGTGTACTGGCCTTGTTCAAACTGTTGATCATGTCATATTACGTGCTCTCTCTTAGAAACTGTAAGCAAAGTTCGCACAGTATAGTTTCAGTATAAACCGGGGGCGGGGGTCCTCTGTGAGTGTTGAACAAACACAAAATATGCCTGAGCAGATGATACCATCCACTGTGGCAAAACAGGGCTTGAAAGGCAGGTTCATGATGACAGCTTGCATGAGACTGCCGACACTCTTGTATGTAGAATGTTGGCTTGACAGCCTACCCACCAGTCATCGGATCATGCTTAGTCTGGTCCCTTCCCTGAATCATTACTGTCATGTTTATATATATATATATATATATATATATATATATATATATATATATATATATATAGTAACCCGGATATAAGAGAGTTGTCAGGACCGGAGAAGAAGTATCTTATATCCAGGTTTGGTCTATTATATATACATTAACACGGGCTCTCATTTGGGACCAGAGAAAATCTCTCTTATATCCGTGTTTCTCTTATATATATATATATATATATATATAAAACTACTCTTAGCCTCAAGGACTATAAACTGCAATATTTGTCAGAGTCAGATATTTATTAAATCTATGGAACTTTTTATCAGATCTCAAGTTCTAAATGAACAGATACTAATTCTAACTTTCAAATTAGATGTTAGATTTTCAGTAGATTTAAATTTAGAACTAGTTAATTTTTTATATATAATTTCATCATTATTGCAAATTTTTAAATATCCTATAATTTGTAATATTCAAAGTTACTGATTATTATTTGTTTATTCTTAAATTAATTATAATTATTAATTAATTATCAATTCAATTTATTTTTAGATTTTTGTTTTTTGGCAATATCAAATATATTTTTATATTAAATTGTGGCTATATTTATTGTATATTACAAATTTATTGTATTATTAACAAATATTTATTGTAATATAAATATACTGATTATTTATTTTATGTATTATTTAATTTTTATTTTATTTTAAGTCAATCTAAATTATTTAATTATTTTACATATACTCTTATATCAGCTAACCGGATAAATCACTTGAACTTTTCTTAATTTA
Organism: Acanthosepion esculentum; assembly: GCA_964036315.1. Taxonomy (NCBI): domain Eukaryota; kingdom Metazoa; phylum Mollusca; class Cephalopoda; order Sepiida; family Sepiidae; genus Acanthosepion; species Acanthosepion esculentum. Next base: position 114,732,774 of record OZ038479.1, read on the forward strand.
TAATATTATAGCTCTAGTTATCTATTGAGTGCTTTTTGGCAGAAGATTTGTCAGTCTGTAATTTTTATGTATGTTCTCAGTTGTACAATTATTCTTATAATACTACATTTATCTATCTATTATTTATTTGGTTTACTTAATAAAAGTGTTTTTTTTTTTTCAGTGGAGAGCTAATACAGACCTCACAACATTATCATTCGATTGTAAATCACTATTTTTATTTTCATTCTTTAAGAGAATGCCTTACAGAGGTACCTTAATCAAAACATTTTGGCTATATACCTATATAAAAAATCATACCTTTTTAGTTTTAGAGTGAGTAGAAAGCATATTTATTATATCTATCTATTTCTCATTATTGTTATACTATATCAATCATTATTATTATAATATATCGATCATTATTATTATATCTACTTATTATTATATCTATCATTATTATATATTATTATTATACTATATCTATCTACCTACCTACAGATCTTATATATATATATATATATATATATATATATATATATATATATATATAAATAAAAACTACTCTTAGCCTCAATGATATAAAATAAACTGAGACTCAATGCCAAAATTGACGAAGTTTAAATATAATATAATATTAATAATATAATAATATAATAATCCACTACTCAGAGTTTCATATCATAATGTGACCATCAGGCATATATATATAATATATATATATATATATATATATAATGTATAAAACTACTCAGCCTCAGTCATGGTCTTGGTGTGACCTAAGAAGCAACTCCATGCATGAGTCAGGTGGTTCTCATTCATTTTGGCCATCATGTCCCTAACAGTGACCTTGAATAAGTCCTTGCTATTATGAGGTCTCTGGTTGCTCTCACTCTTGACAATAGATGTAGCTGTGCCAGGAATTCAAATCAGAAGAGCTAGCCTCATGTTGTGAGTTGACATGCAGATGAAGCCAAAGCTTGACCATCATATCCAACACCTCAGTGGTGGTAACATGGACCCTTCAAAAGAAGTGGGGTGATATGACATAACCCTCATTGCTCATGACCCCAGAAGTATAACATGATGTATATCACCATGGGTACGTCTGTGGGATGTGTGCAAAGCCACCTGTCATTCATCCTGTTCGCTTGGCTGCTTTCAAGAATCTCCAAGTTGCTAGGGTGGGTGGCTAATGCAATAAGCATAGTGTGCCTTTTCATTTCTTGGACCAGATTGGAAGCTGCCATGTCAATGCACTTGATATATCTAAAAGAGAAATGAAATGAGAATATTAAAATTTGATACATGCCATGTAACATTGTTAGATCACCTTCCATTTATAACCTTCTAAAGATGTGTTCTCAAATACCAAGCACTTGTGTGTATATATATATATATATATATATATATATATAGTATAATAAAATAAATATGAACCACTTGAAGATAGTGAGAACACCATATAACATAGGGTTGTCCACATGAAACTTTAAATTGCTGAAAAGCAGTAATATTTGAATATGTTTTTTTTAATATATTTCTTATATATATATATATATATATATATATATATATAAAAAGAAATAGAAATATTTTTTTTATAAAAATAAAACTTTATCACCTGAAGAACTTCAGATGTGCAAATTTTATTTTGTAACCTGTATTTATACACATAATTAAAGTGAAGGAAAAATATTATGTCTTCAAATTTTAAATATTAGAATGCTTTAAAATATTTTTAAAGCTTACTGTGTAAAGAAAGGTAAGCTATGGAGTTTGCTAAGTGATGGAATCTATTACCTAATAAATGAAAACAAGGAAATTGTTGTTGAATATTTATCTATCTATTTTTTAATGCATTTGTAAAGAAAAGTTACTTTTTGTCTTTTATTTATATTGTCTTTACAGATATATTTTATTTATCACCCAGTTCACACTCCTTCCCAGTCTTTTGAACAGGAGTAGAAGTTTATCCATTGTTTCCTATTTAGGATTGAGTTCCTTCTAAAGTCTACTTTAACTCTATATTTCTGACATCTCCACCTAAATTCTGAAATTTTCTTTACGATTTATTTTTCCTCAATCAGAGTAAATAGGTTCACCTATCATCTCATTCACACTTATCCCTGGTTTTTTGAACAAGAGTAAAGGTTTTTATCTTCATCCTCTTTCCCAGCTTTCAGTTCCCTTTGTACTTTTCTTGCTCATTCTCAGGACTAATCATCTTACAGATAAATATAGTGTTAAGAATCAACCGAGTGATTAAGTGTTATAAGATCTCAGGCAGATTGCGGCTGAATGAGGAGGGTTTGGAAAAGAGAGTGGTGGCAGTGGGGGGAAACAAGCGGGCAGGCGGTATTTGTTTCCTGTTTAGGATTGGGTTTCCGATTCTTTCTAAAGTCTTCTCATTTTCTTTCACCCCCAGTAGCCCCTTGCATCTTAGTGGCATTATCACTGATTTAAAAGAAAAATAGTGGACTTGAGTAAATAGGTGGCAGAACAAGGTTTAGAAGAGATAAGAAAAAATATTAAGAGCTACTAAGGAGAGGAAATTTTGGAGAGCCATAGGACACATATTTTTCTAACAAGATTTCTCAAATATTCAGGCCGGTAGATGTAATTAAATAAATATACTGTTTAATAAAGAAATAAAAACAGAGCATCTGCTCAAATATGAGTATCCTTTTAAAAACAGTGTTTAAACAAATAAATTAAAAAATCTGTCGGATTTAATACATTTCCTAAAAAATTGTCTTTTTTTTATATTAGGATACAAAACAGAGCAGATATGTATATTTTCAGAATCAAAAGGAAGATGTGTGTTCAAAAGTACGATTCAGGCTTTGTTTGATCAGGAGGTCCTATATGGATGAGTTGGTTTAAGGCACGTCAGTTATATATATATATATATATATATATATATATATATATTTTACAGCAAAAAAACAAAAATTACCTCAACATAGGTATAGTCTATTTCAAACCATTCTTCATACGCCTATCATCAGCCTCTAAGTGCTTGTCTTGGAGCATTGTTCTGAATTTATTTTCAAAGTCAGTCTTCCTCTAGTCGGTGCCTTGTTAATGAGAGTGGGTTTGTGTTAGCGATTAAAAATAATATATATACTCTGTTAAAATAAAAACATCCAGCTCTCTGTGGATCAGTTTTAATAATTAATATTGCTAGGATCCACCCGGATTGTATACCAAAAGATCGATTACCTGTACTATATATATATATATATATATATATATATATATATATATATATATGTGTAATTTGGCAGCAACTTTTCTTTTAAACATGTAGTATTGAATGTTAAAGACAACATATATATATATATTTGTGTGTATGTGTATAATTCAACTCTCAGACCCATTCACAATGACATGTTAGATATATAATCTATATAAAATATTTATAACCTATATCTATAATGAGGGGAACAGAAGCTGCAACAATTGTCTGGGAACACGACAAATTTATATACAGTGTAACCCGGATATAAGAGAGTTGTCGGGACTGGATAATAAGTCTCTTATATCTGGGTTTATCTTATATCAGGGTTTGGTCTATTTTATATACATTAACACAGGCTCTAATTTGGGACCAGAGAAAATATCTCTTATATCCGGGTTTCTCTTATATCCGGGTCTCTTATATCTGAGTTACACTGTAACCTAAAAGAAGATTAGCCTTCATCAGAATATTACCCTTGGTAATTTCCGCAATTCTAATTTTATGGTAGTCCATAGTGTGACTATTTTTATTTTGAGAGAGATATTTTGAAGAAGAAGAAGGTAGATTGTTAAGTTTAATCACGGTTAACCCATGGAAGGTTGTTGACATAAACAACAAGCAAAAAAACACATCCAATAAAGAAGTAGAACAGAAATCAAACCAAAAACATTTTTTTATTTTTTTATTTAATGATCTTCAAAAAATATTTTATTAGAAGATTTCTTCAGCACTAACCCAAGTGCTGTGCAATCAACATCTTAGCTTTAAAATCTCTGTTCTAACCAACCGACATCTACCAGCCATAAAATTGTCCAAAGAATATTCTGGCAATTACGAAAATTGTTCTTCTTTAGTGGCCCATTTGAAGTCCTAATAGCTGTGGACTTGGTTGTCGAATGAATAAACGAACTGAACGTAAGCACACATGATATGATTAATATCCTTACTGGCTTATTTGATTTCAAGAGTTTGTAAAAGAGGCAATGTGTGTATGCGTGCGCGTGTGTGTCCCCAAATTCTCTGCATATCCCTATCCTACCTCAAACTCCTGCATTGCACTGCCGCTGGTGCCTTTAAAAATACAAGACATATGCTTAATTTATTGGCATCTCTTCTCTCACTCCCAGCTATTTATTTTTTTTTCTTTTCCATCATTTTTATCTTCGTCCTCTTTCCCAGCTTTCACTTTCCTTTGTACTTTTCTTGCTCATTCTCAGAACTAATCATCTTACAGATAAATATAGTGTTAAGAATCAACCGAGTGATTAAGTGTTATAAGATCTCAGGCAGATTGCGGCTGAATGAGGAGGGTTTGGGGTTTGGAAAAGAGAGTGGTGGCAGTGGGGGTAACAAGCGAGCAGGCAATATTTGTAGAAAAGGGTATACACATGCATATATATATATATATATATATATATATATATATATATATATATATAGAGAGAGAGAGAGAGAGATTGAAAAATACGCTCTCATATTTTAATAAGAAAGAGATACAGGAAATAAACAAATAATAAAATTATTTCAAATAAAAATATGCCTATATATATATATATATATACACACACACACAAATATATATATATATATATATAAATACATATATATACTATATATTCATGCATACACACACGTGTATGCATATATATATATATATATATGTATATATATATATATATACACACACACACACACACACATGTACGTATATATAAATATATATAATTAATATATATATATATATATATATATATATATATATATATATATATTTTTTGCCATATAAGTAAAAAATCTCAATCAAAAATACTTCTCTGTTTCTAGTTCAGTAATGATTTGTCAATATCTTGCAAAAACATAAGTGTCTCTATTTCTTATTGCCAAGTTTGACTGAATTTTTTCATTTTTTTTCTTTCAAGACATTGGAAACATAAAAAAAGGATGAGAAGAATATATGTTATTCAAACATTTTTGCAGATAACATCTTTCTCTACTTAAATAGCGGTACCTTCAAAGACTAACAAATTGTTCATCAAGAGATGGTCAAGTTCAGAAAACTTGAAGTAAATCAAATTAACCAATGTAGTGGGGATATCTTATCTGACAACTGTTTCATATTGTTGTTAATAGATAGTCCTTTCTTCTTGATTTCCTTGTCTCAGGTCTTCTTGTTCTCTTATGATCATCTAGCAGTAAAATCTAAATAAATCTGGTGAAAATATGCATCTTTGTTTTACAGCTCTTTTTGTTTTGAGTACTCATTGTACTCATATTCTGTCTGCATGTAGGCGGTTTGTTCCCATTAAGCGTTACAGTTTATTCTAGTACCTTTCCCCTGCAAAACAAGCTTTCCTAACAATTCAAGTAGTTCTTTGTGTTGACTTCATCAAATACTTTTGTGCAATCTATGAAACATGGGCATTTTGATCATAATGATAGCATTTTTGTTCCAGTGTTTGAAATAAATCTGCAGCATTTTTACCCTATTTTCAATCTAATTCTGCTATGAGCTCTATTTATTAAAATTCTAATAATTTTAATAACATGGCTTATTAAGCTGACTACCTGATGGAGTTTACATTCATTTGTACCTGGCTCCTTTGGTATCACTATGAAGATAGAGCTACTGATGCATTCAAGTATTTCACCTATGTCATATATTATTTTGGTAATTTTCTTGATTCTGAAAATGTCTAATACTGATAGTATTTCCATTATAATTTTATCTGGCTTTGCTACTATGTTGCTATTCATTTTGACCAGTGCTCTGCTTACCTTCTTCAATATATTTGTTTCATATTTAACATATCTTTTCTTTTTCAATTATGAGCATTCAAATGAAAGTCATATTGAATGGATTAATTTCCAGATCAATTCATACAAATGCAGGGCTCCTCCAAGGCTCTTTCCTGGGTCCTATGCTCTTTCTGATCTTCATTATTGATTCCACTGGTCATCAGTTCCCAACTAGGTATTCATGCAGATGACACTACCATTTACTCCTGTCTCAGTAGCAAATCCATCAGATCTGATCAAGTAAACCTGGCAACTGTTCTTGAAAAGAACCTCCAATCTATTGTTAACTGGTGCAAGAAATGGCTTGTAAATTTTAATGCCTCCAAAACAAAACTGCCGTCATTTAACCACCACAGAGAACCTTTTCTGTCTGCCATCATCCTGGCTGATGCTAGAGTCCAGGAGAGCAATATGCTATGCTTTCTTGGCCTCACATTTCCCACTGACATGAAGTGGAGTGACTATATTGAATCAACGGCTGCATCTACTGCAAGGAAAGTCAAGTCACTGTGTTGTACCAGAAAATTGTTCTCATCAGAATCCATCTTAAACATTTACAAATCTATCATTCATACATGAACTGAATATTGTTCCCATATCCGATCTGGTTCTTCTGTTGTACATGTCAAGATTTTTGACAAAATCCAAAGAAGGATTTGTAATGTAATTGATTCTAACCAGGCATCTCGACTTCAGTCACTTTCCCAGCAATGTGATGTGGCTTCCCTCTGTCTTTTCTACAAATATTTTTATGGCAACTGCTCTGATGAGATTTTTTCTGTGGTGCCCCAACTACATGAATTTAAGCATGTTAATACATTGGCACCTAGATTCTTCCCTTTTACTGTTGAAATAGCTAACTGCCACTTCTACCCCAACAGTTTCTTTTCTCGCACTTCCCACCTGTGGAACTCCCTTCTGTTTACTTTCTTCTCTGATAACTACAATCTTCAAAGATTTAAATGCAATGTCAATTGTCATCTTCTGTCTTCTTGAATCCCATTCATCTTTTGTTTGTTCCTCAATCCTCCCTATTTTCAGTTTTCACTGCCTGTAATCCCCTGCATACTAGTGGTATTACTGCCTTGCTTGGAGTTAAATGAAAAAAAAAATTATGCTACCTGTCCTTTTATCTTGCCTGCTATGTCTATATTCTGCAGTGTTTCTATCTTGGCACACTTTTCATTGAGTCATTCATTGTTTGCTTCCTTGCTTTTCTTTTTAATGTTTTTGCTTAATATTCTATATACCGTGCAATTTTTTGGTATTGTTGACTGTCTCTTGTCTCTCTTTCCTAGGAATGTTCTCTTTTTCCAGTCTCACTCATGGTTCCCTCCTGGTGCTCAACTTAGAATTACTGATCTCTACTCAGCTGTTATATCTGCTTTTATTTTTCAAATTAGGTAGTCTTTTAGTATGTTATATTGTTCTTGAAACCAAGCATTAGTTATTACTTTGTTGTTCGCTATGAACCATTGGATCCATTTTTCTTTGCACTTGTTGCATGATCTGAGTCCATACTCCCAACTATTTCACTATTTTTTTTTCTTTCTTTGTTTTTCCTTTCTGAGTTAAGGAGCTCACCTAATCATAATAATTTCTTGTGAATTATCTAGTGTATTATAAAACTTACCTGTTTTTTCTTCTGTGCCCTGTCAGTGTATATACTGTTATATCCCCTTAAATTTTTCACAAATCGTCATAATTCCGTGTAAATGTACATGCTGAACTCAAATTAACAATTACATCATGAAGAAACCTACCGTTTTGGAGTTAAAGACAAGAAAAAATCGGACTTCTTGTTGGTAATTCGTCCCCCATTACCGCCATCTCGATATCTGATTCAATGCTGAATATTTCCGGTGCAGAAATATAATTGATATTATTTTTACTGTTCAGTTAGTTGGTGATTCTTAAAAAAAGTATAAAAATAATTTTTTTTTTTTTCAATAAAACTAAAACATTTTTTATCTTTTCATATCACTTATTTTTGAGTTTCAAAAACATGATTTTCACAAATTTCACTATTCACAATGGGTTTTTGAATGACTATTCAAAGAATCCTTTCTAGAAAAAGCTTTGCCACACATTTCACAAGTGTAGGGAGTCTCTCCAGTATGAATTCTAATATTTCTATTAAATGCATTAAATGCATTCTTATGAGAAAATGCTTTATCACATAATTCACAATGATATGAAGTCTCCTTAGTGTGAGTTCTAAGATGAGTTTTCAAATTATCAATATAATATTAATATTGAATTCTAAGTAATTACCATTTGTGGGAACCAACTCTAATGATGAATGTATCATCCTACTTACAAATTACTTTCATTTACCTACTAATCATATGTGGCAGTTAAGAATAAAATTGGAGTACACTAACACATCTTCATTTTTGCACAGCAGTGGCAGCGTACACAGCAGTTAAAGGAAAAGTGTTGTTATCCTCCATGACAAGACAAGGGCACCTACAACAAGAATGACATAGAAAAACATTTTGGAACACAGTGCAAATTTGAACTCAGCTTGATCATTTCATTTTCCATGACTAACAGTTACACCTCCCACACATAACCATTACTATCTAAAATGGTCATTAATGCAGGGGAAGAATATTATTTTTTGTTCTGGTATGCTCTAAAGATTTCTAAGCATTTGTTAATATTCTAGTAATTTTATGGAAAAGTTTTACATTATTTATTAAAGCTAAAAAAAAATGACATTTTAAAAAAAAATATTATGTTGAGTCATAAGTAATTTCCATACTGGAGAACCATTGTAATGACAAATATAACATCCTCCCTACTAATCGTATGTGGCAGTTAATAATAAATTTGGAGTACACTAACATACTTTAGTTTTTAAACAGCAGTAGCAGCATACACAGTGGATTAATGGGAAAATGTTGTTGTCCTCTATGACAAGACAAGACCACATACAGCAAGAATAGCATAAATTTAGAACTCTTTCAGTCTCCACCCGCCATATTCACCTGATCTTATGCCAACCAATTATTAGCTTTTTTTTAAACACTTTGATGGGGAAAACTTTCTCTAATGAAAACCAGATTCAAAAGTTTGTCAGAAACTTTTTCACATCAAAACCTGTAGAATTTTATTGAAAAGTCATCAAAGAGCTGCCTGATAAGTTGCAACATTGCAAATAATGGGGAATATATAACTGACCGTAGTCAGGATCATAGGGTAATTGTAAACTCCATGATTCTTTCATTAGCTGCATAGTATATATGCTTTGCCAGGGCTACATATGTTTTTTTGAATTCACAGTTTTCCTTCTCCTAGATTGGTTGCCACTGAAGGCTGAAGAGCCCAGTCTGACCTACTATTTATCCATTGATACGTAGAAGGTGCCCCAAAATTTCTGAGAAAATATTTTTTGTTGCAAAGTAGATAAGATAAGCTAATACAGAGTGGCATAGAGGTAACCGGACTTAAGTCAACGTTAACCCATTGCCATAAACTTGAATCTAATCTTATGAAACGATTTCAATTTTAGTGATATTAATAAATCAAAATTTGCAAATGATAATCAAAATAAAATAAATCAGAATTTGAAAATGATCAGCTATAATGAAAAAAAAATTTTTATTGTAATATATTACTGTATATTTTATTAATAAATTTTTGGATTCGTTTTATCTACTTTTTACTCAAGTGAATTTATATTGACTATGTACTCCACAGAAAAAAAAAATACATTACAATTTTATTTAATTTTCTTCAAGCACTTTAGCAAAAATAAATATTTTTTTTTAGATTTTATGGAAAATATTAAAATATAATTGATTATATATATATATATATATATATATATATATATATATATATATACACACACATGTATATATGTATATATATATATATACATGTATATATGTGTGTATATATATATATATATATACATACACACATGAATATATATGTGTGTATATATATACACATATGTATATATATATATATATATATATATATATATATATGAAAACTCTCTACTCATTTCTATAATCTAATATATATGATCACAGAATTTAAAATTTTGAATTGAGATTTTTTACTGAAGAACATGCCTCCTCTAATTGAAAATGAAAATGCTGGATACGCTCATGATATCCTCTTTCCTATTCCATATCCTTTCAAGATGCAGGTGATCATGGCTCTCCACAACTTCATATCATTTGTATCTCTTAGAAATGTTTATCCCTTGACTATCCCTCCCATTCCATGTGCATTGATTGTGGATGTATGTTTAGGACAGAAAACAGAACATAAACACACTAAAAGTTCACTCATCAGTATACTGATGGTAAGACAGATAAATTATGTCATCTCATTAGTCTCTTTTACTCACGATGACTCTGCAACAATTACTACGTTTATTCGCCAACAGAAGAGTAGATACATCAACCAATTGTTTACAATGAACAGTCAGTCAATTAATCTATATCTACACATTATTGTACATATATTGCTAAGTAGATAGGTATATACTGATAAATGTAGGGACATTAATTTATTTTCTTCAAGTGAATATCTTGATTTAAATGGCAACAATTTCCTGCATAGAAATATTTTCTCTCTTCATTCATTTTTAGCAAAATTTTTTTTCTCTTCCAGAATATCTTTGCTTCATAATTACATGGTGAGAAAATAATCCTCTAATTTTGGAACAGCAAAAATGGGTTTGCATCCATATTAGTGGAATTAATATTAAAAATATTAATCAATACTAAATGAGTTTTCAGCATCTGAAGTAGAATTCTTAATAAATCAGCTTTGCACGGAGAATCAAAAACAGAGGTTCCCTGTGGAAAATAAAGGTATTCCTAGTTAAACCCAGTGGAACTCATATAGATGATCCATTTATGCTGGTAAAATAGTCAGCTCATTCTGTCACTCCAGGATGTATTTAACTCTTTCTGCCATGCTTTATCTTGGCAAGAGTCAGATTAAACCAAAAATAGAGTATTGTTGGGTTAGGACTGCCCAATCTGCACTTTTCAGCCTTGATAGAAACCAAAATGATTTATATTATATTTCAACATCATTTATGTGACCTTTTATTATTTCAATATCATTTATCCAAACTTATTTCAACATCATTTATGCTGCTTTTTATTTCCACATAATTAATGCAAGCTTTTAATTCAACAAAATTTATGTGGCCTTTATTTCAACATCATTTATCCAGACTTTTAATTATTTCAATATCATTTATCCAGACTTTTAATTATTTCAATATCATTTATCCAGGTTTTTAATTCAATATCATTTATCTAGGTTTTTAATTCAACATCATGTGGTCTTTTATTTCAACATTGTTTATGTGTCATTTATTTCAACATCATTTATGAAGGCTTTTATTTCAACATCATTTATTTGGCCTTTTATTTCAACATCATTTATCCAGACTTTTAATTATTTCAACATCATTTATCCAGACTTTTAATTATTTCAATATCATTTATCCAGACTTTTAATTATTTCAATATCATTTATCCAGGTTTTTAATTCAACATCATGTGGTCTTTTATTTCAACATCGTTTATGTGTCATTTATTTCAACATCATTTATGAAGGCTTTTATTTCAACATCATTTAGGCTGCCTTTTATTTCAACATCATTTATCCAGATTTTTATTTCAACATCATGGTCTTTTATTCCAACATCATTTATCTGGACTTTTATTCAAACCTCAGTTATGAAGGCTTTTATTTCAACACCATTTATTTCACCAAGTAGCCTCTTTCCCACAAATGCAACATTACAATTCTACTTCATCTTTATCATAATTTCCATGTCAAATGTTCAGATAATTTATGTTCATTAGTTCCACCTGTTTAGACCTTTGCTGCTAGGATACTTGAAGTTACTTCTACAGCATTGAATCACATTCATTTCCAGATATAAGGAGAAAGTGCCACTCAGACAATTCTGCTTTGTAGCACAGACTCCTGCTTTCTTGAACAATAAAATCTTAACCTCTTCAAGTCAAGGGTCAATTTTTATCTATCTTCCTTACCTTCATAATCTTCACTTTCTATCACATCCCTTTCATCAAAACTATTTTAACAGTAATCTTCTACATGGAGTGGTTCTCGTGCCTTATATTGTATGTATGTATTATGTATTAAAAAAGATGAAACTTTACTCTTCGACATTAGTTGTTTCACAAACTTGAATTAGTTTTTTCAAGAACCAACAATGCTCATTTTTTTAGCTCATAATTTTTTGGATTACACCAAAATCTAGATATTAGACTTTAGTTTGTGCCAGATTAGCTTCTAAGTGTTGCTTTTATTTTAAGGCAGATTTAGTGATGATTTTTGCAATTCTTTTTAATGTTTTAAAGGGCAAATATATCAGTTGAATGAAGTGATTCTTTTTCTAGAGCTCTTTTCTGTTTTTTAAGCTTATGCAATGTTCTACATATAATATCTTTTGACACTTGTCATTCTTTTGAAAGCTTTTCAATGCTTGGTTGGCTTCTACTCTACATTGCATTTTAAAAGTATCCTAATCAATAGATGATAGACATCTACCTTTTGGACTTTATTTCAAGAGACAAATCACCGCACTTAAAAAAGCTTAAACAATTTGGTGTCAGTCAGTATAGTCAAATATTGTTCCATTTCCTGAATTCTGTGAGTAATGTTCTACATGGGTTCTCTGGCTGTGGTTGGCAACCAGTCTAAGAGAAAGACACTCTGAATTCAAATCCATAAGTAGCCCACAATATCATGGAGTTCATAATAACTCTCTGCATTGATGTATTATTATTATGTACATATTTTGTTTACTGTTATTTAATGTCTTGTCTATTCAGATTTTGATAGTCATAGCTTTCCACAGCCTTCCTTTTCTTTAATAAATATGAAATGCCATGATTGTTCTGCATATAGAAATGAAGCATTTTCCTGCAGCCTCCTCCACAGCTTTGAATTCAAATTTGTTCACCTCTGTTCATTGCCCTACCAAAGCTAGAGAGTCCAGTTTGCCCTGCTATTTAGTTGGTGAGGGAGAAGAGATGAATTTATACCTATTACAAGAGCATTAGTTTGAAACAAATGCATCAGCCTCAGCTAGAGTTTGAACTTGACATGTCGATTCCATTTATCATCCCCATAACTGTTATTCCACCCAAACTTTCTTTAGTTTGATACAAATTCTGATTTGACTTCTTTTTATTATTAGGATGAACTGTGTGTGTTGTTTTGCTTTATTATCTGAAAACATTTACCTTAAATAATTTCTGCGTGAATTTTCTGGGATGAGGTGTTGGTTAAAATTCAATAAAGCCTTATCATTTCTAAAGTTCCTACCATGGGACAATAGCCAAGAATTGGTTCATGAATTGGGTGATATAGTAAAAATAAGAACTATATGAGACATCCCTAGACATGGGCAGTTGAAGAAGAACAGTCTATCGCCATAGAGTAAATAAAGGGTTTAGTTCAGAATTCCCTCTAGGTTATCCAGATCAATATGCACTTGATGAAGGCCAGAGAGCACAGCAGCTGAAATGCTATAACAACAAAAAAGATGAGGACAATAGCTTGCATGTAAATAGTATAAATAAAGATTTACCTACATGTATTAAAATTTTATATTATGATTTGGTATAAAATGATATTTTAGAAATATATTGAGTCTTTTAAAAAATGTATGCACTTTTACAAATCAATTTCTAAAATATAATTGCACAAAGAGAAATAATTTTCGATATAACTATATTTTTAATAAATCAATAAAAGTTCAATTGACTTATCTTTTGACCGACTTCAAAGTTTTGTGAACATACCGCTCATCAGGGTCAGAGTTTATCTTACTATATGTTCTTTGCATATAAATACTTTTTATGAAAATATTAAAAAAATATAGGGTAATTAAATATTGTCAGAATTTTAGTATAATTAGGTTTGATATTTGCTCAGGATCAATAATTTAAAATAAATAATTCATAATTTTGAATAAAACAATAATTTCTTCTTTTCTATGCCACCTCCCTTCAAGACATAGGCAATCATGGCTCTTCACAACTTCCTATCCCTTGTGCCTCTTAGCAGTTTTTCTCCTTTTACTAAGCTCCAATTCTACCATCTGTTCACACAAGCTTGTCAGGTAAGTGGCAAGCTGCTTTCCGTTATTTCTCTTGTCCTCAGTATGCACTGTGAGGGTTAAGTTTTCAAAGTCCCCCTGCCTCATTATGTGTCCAAGAAATTTCTGCTATCTTTTCCTGATTCTGAATGGTAAAGTTCTTTCTGCTACCATTTTCTTTAAAACTTCCTTGTTGCTCAATAATTCCATCAATAGAATTCTTAGTATCCTTCTGTAGAACCCCATTTTTGTCGTCTCTAGTTTTTGCCTCATCTGTAAAAAGATTGTCTAGCATTCACTATAATATAAGAGGAATGAAACATAGCAATCCAGCACTCTTTTCTTTGCTTATAAAAAATGTTTCCATTTCTCTCCAAATTATCTGATGGTTAGGGAATTTGTCGAGTTTAATTTACTGTTTATAAAATCATATTTTATAACATCAAAGTTATCTTTAAAAATATCTAACATTTTGACTTTATTATAGTCATATAATACCGCTACTAAATTTTCAAATGTTGTCACATGGACTCTACCATAAAACAAATTTGAAATTTTTTGAAGTCTATGATTTTAGCTTCTTATGTAGAATATAAATATGCTATCTGGTAATAATTCAATAGATTTATCTGATCTTCTGACTCTGATGAATGGTATGTCCATGGAACTTTAAAATCGGTTGAAAGATAAATTAATTGTGAGTTCAGTCCCTGTGTTGGACCGAGACCACCGAAAGTGGTCTTGGCTGGACAGTGCAAATATGGACTCAGTGGAAATGAGACAAGTGAAAACTGAGCAATACTAAATAAGAACTAGACAAGATATACCTAAACATGGTCAGAAAAAAATCTATCCCTATAGCTTTAATAAAGTGTTCGGTTCAAAATTCCCTGAAGGTAACTTAGATCAACAAGCACCTGATGAAGACTGAAGAACAACAACATAGGTGAATATGATAGTCTGCAGGTGAATAATATAAATAGATGAACTGAACTTTTATTAATTTATTCACTGTTTCCATTTTAGTTATATCATTATTCATCCAATACAAGGCCCAAGAGCCACTCAAGGAAGAGGATTACTGAATAAGGTTGTTATAAGTGTGTAAAAAGAAGAAATAAGTGTGTATTATAGGGATATGTCAGATAGTTAATGACTGACCCAAGACTTGAAGAGGTTAAGATCATAGTGATAAGGTAAGCATCATTTCAGGAGTCTGTTCCGTAAAAACAGTTCTAGAGAAGAAGCAGTCTGAATGGAAGTTCTTCTCTAATAATGAAATATGAAGGAAATGAAGATGTTTCAACCTTATGTATGACACGCCCTAGCTGAGAAGATGTGAACTGGTAGAAACTATAGAGTGTATGTCATCTGGACATTTGCTATGAAAATAGCAACAGAGCAGCAAGAGTGCCTTGCTGTGCACTTTCTTGACAAAAAATTCTGCACACCTTGAAACATGTTAAACTCTGCTCGTTTTCACATATTTTTATAATTGTTATTGATTTGCATTATTATAACTACGTTGTTAAAACTAAAATAACTAAAAGTAAAAAACACATCTCTGCATTTGTAATATAATTTAATATTATTTCAATTTCAGATCTGATCATTGGATCGCATGGGTTTTATGTTTGTTCCCTGTCAAAAGATCTGACCCAGCATGTTGGTACCCGGCTGCATTTTAATGCTTGTTCTACACACTTGTCTATGTATAGATGTCACCTATTATGTTGAGGAAGGGAAAAGTCCAGGCACGTATGTGGGTGACATTGCCACTGATACACATGTGATAGACAGTGTACCTATGAATACACGTGACTTGATAAGATTTAACTTACTTGGACAGAATGCGAATGATAATTCACCATGGTTTAGAATAGCTAAAAAGACTGGAAAACTCTACACGGCTCAAACGCTGGATGCAGAATCACTTTGTCGGCACAACAAAGAATGTTTTAGAATAATCAAAGTTGCAGTTCAACAGGCAAAGGTCTTCATGAAGGTGTTAAAGATTAAAGTGAATATCCAAGACGTGAATGATCATCAGCCTGAGTTTCCAGAGATGAAAGTCGCCATAGAATTTTCTGAAGAATCCACAAAGGGAGCGGGAAGGTCAATTCCAAATGCTATTGACAAAGATGTCGGAGCTCTAAATTCCCAGTTAACGTATCAGCTGAAAAAGAACATAGATGATCCATTTACATTGTCCATTTCAAAAAGTGTTGACGGAACCTCGGATTTGAGTATAACATTGAAAGACATGTTGGACAGAGAAGTGAAAGACTCATATTTGATTCAGGTGATTGCAAAAGACGGAGGTTCCCCACCGAAACAAAGTGTTTTAGATGTTCCCATCTCAGTTACTGACATTAATGATAACACACCTGTATTTTCACAAAATGTTTACAATGTTTCCATCAGATATGAACATGACAAAGCTATTCCAGTAGCCATCTTGTCTGCAAGAGATCTAGATTCAGGGGAAAATGGACAGATCTCCTATCATTTTAGTCCAAGGACATCAGATATAGCCAATTCTCATTTTAAAATAGATGAAAAAACAGGAGAAATCTTTGTAGTGAAAACCTTTTCTCAAGGGCAGAACTTAGCCTTTGAGTTGTTTGTGAAAGCAACAGATGGAGGAAATCCTCCATTGAGTTCGATCGCCATGGTTATGGTCAACGTGATTAACCAACAGAACAATGCTCCAAGTATAGACGTGAATTTTTTTTCTGCATCAACGGAAAACACTGCTGCCATTTCTGAGGATGTTGGCGTTGGCAGTTTCATTGCTTATGTGATGGTCACAGACCAAGATTATGGCCCAAATGGAGAAGTCAGTTGCTATCTCAACTACGACAAATTTCAGCTTCAAAGTTTGGGAGTAAAAGAATACAAAATAACTGTCAATAACCCAGTGGACAGAGAAACTGAAGACCATCATGACATTACAATCCGTTGCCAGGACAAAGGATCCCCACCTCGACACAGTGAAAGCAAGTTCTCTATTCAGGTGATTGATGTTAATGATGAAAAACCGCAGTTTTCAAAAGAAATATTTAAATTCTGGATTTATGAGAACCAAAAGCCAAACTTTGTGGTTGGCTCTGTTAATGCCACAGATCCAGATCTCGGTCCTGGTGGTAAACTCACTTATTCTCTTCTGACAAACAGCAAGCATTTCCTTCCATTCCAGATTACAGATAAAGGTTTGATTTCAACAGTTATGTCTTTGGATCATGAATTCCAAGAGAGCTATGAGTTCAAAGTTTTTGTCAAGGATAACGGGATACCCTCGTTAAACAACACTGCAAATGTTATTGTTGAAGTCCGAGATGAAAATGATAATGCTCCATACTTTACATTTCCTACAGTTAATCCGTATAGTTTGGATATGACTTACTACCCACATCGCACGAAAAACATCACTATTTTGAAGGCTGCAGATATCGACAGTAGGGAAAATGCTTTTCTCAAGTATGAAGTTATTGGAGGCAATGACAAGCAACTGTTCAGAATCAACCACTACACTGGTTTGTTATCTTTCACTCGTGTGGTCACCCAGCAAGATGCTGGGTCCTATGACCTAGAATTTGTTGTCAAGGACAGTGGGACTCCAGTTTTGTCTGCAAATGTTGATATGATTTTGAAATTGACTGTGAGCAACAAAACACTAAAAATGATGAATGAAAAACATATAAAAAGTGAGAAACGAATACATCTTGTTTTAATGATTGTAATTGTCCTGGTGGCTGTGACTGTATCGGTGTCCATCACGGCTGCCATGTCGATATGCATCATTCGCTGCAAGGATCGGAGAAATGCCACTCATAGAGATGGAGTGAATGTTCCTTGCAAATGTGTCACAGAACATGGGAATTACACATGTCCTTCACAACAATCAACCTATTGGCCTGATGTCCCTGTTGGCCAATCAACAGACCCTGAATCCTCAGGAAGTTACTCAAAAAGATCAAGAAGAGGACTTTACCCAGGAGGAGAACTAGGCAATGGACAGAAGTGTGCAGATGGAGATTATCAGGTAAGAGCACAACTTCTACATTTTATTAGCAATTTAATTTATCAATCCTCATAATGCATAAAAAAATCCTATTTTTGATATATCTATATTTAATGAGTACAAAGCTGGTTCCATTGGATGTAATATCCTGTTTGCAAATGCTCACATCCATGTTCAAATCCAAGTCAACCAAAAATAAAATATTTATCTGATGGACAATATGAACAGTTTTAGCAATTGATATTTATATCAATGAAATACATGAATTTCACAAATACAGAAAAAGAATGACTCTGATGGACAGTGTACACAGTATGAATATATGAGCTAGCTGAGTAAAAGATGACATATTTAGCAGATGAGGTATTATACTGTGGAGTCTTGTCTGCCAGGTAACTTCTCTTATTGCCTGCTGGATGGTGCTGTATAAAGTAGCTGAAAAAGAAAATTTTATAACAGGTGGGGATACTCCCACATGGTGGAATGGTTAGCAAGCTTGTCTTGCTAGATCAATTATGACTGAGTAGTGAGTTCAATCCTCACTGGGTGATCCATGTTTTCAGCTCTCTGCCACAAATAAACTATGCTTACTAAATCACTATAAACCATAGGTAAGCTCTGTACGTTTTGAATAAGCATGTAATTGAGTGGTTAGAGCATTCACTTTCCGACCACAAGAGTTTGGTTCAAATCTAATCGTGGTCAAGTTTTCAGTATGGTGGCTTCTTGATGTTATTGGCCTTTGTAGCAACAAGATGTCTTATTTCCATGATTTGTTGAGGATTAAAAAGTCCCCAAAAAACAATGTTACATACAACACAACATAATACTATCACTAGACTGTCTCCAATCTTTAAAAACCTCAAATGATAACAACGATCTCTCCAACATAACCTATCACACACACACACACACACACACACACACACACATATATATATCACTTCAATGAATGAATGAATTAACACTACTACAAGCAGAAGATGCCTGTAACAAACTGGTAACTTAATATTGTTACAATACAATTGTGTATAGATTCATGTGATGTCATCCATGCAAATTTGGCTTTCAGAAATTTTTTGTACATACACACGCATGCATAGATGTTGAGTAGTGGACATATTATTTGCAATTTTAAATTAGATGAAAATCAAGTTTTACATATATATTTTACTAAATGTTCACCCAATACAAGGCCCAAGAGCATTTCAAGGTGGTGCATTACTGGATAAGGTTGTTGTATGAACAGGAGTGGAAGTCAGTACAGATTATACTATAGTATGTCCTTTCTAAAAATGTCATGCGATCACAATAATCTTTCCATGACAACCATATATGTTCCAACAATAACTATATATGTATATATGTCTATATATATCACATAAATATAGAACACAAGAAAATATTCCAGTTCAAAAAGAAAAAAGAGACTATGTCACTACAAACTGATAACTCTCATGACAAACTGGTAACATAATGCCATTACATTTTTTAAAAAGATACTATAAATACCTTTCTCACTCATGGTAGAAGGTTAGTAATTAATAATATTAAGTATATATGTCACAAAAACATGGATTTTACAAGATTGTGATGTTGTATATAGGATGTACATGAAATAGATTTTAGCTAATATGTTAAAAATTGATAAACAGATTAAAAAATGACATATTGTAAAATCAATGTTAACATCTTCCTCCCTCTCACTCAAGTTCCATAGACTCCACTGAGGAGTATGGGGGCCACAGTTCTCAAGTCCCATAAGCTCCACAGGAGAATAATGGCCACACCATTCAAACCCCATAGACTCCACTAAGGAGTATGGCAATCACAGTTCTCAAGTCTCATAGACTCCACTGAGGAGAATGGGGGCCACAGCTCTCAAGTGCCATAGACTCCACTGAGGAGTTTGGGAGCCACTGCTGTCAACATGTTAAATGTTGCTGTTGACTTTCCATAGTAAGTGGGTTTTTACAGGTTAGTGTTGCTAGCTCCAAACCCAACTTGTTTGGAATTCAGAGTTATTCTTCTAGGTTGGTTGCCAAGCAAGACTGAATAATCCAGTCTGTCCTACTATTTAACCCATAGCTATAATGAGAAGAGATGGATTCTTTATTTGCATAAAAAGTGAATATAATGAACTCAACTCAGCACCTTTGATTTCCATTTCCAAGCTGCTCAACCATTATACCACATTAACCTCCGCATTAACATCAACAAAGTTCAAATTGGATCAAATTTAATTCCCTTTTGCTTTAAGAAAGAAATCTGTATTTATTCTTTCTTCTTGAAACTTGTAGATACTCATAGGGCTGCAATAACACCACACAAGGTGAGGTTGTCGTGTTTTCAGTAGCCAGTAGGTATTACAAGGTAGATTTTCTATCCTCCTGCACAACTTTTTTTTAAACATTTCACCCCAAGCAAGGCAGTAATGCAACTAGTATGCAGTGGGGGGGGGGGGGTACAGGGAGTTTTAAGTGAAAGAGAAGAATGAGAATAGGGAGGCTTGAGAAAAGGACAAAAGATGAATGGGGTTCAAGAAGACTGGAGATGTTGATTGACATTGCATTTAAATGTTTGAAGGTTGTAGATATCAGGGAAGCAAGGAAACGGAAGAGAGTTCCAAAAGTGAGAAGTGCAAGAAAAGAAACTGTTGAAGTGGTGGTTGCGTTTAGCTATTTCAATCATAAAAGGGTGTGACCTAGATGCCAATCTAATAGCACACTTAAATTCATGTATATGGAGCACCAGGAAAAAAAGCATATCCGAGCAGTTGCCATGAAAGTATTTGTAGAAAAGACAGAGGGAAACCATGTCATGTTGGTGAGAAAGTGACTGAAATTGTGATGCCTGGCTAGGACCAACTACATTATGGATCCTTCTTTAGATTTTGTCAAGAATCTCTAGATGTACAACAGGAGCATCAGACTAGATGTGACAACAGTATTCAATGCATGGACAAATGGTATATTTAACTAGTTTGAGTTCAGAGTTGCCCTTCTTCTAAAATTGTTGCCACTCAAGACTAGAGAACACAACTTTATTTTTACCACTAACTAGGAGACAAAAAAGATGGGTTCATGCCTTTTCTTAGAGAAAAAGCATTAATTGAAGCCAAACTATTTCTACTTTTAGATTCCATTTTCTCTGATGCTGTTAGGTCACTTTCATCTATATTATTGAAAAGTATATTTTTACTACCATATGTAAAATTCCGTGGTTATCAAGAGAAAGATAAGTCTTTGTTGTCCACTGGTCAAAGATAACAATAACAATGAGATCATAACTAAAGGCAGTGAATATATATTTGTCTTTTTGTTATCCTTTCTATGAATGGGGGAGGCATGGTGGAGTAATGAATAGTGACTCAGATTGAGGAATCGGAGAGTCGAGTTTGAATTCCAGTCAAATCCATTAAATTCACTTATGTGCTAATATCCTTTGGAAAGGTATGAATCCTCTTCTTCTCCCCACGTCCAGCTATGGGCAAATAGCAGGACAGACCAGGTTCTTGGATGGCAGCTGGTCTACCACAGAAACAAATGGCAACCTACTGTGGAAAAAAAATATGCCTCGTCAGTCATTTATCGAAAGATACATGATCGCCTAAGCATGTATCACGCATGGCACATAACTGACTGATTTCTATGAATGAAGTTGTTATAACCAGCTTAGTTGTAAAGGAAAGAACAAACAAGGATTAAACTTTCAACAAGTGTGTATTGATCAGTTTTCAGAATTATATGTAATTGTGTGAAAAGGTAACAGAATTGCTTATATGTGGTTCTTTAGTAGCTGTTGATAAGGGAAGCAATTAGGTGTTGTTGGTAAGGCCGGGAGTTGACAGATTCATTGGGCCGGTTGACCAAGTTCACAATGGTGAAGATGAGAGAGGCCTCAAGTGGATTAGTGAAGCAGCATTGTAGCATGAGTGAGGTGTCATTGGTGGGGTTGAGTTGTTTTTCCTGCACATCCCACCTGATTTCTTGCTTCCCTGATGATTACATTCTTCAAAAATTTAAGTGCAATGTCAATAGCCATCTTCTATCTCTTTGAACTCAGTTCCTTTTTTTTGTCCTTTCTTCAATCTTCGCCATTTTCAAATTTCTCATTCCCTTTCACCTTCACTCCTTGTAACCCACTGCGTTCCAATGGCATTGTTGCCTTGCTTTGGGTGAAACAATTAAAATAAAATAAGAAAACGTTTATAGAATTAAGATGTTTCACTTTTATTCTGGCTTCATCAGAAATTTTTGAAAGATTTACAAATCATTTCTGATTAAGCTACAATAAAAACAAAACATTATAAATTTTCCTATTTGTTCCTTATTGTATCTCTGTCTCTCTCTCCATCTCTCTCTCTCTCTATATATATATATATAAGATATATAAATTAAATACATAAATTTAATTAAATAAATAGATTTTAAATTTAATTAAATAAATTTATATAAATAAATTTCAATAAATTTTCAAGAGCTTTACCACATTCCTTTAGAAAATATGGAAAGGATAATAAATCCTGGAAACATAAATTTAATTAAATAAATAGAATTTAAATTTAATTAAATAAATTTATATAAATAATTAATTAAATTTCATTAAATTTTTAAGAGCTTTACCACATTCCTTTTAAAAATATGAAAGGAAAATAAATCCTGGGAATATAAATTTAATTAAATAAATAAAATTTAAATTTAATTAAATAAATTTATATAAATAAATTTCATTAAATTTTCAAGAGCTTTACCACATTCCTTTTAAAAATATGGAAAAGATAATAAATCCTGGGAACATAAATTCAATTAAATAAATAGAATTTAAATTGAATTAAATAAATTTATATAAATAAATAAATAAATTTCATTAAATTTTCAAGAGCTTTACCACATTCCTTTAGAAAATATGGAAAGGAAAATAAATCCTGGAAACATAAATTTAATTAAATAAATAGAATTTAAATTTAATTAAATAAATTTATATAAATAAATAAATAAATGTCAATAAATTTTCAAGAGCTTTACCACATTCCTTTTAAAAATATGCAATGGAAAATAAATCCTGTAACAATGCTGGAGAACTAATATTAACCAACTAATTTTGGGAAAATTTACAGGATATATTTACATTAAATATTAATATAAGTTTGTACTGTACATAAAGTGATGGATCGATTTTCTATTGCTATGAAGTAATAAACTGATCCGCAGCTGAATTATAACTTGATGTCAGATTTAATTACACAAGTCAATTAATTCACAATCACATTGGTATTAACCAACTGGTTTTTGAAAAATTTTAAATATACTTAAATTTTACAAGATGCTGGAAAAAAATTGTCAGTTCCTTGTACGACTGCAGTAAGCACCTGACTCCTCCTGCTTTTCTCTACCCTGACAAAAGTCAGATCAGGCCAAAATTTTTAGTACTGTTGACATATATGCACAGTAGGTGCCTAGTCTTCACTTTCCAGCTTTGATAGTGTCCAAAAACATCCCTGCATCCTTGTGGGTGACAAACTATTTTCCACCCTACAACCCTATCCCCTAGACAAGCCTCTTGCTGCTTGATTGCTATTTCCATGGAAAGTGTTTAAACGAATTACATTCCTCAGTTCCACCAGTTCTAACTTTCATGGCTAAGATCTGCAATGCTACACACACTGTAGTGAACCACTCTCATTTCCTTTGTAATCCATTGGTGAGATGTAAGTTCCACTCAAGCAGCTTCTTCCCATTAACTGCTGCTTTGTAGAACTGAACCCCAAGAGGATGCTTCCCTGATCACTACAATCTTAACCTGTTCAAGTCTAGGATTAACTGTTATGTTCTCCACATAAACTCTGCCTCTTACTCTGTAACCCTCTATCTCGAGAGGCTCTTGGGCCTTGTACAGGGTAACATCATTATAAAAAAAAAAGAAGCAATGTCTATATCATTGTCTGTCACACAAATTTGACTGCATGTATCTAATATATATATATATATATATATGTGTGTGTTTTTGTGTTGCACATGAATGACTTAGATGATATTGTGCCATTTAATGTATACAAAAAAAATACACACATACATGTGTTCACAATTTCACTAAGTTTGACATTGAAATAATACATTCCTGTCCAACTCAGTCTAGACAAGCCCTACCTTGGGATGTTCAATAAAATCATAAAGCTGGAGACAAAAGAAATTAAAACCCTAAAAACATCAGAATTTTTATTGAATTTATTTAGTAATAGTTACTTTTTAAAGATTTAGAAAATTTTTTACATCTGTCATTGAATTAAAATGTACATACACACACAAAATTTAAATGAAGTTAAAATGAACATCTGCATCATGAGGGTTAATTTCACTTTTTGTCTGACAACAACCTCTGAAAAACTGGAAAGATATATAAACTGAATTGTGCATCTCTTTGAAGTAATTTTTATGACTCATGTATTTAAACTGAATAAATTTTGAATTTGTTCATCTTACCATCAGAAAAGCAACAACTAGTCATAATAATTAGGAGGAATATAAATCTTATTTTTTAAACAATTTTATTTTTATTCATTCTTATGAATACTAAGAATTTTTGTTGACTCAATGCAGAATTATTAGGATATTAATACAATGATTAAGTTTTCTTAATGTTTAGCCAAAGAATCTATTTTATAAAACACAATGACTTTACATACGAGGGTCATTCAATAAATAAGGTGAATTTTTTGGTATAAGGACTTCTAATACAGATAGAAACTTACTTGTTTTTAAATTTTTCAACGTACTCTCCCAGCACTGTCACACACTTTTCCCATATGTGCACAAGCTTTCGTATTCCCTCAGCATAAAAATCTTTAGACTGATGTCTCAGCCAGTCGCTCACAATACTTTTGACTTCATCGTCACTTTTAAACTTTATGCCTCTTGTGAACGCTTTCAAGGGACCAAACAGGTGAAAGTCTGAAGGGGCAAGGTCTGGGCTGTAAGGGGGATGAGGGAGCAGTTCCCAGCCCAGCTTGTTGATGGTCTGCACAGTTTGGGCTGCTGTGTGAGGCCTTGCATTGTCATGATGCAAGATGACTCCTTCTGACTGATGACCCCTGCATTTGTCCCAACAGATAAGCTCAAAGTCCTTGCAATGTCAGCCACTGTCACCCTTCTGTCAGACTGAATGAGGTCATTGACTGATTCGATCACCTCAGGAGACCTCACTTCTTCATCCTCAACACTGAGCCATCCTTCTTTAAACAATTTAGCCTACTTGTAGACATTGTTTTGGCTGAAACATGTGGCACCATACACAGTTGACATTCTCCTATGAATTTCAACTGGTTTGCACCCTTCAGCAACCAAAAACTTGATAACTGACTGCTGTTCAATCCTGGAGCATGCTTCTTGGTTGGCCATCTTTGTTAATCGGCAAAACTCTCAAAGTTTTTTTTTAATCTGCAAAAGAAATTAAATCCATGTGAAAAAGAAGTAAAACAAAAAAAAATAAAAAAGAGTAAGCTTCTATCTGTATTAGAAGTCCTTATACCAAAAAATTCACCTTATTTACTGAATGACCCTTGTATTTATCAGTCAGCCTTATCTCCCCTATAGAATAATGAGATATTCTGTTGTTAAAAATAAACAAGGAACAAGAAAACTTATTACTCCTAATATTTCTATTAGAAGAACTGTTACCATATTGGGGTCACCACTGACCAACTCCTCTTAGAACAAAAGTTCCTTATTGGCATTAAATTCACTTCAGACAATCTTGTATTTTCTGGCATAAATCATCTATTACACATGTTCTTGCAGCCAATTTTCATTTTTGATATTTATTTAGTTTAACTCAGGAATCTTATCACAACAGTATCTAAAATGACTAAAATTTTATTTTAAAGATACTTGCTGATATAGCTTATATAATATAGCCAGAAACATGTCTGTTAGTTATATTTACTATAAATAGGCTTACTATAATTCCCAAACTTCAAACACAATAGTGCATATGTGTGTGTGTGTGTGCCAGTATAATGCTATAGAAAAGATATAAGCCCCCCACCTTACTTTTTGCTGAAACTGTAAACTAAACAGAAGACTAATTTTGTCTTCTTGGTCTCAAGGTAAAATGCTATTGATCTTAGCTGTAGCATTTGTTTAAATTGGGTTGGTGCTACCAAGTCTTCACTTGTCTGTCTTCATAAAGTTCTAAAGTGTCTATACAGACTTGTGTGTGATGAAACATTTTCCACCCTACAACCCCTTTCCCACAGACAAAACATTATGAGCATCTTTCTGCTCTATTGCTATTTCCATGGCATGTGTTCTGATAAGTGAAATTCCTTAGTCTCACCACCCCTGGCCTTTACAACTAGGACCCGCCATGCTATGTACATGCGTATGAATCATCCTCATTCCCCTTGTATTCCATTAGTAAGTAAGTTTCACTTGGCAGCTTCTTCCCACCCAAGAACTGTTGATTTGGGGATCAGTCTCCAAACAGGATGTTTTCCCACTCATTACCATCTTGACCTCTTTGAGTTTAGGTTTAACTGTTATCTTTCCTGCATAACCCCATGTTCTTGTGTTTTCTTACACTCAGTAATCCTCTAAAAAGTGCTGTAAAAATAGCCCTAGCTAAAGAACCCCTCGTGTAATTTTAATGAAATGTGACACTGCACTCAGCAATGGTTCAAGGTATGATATGCTCCTAAATTGGTTTGGGGCTTTTGTGTCATTTAAGCTGTATCTTGGGAACACACACACACACACACATACATACATTCAAGATTATAGTTTTATTATCATATAGACTACAGAGACTATCTGGGATCTGTTGAGTACAACTCAGATTTACGCAAGAACTACCGACCTTCCAATAGTAGCACTCACTACTGGATTGACTTGTGACGACCTTGTGCATAACTGTTACCTTTATTCTTATTGTACTGTTTTTTTACAATAAAACTTTACTTATTTTATCCACCTTGTTTTTCAAGTATATATTCCAATTAGCATGGAATATAACACTTATAAAATTTGAGACATAATAAAAATAAATTAATAAAACATTTAAAAACAAAAATTACGATAAAATCTATGAAGCGCCATTTCAACTAGCTGAAAACTTGCCAATAACCTACTCATGAATTAATAATATTTCTCTTTCAAAATTAATAAAGTATTTAAAATTTACAAAGTTATGTTTCCACTGCTATTGTTTGTTTGATTGATTGATTTGTTTTTTATGGCTTATTAACTTTTGCAAGTTAATGTAAAGCCAGAAAATTTTGTAATGAATTAACAAGAATTACTATAGATTAATGGCTTTATTCAACATTACTGGACTACTATTATTATTGCTACTGTAGCATGCCAAGCAACCATACTGAGTTTTAAGAGTGCCTTTAAAGGGGGGATAATCAAGGAAGTTTATTATAACACAATTCTTACTAATTAACCCATAGCTGAGGGGATAAGAGGTGGATTCATACCTTTCCCAAGGGTATTTAGCACGTATATGAATATAACAAACCTGACTGGAATTGGTACTCGGCACTCCAATTTCCAATTCTGAGCTATTATTCATTACACCACCCACACGACCAAGCTTGCAACACCTGATATTCCCAAGAAAGTGAACGAGTTCAGCAAATATACAAAAATAGAAAGGGACATAAGGCAAGGATGCGTCTTCTCACTGGACCTGTTCAACCTATACAGCGAGGCAATTCTGAGAGAATTGGAAACCCTACCAGGATTTAGCATTGGCAACTACAATCTTAACAACATAAGATGCGCAGATGGCAAAGTACTGATAGCAGACACTGAAAAGAAATTACAAAATCTCCTACAGAAGGTAATGACGGAGAATGAGAAGGGACTAAGCAAAAACTACAAGAAGACAGAAGGCATGGTCATCAGTAAAGGATGAGCACAAAATGTGATTTGCAGGTTGGGAACACTAGAATAAAGCAGATGCAGAAGTTGAAATATCTGGGAAGCATTTCGACAAAGGATGGTAAGTGCAACACTGTAGACGTATTGGGATGGCCAAGGACCACATTCCAAAAGCTGGGCAGAGTATTGTAAGACAGGAGGATTTCTTTGGTAACAAAGAAAAGAATTCTGAGCTGTTATGTGACATCTGTCCTTCTTTACAGCAGCGGATGTTGGATGATTTCCTCAAAGATGAAGAAGAGACTTGATGTGACGGAGATGTGGTTCTGCAGACGGATGCTAAGGATATCATAGTGCAAGCATGTGAGCAACGATAAATTCTTAGAGAGGATGCAAATAAGGAGGAGGCTTATACTTAACATCAGGAAGAGGCAGCTGAAGTTTCTGGGACACAGAAGGATTCTTAACATCAGGATGGAGGCCCTGTAGAATCTGATATTTTCACGGGTCGAATAGAGGGAAAAAGAGATAAGGGAAAAAAATGCATAACATACCTAGTGGGCTTAGGCAAGTGGTTGACAGAACATGGTCTGGGGGAGGTGGCAGAGGGAAAGAGCTTGTTGAGAGCTGCAAGGGATAGAGGGAGGTGGAGAGCCATGATCACCTATGTACTGAAAGGACATAGCACATAAAAAGAAAGAAGTATATGGCCTACCACAATATAATACAACACCCTTTCATCCAGCATCCTTGGGACCAGGCAACTGCTGAACAACAGAAAATGCCAGATGACAGAAATCACCTCTAAAAAGCCTACATAAACATAGCCTTGCCAGTTCATTCCAGATATATATTGCTGCGTTATCAAAGGTGGAACAAAGCTTAAAACAGGAAATAAAACAATCATTAATGCTTCCAAACAAGGTTTTTATTGTTTCATGCAATGTAAAGGCTAAAAAGAAAGACTAAAACCAAAAAATAATAAGATAGTTACTACTGTATGCAGTATATTTAAGAAATAAGCAAAACTGTATCACCAAAACTCTCTGCTGTTGTTGGATGAGATTTTTCTTATTAAAAACTTTAATAATTTTAATACATTCAGCATTAGGGATAAAAGATAGTGAATTTTATATTGTGTTTTTTTTTAGACTTAGTATGGGCAAAACAAATTCATGGATTTGGACAAAAACAAGACTCCACAATAATGTCCTCCTTTAATAGTCAGTGGTGCTTAGTTTAATTTGTAACATATAAATGTTGGTAGAAAAAAGCAAATGCTGATAGCAAGTCACAAAGCACTGGCAGGGTCCCCCAGTTTGTCCCCCTCCTCTGTGTATGTGTCGGGGGGGGGGGGGGGGGGTTCATGGGTAGTATGCACCAGCTTTGCTAGAATTAGTGACCCAACCAGAGGGGTATAAGATGAAGGTAATTTTTGGAGAAGTCTTTTTGCAAAAATATTTCTTTTCTATTATGAGACATAAAGTATTAATTTTTCATGTCTTATTTTTTTGTTGCAAAGATGAGATAATCTTGAATTCTATGACTATTAAGCAAGTAATATGGATAAAAAATAAGGTTGGTTTGGTTTGTTTTACAGCATATCAATCTCAATGGGTTATTTAATGCTGACAAGATTTTTATTGCTGGTAATATTTTTTTTTTTCAAATGTATTGCTGGTAAAATTTTTTTCCTTCAAAAATCTATTTCCAGAAATATCTTTTCTTCAAATATGTATCGCTTGTAATTTTTTTTTTTCAAAAATGTTTTGCTGGTAATAATTTTTTTCAAAAATGTTTTGCTGGTAATAATTTTTTTCAAAAATGTTTTGCTGGTAATAATTTTTTTCAAAAATGTTTTGCTGGTAATATCTTTTTTCAAAAATGTTTTGCTGGTAATAATTTTTTTCTTCAAAAACTTATTGATGGTAATAACTTTTTTACAAAGTATTTCTGGTATTAAAACCTATTTTTACACTTTCGTAGTGTTTTGACCCCAGTTTTGTGGGGGGGGGGGTAACTATTTGCCCATAGCTGGGACCCTAACAGGTGCTACCACCCCGAGTCAGAGTGGACCTAGGAACACCAGCAATTAAGAGGTGGTTCCATGCTCCTCAAAACCTCCTGATCAGAGGCCTTGCTGTTGGACATAGTTTATCATCTTACTCAGGATGCAGATGTAGTAAAAAATAAGGAATTAACATGTTAACAAGGTTTGAACTCACTCTCTCTGTCTTTGGGAGCCTGTTTGGCATGAACAATACCATGGATAGTTAGGCTATAAAAGCCAGTCAGCACACATTATTCAGATTTTGGCATATAGCTACAATTTTCATTATCTAATTTCTTCCATACCATGTTGTTTGTTTACACCTTCGTAATGGTGAAATAAGCTGTTTCAATACAAGAAATATTCAGCATTCATTGAATAGACAATTAGTGTTACTGTCAGTTGAAATTTATAAAATCTTTTTATTAAAAGGTTTTTTCAGAAAATTAGATTTCTCAAGTCCACTAAATGTTATAACTCTTTCTAGTACTGATGGGAATTTCTTTCCAAATGTTTTGTTCTTGGTAGTGTGGAAAGTTAACAGGTAATCACCATTTTCTTTTTCATGCAATACTCTTTTTGGGGTTTTGCTGTTGTTGGAAGTCTTCAAGTGATGTTTTTTTTTTGTTATTTGGTAAAGCACATTTTGTGATTTTGTAGTGCCAGTCTGTGGGGTCTGATGAAGAGTAAAGAAAAACTAGTAAAAAATTAATAATGACAAGCTTTAATTGAAGAAAACCACTTTGCTTTATTATCTATATTTATATGAAATAATATCTGTATTATGTTTTTTATGACCTTGAGAGATTATTAAGATTAATAATGTTTGTTTTGTTAAGAGATCTTAAAATGATTTCTGTTGCATATGAGATATATTTTAAAAACCTTTTATATTTTCACATTGAAAAAGTTGACCTTTCGCCTGAATATCACATTGTAGATCTGTAAAAAAGCCAGTGTTTTCTTTTGTTTACAATTTTAAAAAAGAAAAAGAAAAGAAACTCATACGAATGTTAGTTAAGTTAGATTATGTGATTAATAATATTTCAACTATTGCTGAGTCATTCACTGTCAAAGCATAGAAAAGAATGCTTAAACAATTGATACATTTTTTCATTCAAAATTATTTTTTGTTG
Source organism: Acanthosepion esculentum (assembly GCA_964036315.1). Lineage (NCBI taxonomy): Eukaryota > Metazoa > Mollusca > Cephalopoda > Sepiida > Sepiidae > Acanthosepion > Acanthosepion esculentum. Next base: position 114,764,000 of record OZ038479.1, read on the forward strand.
CTATAAACTTTATAGAGGCATATTTTCTTTAATATGCTTTTTAATTGCTTAGGCAGGTAGATGTCAATTTCACTGTTTTAAAAAAAAAAAGAAACAAAAAAAATGGTGTCTACTCAAATATGTGTATCTGCTAAATACAATGTCCATTGCAAAAAGAATATTTCCAAAATATCATTATATTTAAGATTATGTAAAATATACTTATTTTTTAAAAATGTATCTGTAGGATTTCTTGTCATGTGTTTCCCATGAACATGAAAGGAGTATTAGTATAAAGAATAAGGAAGGTACAAAGACTATTAATAGGAATAAGGAAGGTGAAATGACTATTAATATAAGCAATAAAGAAGACAAAATGACTGTTAGCATAAGGAATAAGGAAAATAAAAATAGTATTAATATAAACAATAAGGAAATAAATAAGAAAGTTGAAATGACCATTAATATAAAGAATAAAGATGGCAAAATGGCTATTAATGTAAAGAATAAGGAAGGTGAAATGGCTCTTAATATAAACAGTAAGGAAGGCAAAATGACAATCAAAATAAATAAAGAAGTTGAAATTACTATTAATATAAAGAATAAGTAAAGGGTTAAAATTATTAATATAAAGAATACAGAAGGCAAAATGACTATTAATACGAACAGTAAGGAAGGCAAAATGATTATTACTACAAAAAATAAGGGAGGCAAAATTACCATTAATATAGAGAATATTTATTGAGGGAGAAGGAGCTGACACGTAGTTGCAATGATTATATATTTTTTACTTTACCAATATTTAATATTGAAATCCAGGTAAAATTCAGATTTTTCACATAATGATTGTTTATTTTAATTAAGCAAGCTCTTTCATTTGGAAAACGGATGTTATACAATCTTTCTGTTCTCATTTTTTCCTTAATCAGCTTTGTCAATATAAATATACAAATAATCCTAAATACATATATAAATACAAAACTGTATGTGATAATATTTACATATTTGCAAGGGAAAATACTTTTCTGTATTTACATTAGTCGGACTATTGTCCTCATCTTTGTCGCCATATTTGTCACAACGTTTCGGCCATTGTACGCTCCGCCCTTCTTCAGGTGGTTGGAATTTTGAACCGAACCCTTTATTTCGATCACTGGGGTAGACTGTTCTAGTTCCACGAGCCATGTTTGATGGATGTCAGTTATCAGTTATCTCCTGGTAATTTTCCCTCTGAAAGTTCTCCACTGCCTGAACCAGGTATTGAACTCACACTCTTTGGGTCTGTCACTGGATCTAACCAACGCCTTTATCCACTGTACCATGTGTCCTTGAGGACATCTGGGTTCGAAATTCCAACCACCTGAAGAAGGCCGGAGCGTACAACGGCCGAAACGTTGTGACAAATATGGCGACAAAGATGAGGACAATAGTCCGACTAATGTAAATACTGTACATAACACCTCATCTCAGAAATATAGACAAATACTTTTCTGTTCTCATGTACTAGAGGTATTTAAAAATATATAGAGTCATTTGAAATCATTAGATTATAAATATTATTTATATACTGAATTCCCTATTTTTCAACAGGTACTCAATATAAAAAATTAAGAAACAAAGCTGTAAGCATTTATTTTTATGAGGGGGTGCTGAAAAGTTTTCAGCTTGACTAATTTCCCTAAACGGACATCAGAATTTTTTTAATCCCTTTAGGCAGAGATTTTTTCAACACCTCCTCATACATACCAATATTCTAAAACAGATATTTTTAAAAACATGAACTGACATTGAATTTAAAAATATATTTGCTTATTATTTTTTCTTTAATCCTAATAAAAAAAACTATTAATTCTGATAAAATCGTATCCAAAATGAGTGATCAAAATAATTATCACACATTTATTATATCATAAAAATAGCTTCAGGTTATGAAATGGTAATGTAAAAAAGTACTTTTTGTTTAATTTCAATTTTAAAAGAAACAAAAGAAGTCTTGTTTGCAATGTCATCATTACTCAATACACATCTTTAATTCTGAATCTTTTGTTAATATGAAACAAAAACCAAATTCTATTCATTCAAAAACAATAATGTCTATCACCATATGGATCTTGTCCTCCCAGAAAACCTACTTAGTTTTAATATAAGCAACATACATCCTGTTTAGTTTTAAGACTAAATACAAACCGGCAATATCGACTCTATCAATTTAGTTTTAAGACTAAATAAAAATTGAAGCAATCAATTCTATCAATTTAGTTTTAAGACTAGATAAAAACTGGAACTATCAATTTAGTTTTAAGACTAGATAAAAACTGGAACTATCAATTTAGTTTTAAGACTAGATAAAAACTGGAACTATCAATTTAGTTTTAAGACTAGATAAAAACTGAAACTATCAATCCTATCAATTTAGTTTTAAGACTAAATAAAAACTGGAACTATCAAATTAGTTTTAAGACTAGATAAAAACTGAAACTATCAATGCTATCAATTTAGTTTTAAGACTCAATAAAAACTAAAACTATCAATTCTATCAATTTAGTTTTAGACTAAATAAAAACTGGAAATATCAATCCTATCAATTTAGTTTTAGACTAAATAAAAACTGGAAATATCAATTGAGTTTTAAGACTAGATAAAAACTGAAATGATTAATTCTATCAATTTAGTTTTAAGACTAAATAAAAACTGAAACTATCAATTCTATCAATTTAGTTTTAAGACTAAATAAAAACTGAAACTATCAATTCTATCAATTTAGTTTTAAGACTAAATAAAAACTGAAATGATCAATTCTATCAATTTAGTTTTAAGACTAGATAAAAACTAAAACTATCAATTCTATCGATTTAGTTTTAAGACTAAATAAAAACTGAAACTATCAATTCTATCAATTTAGATTTAAGACTAAATAAAAACTGAAACTATCAATTCTATCAATTTAGTTTTAAGACTAAATAAAAACTGGAACTATCAAATTAGTTTTAAGACTAGATAAAAACTGAAACTATCAATGCTATCAATTTAGTTTTAGACTAAATAAAAACTGGAAATATCAATCCTATCAATTTAGTTTTAGACTAAATAAAAACTGGAAATATCAATTGAGTTTTAAGACTAGATAAAAACTGAAATGATTAATTCTATCAATTTAGTTTTAAGACTAAATAAAAACTGAAACTATCAATTTAGTTTTAAGACTAAATAAAAACTGAAACTATCAATTTAGTTTTAAGACTAAATAAAAACTGAAACTATCAATTCTATCAATTTAGTTTTAAGACTAAATAAAAACTGAAATGATCAATTCTATCAATTTAGTTTTAAGACTAGATAAAAACTAAAACTATCAATTCTATCAATTTAGTTTTAAGACTAAATAAAAACTGAAACTATCAATTCTATCAATTTAGATTTAAGACTAAATAAAAACTGAAACTATCAATTCTATCAATTTAGTTTTAAGACTAAATAAAAACTGAAACTATCAATTCTATGAATTTAGTTTTAAGACTAGATAAAAACTGGAACTATCAATTTAGTTTTAAGACTAGATAAAAACTGAAACTATCAATCCTATCAATTTAGTTTTAAGACTAAATAAAAACTGGAACTATCAAATTAGTTTTAAGACTAGATAAAAACTGAAATGATCAATTCTATCAATTTAGTTTTAAGACTAAATAAAAACTGAAACTATCAATTCTATCAATTTAGATTTAAGACTAAATAAAAACTGAAACTATCAATTCTATCAATTTAGATTTAAGACTAAATAAAAACTGAAACTATCAATTAAGACAAAATAAAAACTGAAACTATCAATTCTATGAATTTAGTTTTAAGACTAGATAAAAACTGGAACTATCAATTTAGTTTTAAGACTGGAAAAAACTGAAACTATAAATTTATTTTTAAGACTAGATAAAAACTGAAACTATCAATTCTATCAATTTAGTTTTAAGGCTAAATAAAAACTGAAACTATCAATTTAGTTTTAAGACTAAATAAAAACTGAAACTATCAATTCTATCAATTTAGTTTTAAGACTAGATAAAAACCGAAACTATCAATTCTATCAATTTAGTTTTAGACTAAATAAAAAATAAACCTATCACTTCTATCAATTTAGTTTTAAGACTAAATAAAAACTGAAACTATCAATTCTATCAATTTAGTTTTAAGACTAAATAAAAACTGAAACTATCAATTCTATCAATTTAGTTTTAAGACTAAATAAAAACTGAAACGATCAATTCTATCAATTTAGTTTTAAGACTAGATAAAAACTGAAACTATCAATTCTATCAATTTAGTTTTAAGACTAAATAAAAACTGAAACTATCAATTCTATGAATTTAGTTTTAAGACTAGATAAAAACTGGAACTATCAATTTAGTTTTAAGACTGGAAAAAACTGAAACTATAAATTTATTTTTAAGACTAAATAAAAACTGGAACTATCAATTTAGTTTTAAGACTAGATAAAAACTGAAACTATCAATTCTATCAATTTAGTTTTAAGGCTAAATAAAAACTGAAACTATCAATTCTATCAATTTAGTTTTAAGACTAAATAAAAACTGAAACTATCAATTCTATCAATTTAGTTTTAGACTAAATAAAAACTGGAAATATAAATCTAACCAATTTAGTTTTAAGACTAAATAAAATCTGAAACTATCAATTCAATCAATTTAGTTTTAAGACTAAATAAAAACTGAAACTATCAATTCTATCAATTTAGTTTTAGACAAAATAAAAACTGGAACTATCAATTTAGTTTGAAGACTGGAAAAAGCTGAAACTATCAAGCCTATCAATTTAGATTTAAGACTAAATAAAAACTGAAACTATCAATTTAGTTTTAAGACTAAATAAACCTGGAACTATCAATTTTGTTTCAAGACTAGATTAAAACTGAAACTATCAATCCTATCAATTTAGTTTTAAGACTAAATAAAAACAGGAACTATCAATCCTATCAATAAATAAAAACTGAACCTATCACTTCTATCAATTTAGTTTTAAGACTAAATAAAAACTGAAACTATCAATTTAGTTTTAGACTAAATAAAAACTGGAAATATCAATTTAGTTCTAAGACTAGATAAAAACTGGAACTATCAATTTAGTTTTAAGACTGGAAAAAACTGAAACTATCAACCCTATCAATTTAGATTTAAGACTAAATAAAAACTGAAACTATCAATTTAGTCTTAAGACTAAATAAACCTGGAACTATCAATTTAGTCTTAAGACTAAATAAACCTGGAACTATCAATTTAGTTTTAAGACTAGATAAAAACTGAAACTATCAATCCTATCAATTTAGTTTGAAGACTAGATAAAAACTGAAACTATCAATCTTATTAATTTAGTTTTAAGACTAAATAAAAACTGAAACTATCAATCCTATCAATTTAGTTTGAAGACTAGATAAAAACTGAAACTATCAATCCTATCAATTTAGTTTTAAGACTAGATAAAAACTGAAACTATCAATCCTATCAATTTAGTTTTAAGACTAGATAAAAACTGAAACTATCAATCCTATCAATTTAGTTTTAAGACTAGATAAAAACTGAAACTATCAATCCTATCAATTTAGTTTGAAGACTATCAATTCTATTGAATTTAGTTTTAAGGCTAAATACAAACTGGTAATATCAGCTTTATCTTTGAAAAGCACCCAGGCCTCATGGATGGTCAGGCATCAGGATTAATATTGATGGATGTAAATAAGTATTAAATACAAAATATATTAAAAAAAGTAAAATAAAATAAACACACATTTGCTTCAGTGACAATTCATTGGGGTATGTCTTTTTAGTGAGTATTGTCTGTCTAAAATAGGAGCTTACAATCAGATCAAAGTAACATTTAGTTTGATGAATAGCAGCTACCTGACAGTTGCGATCAAGTAGTTATTTAAGACCATCAATGCATATTATGTATTTTACAAACAGGAGGTAGATTACAAGAGAAAAATCCTTTTTGGTTTGGGCTGAAATTGGTTTTCAGTCTCTGAAGTAAATTCATGTAATATTACTTAGTTTGGAACTATGGAATATACACAGTTCACTGCCATAGAGAGCCACATTTTAAGTGTATATTTTTAACGTTTAAGGATCATAGCTTTTATAAAAGCAACATGAAGGAAATTATATTCTTTGAAATTGGAGCTAACATGACAATTAAAATTTAACTTCTGACCTATAGGCCACCAGTGATATATTCAGGTTGTTCAAGTAAACTTATAATTGTATTTAGGTAAGACAAATCTTAATCCATTAATTGCGGATGATTGATCATTGCAGTTCTGTGCAACTGTGATGGAAATTTCTGTTGCCATTAATGGATTAATATGAAAACTTTTTTCTTTGTTTATCAGCAACTGTATAGATAATACAAAATATTTTCTCATTTATATATTTTAATGAAAAAATGACAAAAAAAAATATTAATGTCCCTTCACCTTCAGCATTTCCTCTCGGTGCATAATTATAATGGATATCTATATTTGTATTTTTGCATCTCCCCTATATGTATGTGTAGTGTCAGCAACAAGAACATTGTTTTAGTGTGGTACAGTCCTTTTGGGAGATGAAACATGTTCTTGTGTGTTTCCACAATTTCCTGTCCTTTTTAGCTCTTTTATAAATTTTGTCTTTTTGTTATCTCCTCTAAACCCTGTTCTGTCATCCATTTACACAAGTTTCTTCTTCTTCTATGTGTTGTGTTCCTTCAGGGCATTGGTGATCATGGCTCTCCACAATTTCCTGTCCTTTGTAGCTCTTTTAAAAATTTTGTCTTTTTGTTATCTCCTCTAAACACTGTTCTATCATCCATTTACACAAGTTTCTTCTTCTTCTATGTGTTGTGTTCCTTCAGGGCATTGGTGATCATGGCTCTCCACAATTTCCTGTCCTTTGCAGCTCTTAATAAATTTTGTGTTTTTGTTATCTCTCTGAAATCTTGTTCAGTCATCAAGTTGTTTGTTATTCACTATTTACATTATTCAGACGATTGTCCTCATCTTTGTCGCCATGTTTATCACAACGTTTCGGCCGTTGTATGCTCCGGCCTTCTACATGTGGTTGGAATGTCGAACTGAACCCTTTATTTTGCTCACTGGGGTAGACTGTTCTAGTTCCATGTGCCATGTCTAATGGATGTCAGTTGTCTCCCATAATTTCCCTCTGAAAGTTCTCCACTGACTTAACCAGGTATTTAACTCACTCTCTTTGGGTCCTGTCACTGGATCTAATTAACACCTTTATCCACTGTGCCATGTGTCCTCAAGGAGACATGGCACAGTGGATAAAGGCACATGGAGCTAGAACAGTCTACCCTAGTGAGCGAAATAAAGGGTTAAGTTCGACATTCCAACCACCTGGTGAAGGCCGAAGCATACAACTGCCGAAATGTTGTGATAAACATGGCGACAAAGATGAGGACAATAGTCTGAATAATGTAAATAGTGTACATAATGGCTCATCTCAGAAATATAGACAGAGTTGTTTGTTGTTGTTTTTTGTTATTCTTTTTTTTCCATGTGCCTGTACCTTCAGGATGTTGGAGATCATGGCTCTCCACAATTTTCTTTCCTTTGTAGATCTTAATAAATTTGTCTTTTTGTTATCTTCCCTAAACCTTGTTCCACCATCCATTTACTCAAGTTTGCTAAGTAGGTTCTGCATTGTTTTCCTCTATCCCTCTTGCCTTCATTATATCCCTTGTGATTGTGAAAAGCCATGACCACCAACATCCTGAAGAGACATGGCATATAGAAGAAGATATTAGAATTAATTTCACACATTCTCACTTATTCATACAGATGATGAGTTAATGTTGTTAAATTAAAATTGAAGAGCATTTAAAAAAAACTGTTATCTACCCTTTAAAATATGACAATATTTAATTATTTATATTCTATTTATTTTCATAAATAAAACATTGTAACAGTGGTTTTATTTTATTTATGAATATTTTAATATATTTTAGTTTAGCTTGTTTGAATTTTAAATCGAAACATGAATATCTGTATATTAGTTTATATGTACCATAAAAATGATGACGTATTTTGTTAAGTCAATATTATTATTTTATGTGAATTTTTAAATATATAAATAAATTGCCAATTAAATGGAGACAACTCTAGTGCATCAAAAAGGTACAGGCAAAAACACATGGTGTCTTCACGTGAAATAACTCCTGGATTTGCAAAACATTACAGATAGAAAATACTTGACATATTCTTATAAAAACAAATCCCTAGCTGAAGAGAGATAAACTCACAGCAAAAGCTTACAGACAAAAAAATCTCTTGGCATATATTATATAGTATATAGATAAATAAATCACTGATTCAAGGGAGATAACTAGTAAAGAAAACGTTGCAGACAAAAACACTTAGTATATTATATATAATAATAAAATCACTATTGCAAGGATGATAACTCTGGTACAGAAAACTGTTAAAGTCAAAATATTTGGTATATTATATAGTAAGATAAATAAATAATAGTCCAAGGGGGATAACTCTAGTACAGCAAAAGGTTAAAGAAAAAAACATTTGGTATATTATATAGTAAGATAAATAGATAATAGTGCAAGAGAGATAACTCTAAAACAGCAAAAGGTTACAGAAAAACACTTCATATATTATATAGTAAGACAAATCACCATTGCAAAGGAGAGGATAATGTTGGTACAATAAGACAATATAAACACTTGACATTATATAGTAAGATAAATCACTAATGCAAGGGAGATAACAAAAAAAACTGCATATTTTAAGTTCACTAGTGTAGGGAAGATAACTACTGCAGCAAAAGGTTACAGACATCACAGATAAAATTCACATATTGTATGATATAGTAAAATTTTCTCATAAAGATATAGATAAAAAAAACCTAGTTCAAGGGACATAATTCTAATATCACAAATGGTTACAGACAAAAAACTCTTAGCATATAAATAAATAAATCACTTATACAAGGGAGATAACTCTAGTACAGCAAAAGGTTACAGACAAAAACAGTAAGATAAATAAATCACTAGTGCAGGGCAGATAACTATAGTACAACAAAACAATAATAACACAGTATATTATATAGTAGGTACCACCACAGAAAACATGATACCTAAGGTTTAAAATGAATTTTTAAAAATGAAAAATCTTTCTTGAAGCTTTTATTTTAATTTCACGCTAATAGATTAAATTTAATATTTAAAATAAGCTTTGCTGTATTTGAAGACTAATTTAAATTGATTAGAAGGAGTTTTTTTGTTCTAAAATAGCTGATTAGTGTTCTTTTTTAGTTGTCTTTCATTGAAATGTAATTCTCTTTATTAAAATATCTTCCAAACATAAAATACACTTTTCTAAAACTTTAACTGAGGAATATTAGCTGATTTAAAGTATAATTAATCTGATTTGAAACAAATATTATTTACTTTAAGTTTAAAATATCACAGAAATACAGTTTTCTAACATCGTGGTAGCTGTTTTTAAGCTATGACATGTTTGACAGCTTGATGACATTGATATTTCTCCAATGTTGTTCTATGGACCCTTAGTGGTAAAAAATATAATTGAATTAATGTGAGTACTCAATTTTTAAGTACTTAGTAATCTTAAAATTTTAAGAAAATATTCTCTGTAATTTAATGTATTAGTGAATTTTAGATACTTTCTGATTTTAAATTTGCTGTAGTTATCACTCTTATTTTCTGATAATGTTGTGTATGGGCCTCTGTATCTACAAAAATCAGCATGTTTATACATATAAAAAAAACTGAAAAGTTTTTTAAATTATTGGTGTGTGTGTGATTTGTTATTCCATTTATGAAAACAATTTGTGTAAAAATTCATTATTCATCAAAAAAAGTTTATTAAGACAATAGTGTCCTTAATATATCTTATTTATAAAAGCAATTAAAAGCTTTTCTAATTAAATAATGTCAAAGTTTTATTGCATTTTTTATTTTATGATTCAGAATAGATTTTCAGTAAATGATATTTAGGTTTGACAAAAACAAATTGACGATTTAAATTCTCCAAGGAGTCCTGCTTTTAGCTAACAGAAATATGAAGAGGTTGGAATTTTAATTTATTGAAATGTCATAAAATTAAATTAAAAAAATTTAATTAAAAAAAACATATTTTACCAAAATTTTCTAAAAAAAAAATTTCATTAATTTTTGAATAGGTGCAGAAAATTTAATTAAAATCTGACAATTATTTGATTTCTAATCTTTAGCCCACCTGCTAATATAAGATTTTAACCAAAATTTCTATTGCGCTAGAAAGGATTAAAAAAATTAATAAAATAATACTCTGGTCTTTCCTCTTAATAACAAATATTTTGATGATAAAACTGTTTTTGTCAGGTTTGGGGCCTTTTTTCATAATGGTATGCTCTTTTTTAGTGAAATTTTGGAAGTACCTATTATGTAGTTAGGTAAATCACTAGTTCAAGAGAGATAACAAAAACACTTAACATATTTCAAGATCAATAGTGTAAGGAAGATAATTCTACCACAGCAAAATGTTACAGATATTACAGATAAAATTCATAAATTATATAGTATACTGAGATTGTCTTGTAAAAAATATGTTTCATGAAAACAGTATCAGAATATTTTAGGTACTCTAATTATATTCATTGTAGTAGGATTCCTTATTGTTCTTTCATTAAGTAATTTCGCCTTTATTATATATAAGTAGAAAGCATTTGGGTAGCAAGACTTTCTTTGGTTATATAAATTTTGTAAAAAACACGTTATACATTGTTTTTTATTCTGGATGTTAGTAGTTACAGTTCAGAATGTGGAATCATCAAATTTGTTTTGCAGATATATGCAAATGCTGTGAAGGACATTTTAAAATTCAGTCATGACTTGAGGAAGTCATTTTTGAGTTACTGTAAAATATGTACATATACAATTTATAAACAGACTGTTAATTTATACAAGATGGCTGCTTTATTTGATAAGGGCATAGTTCAATTGTTAGAGCATTGAAACTGCAAACTAAGAACACATTATAATAAAGTAACTAATGGAGAAGCTAGTAAATAAATTTTGCTTAAACAATATGTAATTTGATTCATTGCGTTTGTCAGGAAAGTTCACTTTTCTATTTTGAAATATTTTAATGCAACCCATTATATTAGGTATTGATAACAATCCCCACAAACTGAAGAAAGCCATGACAAAAATTTTAACACCTCTCCTCAGAACAATCAGCCCATCACATGTTAAAAATTCAGGGGAATAAATATGACAGACAAATTAATGGCTAGATTAGATGTTAAATGTCTTTACACGAAAGTTCCTGTTTACATATGCTTAAGTCTTTAGTCATTTAGCACAATGAAAAATAAACCTTTCCTTACCAATAGCTAAAATAATAAAAATCTGCTGTCTCATCACCAATCAATGCTATTTCACATTTAACATTAATTTGGATTAATAATACAGCCACCTCTAAGCAGGTTATTGGCATACATTTTCTCAGAATTTCTTGAATATAGTACTTTCCAAAATATTTTACCTAAATGATCAGCATACATTTGATATATTGATGATGTACTATTAATATATCTCTGCAAAATTATTTTACCTGACCTTGTAGATAAACTAAACAAAGTCAAACATACAATAGAATTACAAAAGAGAAATGAACAGTACTTTACCTTTCCTAGATATCATGTTACCCTGTAGTGACAATGACCTAAAACTAAGTGTCCATCGCAAATCAACTAAAAAAAAAAAACTCTCATAAATTTCTATTCTCACCATAATAACAAAATGTCTGGGATAATCATCAGATTCAGTTTAAGAGCACTCAAAATTTGTAGTATTCAGTATTTACATGAAGAGGAGAAATACATTGAAAATACTTTAAAGCTCCTCCAGTACCCTAATTATTTCATATTCAACTTGAGGTAAAAGGCTCATAAAATATTTCAAAATAGAAAAGTGGACCTTTGTGACATTATAAGAGTATAAGTATGCCAATATTTTATTACACACTACTAACTTGATTAAATGTTTTGGGATAGCTTCTTTAAATTATTTGTATTATTTACATTTACATACTATATAAGATAAATAAATCACTAGTGCAAGGGATGTAATTCTTGTACAGCAAAACATTACAAAATGCATTAGGCATATTATAGCATGAGATAAATAAATCTCTACTGCAAGGTAGATAACTCTAGTACAGAAAAACTGATATCCACATCTTTGTTTTTCAGCCGTCATGCCCTCCAGGTGTCTGTCAATCTGAGTAATACTTGAAGAATTTTGAACTGAAATGTTTATTTAATCTATGGGGATAAACTGTTCTCATTCTATTGTCTATGTTTATTGATATCATGCTTTTTTCTTATTCAGTTATTGTTTATGCGGTTTCCTCTGAGTCGACCTGAGCGAGAGATTGAACTCATGATTACTGTTACCAAATTCATGAACAATAGTAGATTAAAACATTGGTTTATGAATTCCGTTGTATAGTAATTGTGAGTTCAATCCATGGGTTAGGTTGTACAGAGTTAGATTCAATGGAGTAATAACTAAGCAGTACTAAATAAGAACAAGATGAGATATCCTGTGATGTGGACTGTGGAACAAATTCTGGCTACACCTGCAGATTAAATAAAGTGTTCAATTTGCAATATCTTGAAAGTTTCCTGGATCAACAAACAACTGAAGGAGATTGGAGTGCACAAGAGCTGAAACATTGTGATAGCAACAACAAAGATGAGAACATCAGTTTGAACAGAGATAATAATTATTATTTTTATACACTGAATAACGGATGTCTATGTTTGTGAGCAGGCACCCCCACACCACCTAAACTTAACCTGACTTTGTAAGTAACATATATTTGATACATAAGTTGTCTAGGGAAATTAAAACCCAATCACCCCTAATCAAAATAGATTGAATTTTCCTTAACCTTAACAATTCAAAATATTAAGAGTGTCTGCGCTTATAGATTAAGTAAATTTCTTAGAAAGTTATTCTTAACATCGCTTGACAATGGAACGAAACTCTGGATTTTAAGTTTAATTTTTATAATTAAATTTACAACTTTGGCTTCAGTTTTGAAACATAGAAATTTCTGTATCATGATGGAATCATATTCTTAAAAAAGAAAATAATTATAATATTATGCTCTACTGTTTGTATCAAGCACCGTTTTTTTTTAAAATAAAAATAATTGCTAAGAACACCGGATTATAAATCTTACTGTTCTTTCTTATTATTTTAATACATACATACATACATACATATATGATCTGGTGCCCCAGTTATTTACCTTGATCGCCATGATAAAATCCAAAGAAGAATCAGCAATATTATTGGTCCTGATCTGGCAGCTCGGCTTCAGTCACTTTCTCACCACTGTAAGTTTGCCTCTCTATATCTTTTTTGTAAATACTTTCATGGTAATTGTTTGGATGAGTTCTTCACTATGGTACCTAGACTTTTTGAATTTGTGCATTACTAGACTGGCATCAAGATCTCAGAAATTTACAGTTGAGTTGGTTAGATGTAGCCATAAGTTCTATGGTAACAGTTTCTTTTCTTGCACTTCTCACTTGTGGATCTCCCTTCCAGCTCTATACTTTCCAGACAACTTTAATCTTCAAAAATTTAAATGCAATGTCAATTGTTATCTACTGTCCTCCTGATTACTCTTTCCTCATCCTGTACATTATTAATGTTTCTGTTCCTAATTTTTCCACACATTGTAACCCGTGTCTTAGTGGCTTTACTGCCTTACATGAGGTGATACTGTTTTAAAAAAATATTATTATTATTCCTCCTCCTCCTCCTCCTCCTCCCCAAAAATTCAGACAGAAAGCTTTTTCAAATACTTTTGTTTCCTTTGTTTTCTTTTAATATTTATTTTTTTGTATATCTTCTGACTATAAAAAAATAAGCATAAGTAATCTCCCTTGACTAAATGGCTGTTCTTAGCCAAAGATTATTCACCTTTTCTAAGCTTACATTGTTATGGCCAAGGGCCAAGTAAGAAGAAATCAAGATAAAGACATTATAATGCAATGTCAATCTTCTATGTGAAAAGCTCCTGGCTGTATCTGCCATATATTATTATCACACTTACAAGTAATATTCTTTGCACCTAGGTCAGTTTGAAGATCAAGGTGTCCCACCTTAAAACTATACTTCAGATGAATTATAAGTACACAGTTTTGTGTAAAGATTCATTTTCTTGTAGACTGAAGGTATGCAAAAAAAAAACAGTGTGATAAATAATGATATAATAAAGGATAATACTTATACTGTTTATTGCCATGATTACTCTTTCCCATTGCCTTCTTCACTGTGTTTTTATTGAGACAACAACTCTAGCTAGCTGGCTGTTGGCTCACCAAGATTTCTTTCTCCTTTTGATAGTTCTTATTTTTGTCCTATAGTGTTGCTAAACACCCTCCTCTCACCAAATGATGGGAAGGGGAGGAGCCAGTTTAGATCCTGACCATCTGACAATGTTTCAGAAAGAAAAAATGGAAATAAAAAGCACGCATACTTAGAATCAGAAAGAGACAGCTGGTATTTCTAGAACTTAGTGAGGAAGGAGGGCTTGGAGGATTTGACACTCATAGGACATACTGGAGGCAAAAGAGATAGAAGACAGCAGGCCACATTTGTGACCAGCTTGTTTAAATGGATGTCAGAATAGCAAGTGGGAGGGACAGCAAAAAGATAGACATTGCTAAGACCTACAAGGGATAGGAGGTTGTGGAGAGCCAAGTTCGCCCATCTTCTGAAGGAACACAGCACATAGAAGAACAATGGATAAGTAGATATTTATGGTGGGAAGATTTAGACTGGATGAAGCATGTATAAAGTACAAAAGGTTTACTAAAAGCTAGAATTTGAACTCATTGGTTTAAACACCAAACTATTCTCTCTTAGATAGCATCAGTTAAAAGACTGTTCTTTCTAGTAAATTAGTCATGACATTAATACTTTAACTTAGCATAAATGGTGCAATCTCTTCCCCATAAGCAAGAATAAACTGAGCTATGCACACCACAGAAAAAATTATATATGTATTGTCTTATATCTATATAAAATACAATACCTGGCATCTTGGCTTTAATCACTTTCCCGCCATCATAACACAGCTTCCCTGTAACTTTTCTATAAATATTTTTATGGAAATTGTTTTGATGTTCTTTGGTACCTTGACTTTATGAAATTAAACACAATACTGAATTGGCAACTAGGTCTCATAATTCTACTGTTGAAACTGCTAAATGTAACTGTAAGTTCTATTCTGATAGTTTCTTCTCTCCCACTTCTCACCTCTCTTCCAGCTTCTTGCTTTTCTGTCAACCATGATCTTCAAAAATTAAGATGCCAAGTTAATTCTCATGTTCTGTTTCCTTGAATCCTGTTCTTTTCATTATCAGTATTTCCTTCACTCTCAGTAACTTCTTGCATTTCAGTGGCTTTATTGCCTTGCTTGGAGTGAGATTATATGATAAAATATAGTTTTAAGATATGCTATATTTATGGGTTAAAGTGCTCAATATTAGGGATATAGCATATGTTGACTTCAATGTCTATATATATATATATATATATATATATATATATATAATTGTTCTGATTATGTTCTGAATGAAATGTTGGTAGCAGAATAGAAATTGAAATATCCAACTGATTTTTATATATTTAATCTTACACACACACACACACACACACACACACACACACACACAGATATATATATATATATATATATATATATATATATATATATGTTTGTACGTGTGTGTGTGTGTGTGTGTAAGATTGTTGGATATTTCAATTTTTATTCTGGTGCCAACATTTCATTCAGAAAATAATCAGAACAACTGAAAAAAATTAAGGGAAAATCCTTATCATGTCAACCTTGGTAGTTACAAGCACTGTTTAATTTTAAATGTAAAAAAAATTTAACTTAAACTTTCTAAAAAATAGTGAGATTTGGACTCGGATCTCATGGTTGAAAAGTGAACATTCTAACCATTCACTAATGTGCCTATATATATATATATATATATATATATATATATATATATATATATATATATATATATTTAGACAGCAATCCTTCGTTTATGCACGTTTCATTAAAAACGACAGACAAGGTACTACAGTTAAGCTTTAATTTTTTTCTTGTGTTCGAACAAGAGCTTTCTTTTCTGGACAAAGCTAACCTTATCCTCAAAAATAACAACACACCAGCTAAGTCAAAATTACAAAGAATGAACATTATCTATGAGTTCAAATGCCCCTTAAGGAAGAGTGTTCCTGATCAAACCAGACTCAGAAATAATTACATCAGTTACACAACTATATGCTTATCCAGATGTCTTACGTTACACCTATCTGATCACAGCTCCATTAGAACCCATTTAAACACACACACAAATTTACCAGACTCCATTAAAAACATACTAGTAGAAAACACAAATTAACTGCATCCACGTGTAAAAAAAGATTAAAAAGAATGGAAGCTTTAATAATAAAAAAGAAAAAGCCAACTCTTAACAATATTAACTATGAACAAAACCACAATGTGCTAATCGTATTCAGAAATTAAAAACATCCTTACCACACACTAAGACATACACATAACGCACACACTCAATTAAGCTGAAAAATTTAATCATCCTTGATAATGGCTAAAGGTATAGCCGAAAGCGCTTGGAAATATAAAGCATTTCGACAGTTCTTACATACCCTTTGTCCAGAAAAGAAAGCTTTTGTTCAAACACAAGAAAAATTGGATAAAAAGCTTAACTGAAGTACCTTGTTTGTCATTTTTAATGAAACATGCATAAACGAAGGATTGCTGCCTAAATATACAACTATCAAATTATATGACCCGGCACCCAACAAGTAAAATAACACCACTACATTCAGAAAAAACCTTGTCTTACGACAAATAAAATCAGCTCAAGATGACATCCAACATTTAAACAACGAAATACACTAACACTAAAAAACACCTTGACTGAACTGGAATATAATGAAGCATTGTACCACCTCAACCTTAGCATCAGCAAGCACCAACTTACACACAGACAAATAATTACTAAAAAACTTTGTAAATTATACCAAGGAAACATTTTACTACCAAACAGTGAAGACAAATATATAAATCTATCCAACCATAAATTAACAGATGATCAAAAAGAATTTTTAAATATAGGGCCAAACTGCCACATCCAACCTAAATTTGACCTCATCACTAAAACAACTGAAATTGAAATTCTACACCAATTATTATCCCAACTTGCAACGCGAGGAGACATAGCAGTTTACCCTGACCTGAGAGACCTACTCAAAGCCGAAGGCTTGAAGAACCGATCCCCTGGCAACAACCATAGTAATATCCTAACACCAAAACTAAAAAAGGCTGTGAAAGAGTTAAAAAAACAACCCTGACATCGTCATCAGACGAGCTGATAAAGCTAACACATATACGTAATTCTGGATTAAGCCGATTACCACCAAAAATTAAAAAATATTGTTGATGATTGAACTAAATTCACCAAAACTGAAAAGAAACCCCACTGAGACTTTAAAAAGGTCCGTCAACAAACTAATAACAGCTCACAATGCGGAAGTTGGTTCGCTGAAAATTCAAAAATTAGTTGGAGATTACCAACCGGGATATTTATATGGAAATATAAAAACCCATAAACCAGGATACCCGTTACAACCAATTATTTTTCAGATACCAACACCTATCTATGAGATATCAATTTCTTGAACGACATCATCACTCCATACCTACCTACCAATTACAGCATCACATCCACCCACGAATTCCTGCAAATTTTAAAAACTACAAAAAAACAAAACCAAGGTATAAGAGCGTCACTTGACGTCAAAAACTTATTTACAAACGTCCCCGTCGACCAAACTATTGAAATTATCCTCAATTCTATATATACTAACAATTCTATCCCTCTGCCATCCATCAAACCATCCATACTAAAAGAATTACTACACGCATGCACAACCACAGTTCCATTCTATGGCCATAATGGCAACATTTACACCCAAACTAATGGTGTTAGTATGGGAAATCCACTCGGTCCATGCTTTTTCAACTATTACATGTCCCACATAGAAAATACGATATTTACACAGGTCCGTAAACCAAAAATATATGTTCGCTACGTAGATGATATTTTTATTTTAGCAAATAACATTAAAGAAATAGATACACGTAAGACCACATTTGAGAAAAACTCCGTCCTTAACTTTACCTATGAACTTAGTCAAAAAAACAAACATCCATTCTTAGATGTCCTTGTTGAATACAGCGAGAACACTTTCATTACATCATTATACAAAAAACCCACCAGCAAAAACTTGTGCCACCTTAACTTTAAAAGCGAATGTCCACTTAGGTACAAAATAGCAGTAATAAAATACTCTCGAAAAGGAGCACACCAGAATTCATCCTCTCGACTACTCTTCCTCAAAGAACTTAATAATGTTAAACAAACACTAATCAACAACGGCTTCCCTAACCACCTTATAGACCACCAAATTAGACTATTTCTCCCCAAAGTAAGTAATAACGATAGTGAACACACAGTCAAAAATCACATACACATTTATTACAAAAACTAAATGCATATTAATTACAAACAAGACAAATCTTCACTAAGACATATTATAAAGAAATATACTACCCCAATTGACATGAATAAAAAAAATCAAATTAATTATCTATTATAAAAAATTTAAGACAGCTAACCTTATCCTCAAAAATAACAACACACCAGCTAAGTCAAAATTACAAAGAACGAACATTATCTATGAGTTCAAATGCCCCTTAAGGAATTGTGTTCCTGATCAAACCAGACTCAAATAATTACATCAGTTACACAACTACATGCTTATCCAGATGTCTTACATTACACCTATCTGATCACAGCTCCATTAGAACCCATTTAAACACACATACAAATTTAACAGACTCCATTAGAAACATACTAGTAGAAAACAAATATATTAATTGCATTCACCTGTAAAAAAAGATTAAAAATAATGGAAGCTTTAATAAAAAAGAAAAAGCCAACTCATAACAATATTAATTACGAACAAATGTGCTAACCGTATTCAGAAATTAAAAACATCCCTACCACACACTAAGACATAACGCACACACTTAATTAAGCTGAAAAATCATCCTTGATAATGGCTAAAGGCATAGCCGAAAGCGCTTGGAAATATAAAACATTTAGACAGTTCTTACACACCCTTTATCCAGAAAAGAAAGCTCTTGTTCGGACACAAGAAAAATTAAATAAAAAGCTTAACCATAGTACCTTGTCTGTCATTTTTAATGAAACATGCATATATATATATATATATATATATATATATATATATATATATATATATATATGTGTGTGTGTGTTAATTAATTAATTAAAACTGAGATATCAAAAGGCATGGCATGTGGAATTAGAATAAACTATCCCTGTGGATTAAATAGAGTTTGGTTCAAAATTCTAAAAAATATCACCAGATGAAGGCCAAAGCATACAACAGCCGAAATGATGTGAATATGGCAATAAAGATGAGAACACCAGTCTGAACAATGTGAATAGTGTAAAGGAAAAGTAAAAAAATATATATACATATATAAATATAAAAGTGAACATTGAAGTCAACACTCAAAGGTGACAGGCTGTTTCATGCTACATGCAACTGTCTAACATGAAACAGCCTGTTGCCTCTGAGTGTTGGCTTCAGTGTTCACTTTTATATTTACATATGCTCTATCTCTGATTTAAGCACTTTATCCCATAAATATAGCACATCTTAAAACTATATTTCTTCATATATATATATATATATATATATACTTGCACATCATGCAACTTTTCAAGACTTCATATATCAAGATATCAACTAAGTTTACATCATAAATTAACACATTTTAAGGAAAATTAAGTCACATCTTTTAAATATAATTTTTGAAAATAAATTCAATTTTGCAAACATGAAACTTGAAGTAGACAAGATAATTAAACATTTAATTTTATTTATTACTATATACATACTCACACACACACTATAAATATATATATATATATATATATATATATATATATATATATGCACATACATACATAGAATTAATATAAGTAAAAATTTGTTAGCTGATTGATGCTACCTTCAGCATCCTGACTCCACATTTTCATAGGCAGACCTGTTCATTCTTCAGGGTGTATCAGCAATATTTTTGACATCAATATTATATATATATATATATATATATATATATATATATGTACAGTGGGAGGAAATAAATATTCATACACCATGAAATGGTTTAATTAACATAGTTTAACTTATGAAAAAACTTAAAATTCATACAATATTTCTACACCATTGTATAATGCTGCAATATGCAAAAAAACTTTGTTATAAATGAATTTATGTGTTATTTATAAAATTTTGGGATGGTAAAAAGTATTCATACAAAATGTGTCTTTACTACCAAAAGGCTTAAATTACCTTTATTTACATAATTTTTTGTAAGATTTTCTAGATTCTTCCAATTATCTTATTACTGGAACAATCTAGAACATTCCCAATTTATTTCTTATATAAGGTTATCTCTGCACACAAATCATACATGATAATTATCATCATTGGAAAAGGCAAGGACCTATCAAATTCACAAAAAGAATTGTAAGGAAGACAAAAGCTATGGGAAAATAGCAGATATTCTGAATACACCATTTACTACTATTATTTCTGTTATAGCTAAGTATAAAAATGTGAAAACTGTTGAGAACAAATCGAGATCTGGTGCACCACACAAGATTTCTCCCAGATCAATGAGAAGAATTCAGTGCAAAATTCAAAAAAATCCAATGACTACTCAGAGAGAAATACAGGAAGAATTAAAAGTATCAGGTATTATTTTTATGAAGTGAAGAATAAGAAGTAAACTAAGATCGCATTCTCCAAGAAAAACTCCACCACTATTGAAGAAACATAGGGATTTGTTCGTAAGCATAAGAATAAACCTGAATCATTTTGGGAAAGTGTTTTATCGACAGATGAAGCAAAAATTGAATAATCTGGACATAATTCAAAGACTCATGTTTAGAGAAAATATGGCACAGCCTTTGCACCAAAGAAAACAATCCCAACAGTGAAATTTGGTGGTGGCAATATCATACTTTGGGGATGTTTTTTTCTGCTAATGGTATGGATAAATTAGAGATAATAGATGTTAGAATGAATTCAATAATATACCAAGAAGTTTTGAACTCTAATTTGTTTGGGTCAGTAGGAAAACTTGGATTCCCAAATGAATAGGTTTTGCAACAAAATAATGACCCTAAACATATGACTAAATCTACAAAAAAATGGATTATTGAAAACAATGTCAGTACACTTGAATGTCCATCACAGTCTCCAGACTTGAATCCAATAGAGAATTTGTGGTGTTTATTAAAAATTCAAGTTAATAAAAGAGCTCTGAAAAAATCTTTGATCTAAAGAGAATGTGCAAAGAAGAATGGAGAAAAATGCCAATGGAAACTTGCAAATCATTGACTAAAAGCTACAGAAAGAGACTGATTGCTGTTGAACTGAGTAAGGGATATGCTACAAAGTATTAAATAGGTATTATAATCTTGTACGAATACATTTTTGCCTCCAAGGTTTTTAATTACATTAATATAGCAAAATTTTCTGAATTTCTTTTCATATTGCAGCATTATGCCATAGTATACAAATATTGTATGGTATATAAAATTCTTTTATAAAATCTATTTTAAATAAAAAATTCATGATGTACGAATATTTCTTTTGCCCCACTGTATATATTGTTTAGACATGTGTTGTTACATACCACAGACGTATGAAATGGTGCTGTAATGTTATCAGCCTGGACTACTTTAAAAAATCTGACTAAATGACCAGACATCAGAATTTCAGAATGTCTTTGCAGAATTCCTTCTTGGTTGACCTGAGAACTTTTCAGCATCTTTTCATTTACATATTTGAAACCTAAGAGTATACCATTATGTAAATTTGTGATTTAATATGTAATTCACAATTTACCACATTGATAGCATATAGGAATCATTTTTTTTCACTTACAAAGAAAAACAATACATCTTTCATTTTATGCATAGCAGGTAGTATATGTCTGTATATTAGTAAATGCACCACAAATATAAGCCTTAGCATTTAAATAAACTAAAACTTAATACAACTTCGAGATGGAATTATTGTTCAGTACAGTATATTTTCTTTTGCAGCTGCTATAAATATACTTTATTGCTTGTAAACATTCATTTTTCTCATACAATTCTATCTCATAAATTATTTGATAGTGTAGTGTCTGTGAAGAAAAACTTTATTTGGCGAAATAAACAAATTAGCAAGATTCAAATTATAGCAGACAATCTATAAGAACATATTCTATTAATTAATTAGTTTCAGACAAAATAAAAACTTCTTTTTACTGAAAATCATTAATAAGATACAATATCCCTACTGAGTGGATATCAACTTAAAATAAAATTTAATTAACTTGTAATTAATGAAAAAAGATAAAATTGATGCATCATTTAAAACATTTATCCAATTATTAAACTGCAATGATTCAGCTTTCAAACATGTATATTTATTACTGATACTCTTCAAATAACAAATTCAAATAGAGACAAGCATTTTTCAGTTAAATATTCAAACACATTTTGTGTCTAACACTATGCCTGTGTGCCAGGTATAAATAAAAGACATCAAATCAAGTAATCTGTCTGTGTGATAGTACAACTAGCAGATAGATGCAATATTCTGAATTGACATAGTAAGAAAACATTAAGAAATCTTCCTGTGTCTAGTCTATTTCCTGTTGTACGAGAACTGTCTTTATAAGAAGAAACTAAAAAAAAAAAGAAACAATTTTTGTAAAAGACCTCAACAACTTCTGGAATATAAAAATTTACACTTTATCTGCTTTCTTCTTTTCATTTTTTTTTCTTTGTGGACAAGCTGAATATTTTTACAAGAACAAATGTTTACCACCTCAAACATCTACAATAGTGGAATAGATTTTTTTACTGAAAATTCAATTTTTAACTTAATGTAAAAATTGTGAGTTTACAATTGAATATATATATATATATATATATGCAAATATAAACATAAAAGATGAACGTAAACCAGAAAACAATTATAATTCTTGGTAATCAATATTTGGTTAACAGGCAAGAAAATGCCTTTGATTCTTAATATTTTAATATTTAATGTCCTGAATGTGAATAAACAATGCTAATAAACAATAAAATATCAATAAACTCAACATAGCTTGTTTGTGAATATATTTACAACCGATTATTTTGTAAAAGAGAATTACTGTTTTACCTTTATATATTTTATTATTGAAAGATACTTTTATTTTTTACAATAAAATTCAAAGATTTTCGAATTTGCAAATATGTTGCTTTCAAATTTAAAGATGTGTGGCTCACTTTCTAATAATATTAAATATTATCAAGTATTTGCATTAGTTTTATTGAAATGAATAATAGGCAGTATATATGATAATTTGTTTAAATGATAGTATATATAATTGCTTGAATTGTAGGCTGTATATATAATAATTTGCTTGAATTGTAGGCTGTATATATAATAATAATTTGTTTAA
>OZ038479.1:114795230-114855230 GCA_964036315.1 Acanthosepion esculentum
CAAACAGAAAAGCAGATCAGAAAATTACCATTAAAATATTTATATAAAATGGACATGAAGCTATATTACAGCAGTGGGAAAGTAATTGAAAACAAGATGCCAGATTAGGGCCAATAACATTGCAGATTTTTCTTTGGATTTTGTCAAGAATCTTTGGATACATAGCAGAAGAATCAGGCCAGATGTGGCAGCAATATTCAATTCACAGATGAATGGTAGACTTATAAACATGCAAGATAGATTCTGGTGAGAAAAACTGTCTGGCATGATACAGTGAACCAACTTTCCTAGCAGCTGTTAGCAATCTTTGAAGATAAATTTAACTAGAAACAAAACTCTATATATAGAAGAACCCCATTGATAAAAATATTATCATTCTGAAGATGCTGTTTCAAGAGAAAACAACATAGGAGACTTTTCATTCTGTCATTACCCACTGAGAGTCTGATATATTGATGTTTATATCATATCTTCTACTATATATATATATATATATATATATATATATAGATATATGTTATTGATAATATAGTAAAGTCATAGATA
Source organism: Acanthosepion esculentum (assembly GCA_964036315.1). Classification (NCBI taxonomy): domain Eukaryota; kingdom Metazoa; phylum Mollusca; class Cephalopoda; order Sepiida; family Sepiidae; genus Acanthosepion; species Acanthosepion esculentum. Next base: position 114,795,777 of record OZ038479.1, read on the forward strand.
TGACTTTATAAGTCTACCATTTGTACTTGCTTTGAATATTGCTGCCATATCTGGTCTATTGCTCCTGCCATATATTTTGAAATTCTGGATAAAATCCAAAGAATTTCCAATATTATTGGTCCTGACCTGTCATCTCAGATTCAGTCACTTTCCCACTGTTGCAATGTAACTTGCCTTTTATATAAATACTTTCATGGTAATTATTCTAATGAACTTTCCTCTACGGTACCTAAACTTTATGAATTTAAGGGCAGTACTAGATTGGCAGTTAGGTCTCACCATTTTACAGTTGAAATTGCTATAAGTTCTATGTTAACAGTTTCTTCTCTCACACTTCCCACTAGTGGAACTCTCTTTGGGCTTCTTTTTTTCTACTCAAATTTGATCTTCAAAAATTTTAATGCAGTGTCAGTCGTCATATTCTGTCTCCTTAATTTCTATTCTTTTATTGGCCTCTCTCCATAATAATGTTTTTTTCTCAGATTCTTTCATACTCAGTAACCAATTGTGTCTTAGTGGCTTTATTGCCTTGCTTGGGGTGAAATGATTGAAAAAAGATTTCTTTGAAATAAGCTCTGGAACAAATGTTTGCACAAAATGTAAATACTTTTGATACTCTATAATATAATTTCTCTCTTTCATCTCGAAAAGAGATTTATAAATCATCCGTCACTCTGTCCCAATACAATGAACTCTTTTATTCAATAGTGATGCACTTATCATTTCTGATACTATCATTCATCAATCTACTTATTTGTCTTATCTATTTCAATCTGTTTATATCTATCTATTTATCTATCTCAGTCTGTTCATATCACAGTTATTATCTCTCTCTCAGTCTCTCCATATCTATCTATCTCAGTCTGTTCATATCTATCTATACATATATACATGCATGCATAATGAATGACCACTCACATTTTCTGAGCAAACCTGTCTACTAGGGTGGCTAGACAATCCCAGTTGCAGACACCTACTCAGACACTTTGTTCAACAACCAACAAGCCAACCTAAGGTTTATACTATGCTGAGTTGGGTTTAATTACAGTTTCTGGGAGATAGTCCATAATCTGTCATGATCAGACATTTGAACAATGCCAATATGCTCAAACTCTTGGTCACGATGACTTGTGACTTTGTGCAAGCGCAACCATCAATGGCTCCCAAATATATCCATCTGCATACATACATACATACATACATATATGTGTGTAAAAATTCAGATATAACTAATACGATATCTGTAATAAGACAAGTTTTCCTTTTGTCTTATATATATATATATATGCATGTCTGTCTTTGTGTGGTCTGTCAGGAGGCATACTTTCTTTATTAAGACTTTTGAGCTCTAGGCTAACAGACAATAATTTCACTGTTCAAAAAAGAGAGATGTTTACTAAAACACATGTACCCAATGAATATAATCCTTATAGTAATAAGAAATGCAGGTTACTAAGTAAAATCTGGTTTTTCCTTTATAACATCACTCAAGGAACAAACGTTAGCATAAAATGTTTTCTTTTGTAATTTCTTTCATATATATATATATATATATATCTGATGGCTGCAGCTTGACTGTAAGCAATGTCATCATATGATCCATCCATAGATATGGGAAGCATTATATATATATATATATATATATATATATATATATATATATATTCCTTGCTGTCTGGTTCAACTCTGAGTTTCATGCATGTATCATTTGTCAGTACACGAAACGCAGAGTTGTATCAACCGGTAAAGAACAAATATATAGTTATTCTTACACTGAGCACTGTTTTATTATTATCACCAGCACTATTTTATATTTACACTGTTCATATATATATATATATATATATATATATATATATATATATATATATATGTGTGTGTGTGTGTGTGTGTGGTGCTGAAAAACATTTAGCCTGACCAACTTCCTAAAATCTGATCAATTGACTAAACATTAGAATATTTGTTTTGGATCTCTTCTTAGTTGTGCCAAAAAGATTTCTACCACCACCTGATGCAGTTGTAATATATATATATATATATATATATATATATATATATATATATATATATATATACACATACATGGGTATGTGGTCAGTTGGTTAGAATGTTCACTTTCCAACCATGAGACTGCATTCAAACCTCAGCCTGGTCGATTTATCAGGAACATGGCATTGTGATGTTATCAGCCTGGAGCATCATTTAGAATGTGCTTGTAAACCATACCACAGGTTGACCCAAGCCTTGTGAGTGGAACTGGTTAGACAGAACTGTTCAGTGTCCATTGATGGTGGTGCTAGTATGAAGTCACTGGCCTTGTTCAAACTGTTGATCACACCAGACAGTGGGCTCTCTCTCAGAAACTGTAACTAATGTCCGCTTATCATAGTTACAGTATAAACCACAAGTGAACTCTGTGGGTGTTGAACAAACACAAATATGCCTGAGTAGGCATTTGCAACAGATATTCACTACCCATCCTAGCAGACAGTTGTGCTTAGAAGCAAATAGCTGCCCATATAATATATATATATATATTCAACAACATGCACACACACAAATATATATATATATATATATAATAAATATATATGATATATATATGATAAAAATATAGTTTTAAAGTATATTTTAAGTATTTTATGAGTAAAAGTGCTCAAAATCAGGGATAGAGAGTATGTAAATGTAAAACTGGACGATGAGGCCAACACTGAGTGGCAACACTGTTTTGTGCTTGACTACAATCTTCAGTGAAAATTGTGTTCAAGCGTGAAGCAGACTGTCGCCACTCAGTGTTGGCCTCAGTATCCACTTTTATAAATGTAAAAGTGGACACTGAGGTCATGACTAAGTGGTGACAGTTTGTTTCATGCTTGATTGCAATCTTCAGTGAAGGCTGTGTTCAAGCATGAAAACAAGCAGTCTCTACTCAGTGTTAATCTCTGTGTCCACTTTTCTTTTGCATATATATATATATATATATATATATATATATATATATATATAGGCAAAAGAATGACAAATTTGTCACTCATTTGCCTAATATTGTTCTGATATATCGAAATTTATATCATTTTTCCCATTTGTATATATATATATCAGTGTTTCCTTTCTGATTTAGTTATCTATCATACTGTTCCATTGAACTATGTTCACTGCTTGATTTCCATAAATCTATAACCATACCCTACTGATCTATTTATCTAATATTCCTAACAGGTCTATTCATATGTAAATATCTGTCAATAACTCATTTATCGTTCCTCCTTTCATATTTATGCATGTCTTCAACAACAACTATAACAATAAAAAAGAAAAGAATAAATCCTTAAAAATTTAGCACATTTCTTTGAATTGAACTAATTTTGTCTATCCCATTTATATTTTTCAGATCTTAATACTTCCCAACACTTTAAATCCCCTTCTTCAATGACTGACCAGAACCCAAGAAAGAACATTCAAAAAAAATCTAAACAACTAACACATTTCTACCATGGAGATACAAACAATAGTTCATCCAGGTCTTTACACAAACCCAACATTGGCCACATCCCTGATTGTAGTCAGTGGATTGATTTGAAATCTGCTACAGAGGACATTTCTGGTCCACATTCACGGGCCTGCAATCTGCCAGAAAGCAGATGTTCTAATGACCCCAACCAATTGCCTGCAATAAGACAGGTGCCCTATGTAGATTACCTTGGACACGCCACACACACGTGATCCCACACACAGAAGCCACACACTTGAACTAAATTTTAAGTAAGGCACTTGCAAAAAAAAAAAAATTTAATACTGGTGGCAATTCACAAGTGGAAAGTTAGTGAAAAACTCGGTAGAAAAAAAAATCTACGACTGATTTTTTTCATTTTTTTTTTTTAACATATTCATCAAAATCAAATTGTTTCCATCAAAATTTTAAGTTATTTTTTTCCAGCTCTGTTTTTAAATTGTTATCTAATTGAATTCTGAAGCATTTGTGAATAATTATGTCATAAGGCTTTGATTTGATTAAACAAAAATATAAATTTAAAAATTAAAACTATTTTATATTTCTGGGATGAAAGGGGGAATCTTCCCAGAGTAAATAATTTCCCTTCTGTTTTGTTTTTGTTTTTCCCATTTTTGTTCATTCGTCTGTTTGTTGATTGGACTTAAAATTTTTGTTAATGAAGGAACACATAAAGGCAAAATAGAGAAGATATAAATTGAAGAAATAATGTAAAATACATTCAATTTATGTCGGCATATTTGACAAAATATAATGATAATGATGATGAAAATAAGAGTTTTGATCAGAATTTAAATTTAATATGATTTTTGAATGATAACCCTATTATATGTCTTATATTTACTGTAAATATTTAATTTATAGTTAGAAACCAAATTTTCATTCTCAATCAATTCTTTAAAAAAATTCTATTATGAAAATACTGTTGAAATCAACATATGGAATGAACTAGGAAAAATGTTTGTAAAGTATGTTAAGACATACAATAGATATATTTTGTAATTACTGGTTATAATTTGATATATTTGATACAACAAAATAACAACAATCTTTTTATCTTCATCTTCCAAAATTTCATTATGTAAAGTAATTCGATATTTTTTCCCCAAAGTTGGAAAAAGAAGGAATTGCCAAAAAATAACAAAAGAAATAAATGAAAATGCTTATGAAGGTGTGAAAAAAAGAAAAAAGTTCAATTCAAGATATTGATTTTAATGTAAAATTTTACATAATAAGAATTGAAATGATTAAAATTTTCTTATTAGTGAGCAACAAGGGGGATTTTTATTGTATAAAATACTTGATCCAAATGAACAATCGGCTGTCAGATATAATGAAAAACACGAAACAAGTAATAATTCCCAATTGAAATCTAATTTCACTTAATTTTGTTTTAAAAGTTATATTTCCAACATATTTGAGGCTGGCAATGATGAAACAAAGAAATGTGTGAACTTAGAACAAAAATCTATACAAAATGTTTATTGAATAAATTAATACTAAAATATTTGCCAAATATTGATGCAATTTCATATCACACAATACATTCCCCTTTAGTATTTATCTGTTTTCCATTACTGAAAAAACTTATTTAATTAATCTCACATAAAAAAATGAATACAGCTGAGGCGTCTATAATTGTAAATAAAAAGAAACCTACATTTTGTTGTATCCCATAAGTTGAACGCCAATTCTACAATGCCAAGTAGGCAAACATGATATTGATTTCTTGAGGGATTAACCATTGTCTTGGATGTTTTGAATTCCAGAATTTGTATTTAGAATAATACATACATTCACAAGTAGACATGCTAGATATTGATTTTTTGACTGGATACCTGGGTCCAGAGGCTCCCCAAAAAATGACTCACTATTGCAAAACTTAACAGATATATATCTCAAATTATTATAAAAACACTAAAGTTTAGTTAAAATTAAAAGAATAGAAAGAAAAAAAAAAAAAAAAAAAATATATATATATATATATATATATGTATATGTATATAAATTGCGAATATAGAAAGAAAGAGAAAGTGATATGTAAATGTATGTGTACATAGAGCATAAAGAAAGAAGTCCGCTCCAAGGGGAGTCGGTTACAATGCCTGTCTCCATTCAATGGGAAGAACATCAGCCAGTGACTGGCACGAGCCACCACTACACACACAACACACTTGGTAGGACATCAGGCTTCCCTCACACTCCCATACATATACAATCCTCACACATACTCAACAAACACACATACACATATCTAACAATGTTGTCACACAATAGCAGCAGTTACAGCAGGACTCCACGCCAGAACACATCTCACCACAGACTCCAGGGAATTTAACAGCACAGGTTAGTTGGTTTTGTGGTTTTTCTATTATATATATATATTTTTTATCTTTGTCTTAAAATATTGTTTATGATCAGATGATATATATATATATGTATATATATATATATACCTATATATATGTATATATATCTATTGGTACATTTGTCAAGATAGAATATTTGTTCTATATACAATATATCTAGAGAAACATAAATATAAATATCCCTTGTGGTTTACTAAATTTGTATATGGCATTCTGTGTAAACATATATTGTCATAATATAGTGGTGACTCATGGCTATAACTAGAAAATGATAACTATCACATTTAAATTGTTTATCAACTCATCATTAAAATATTGTCCATCTTTGAGAAAATCACAAATATTTTATTTTTTTTAAAAAATCACTCAAGTCATGTATATTAATAAATAGCCTTGATAACACAGCGTATACAACTCATATATTATCAATAAGACACTAACGTGTGAAAATGTTTGAAGTGTTCAAATATATTGTAACGTATTTATCAATCTATTAAATAGTTTAATTGTTATGTACACATGTCTATCCAATGAGAGTAATTGTTGTAAACAATTAAAAGAATATTTTTTTTAATTTTGCTCTTCAATAAATCATGTGAATAAGACTGCACCAATTTATAATATTGTCAAGAATCACTTTTTTTTTTATTTATTTGATTCAATATGAAAGTTTAGCTATAGCAGATACTCTAAAAAAAATTTAATTTACATTTCATGGCTTTTTTCAGAGAACTTGTTTCCAAAACAATTACTTTTTTTTTTTTTAAAGATATTAGTAATAAACTTTAAAGATAATTTTGATTTAGGAGAGAATGTAAATTTTTTATATGCTAAAAATTTCTTTCTTTACTAATTTGTATTGGAACTATAAGAGTAAAAATTATTGATCTAAACTACTAAAAGTGATTACGACCTGATGCATTAGTTGTATCAGCCAATCAAAACACTTTTAAAGTTAATTGAAATTTTTTCAAAGTGACAAAATTATTTTTTTAATTTCAGCTACATGACACAACTATCCATAAAGTAAAACATTTATTTAAACTTTCGGTCACTGTCATGAGTTTACTTTTTTGAAAAATGTATTTATTAGTTAACATTATAAAAAATAATTGATTTAATGTTACTTCTATATAGTATAACTGTTCTGTTTTCAATAGTTAGTTACCTGTCACATAATATACCAGGTGAACACATTTCTTTTGCTTTTTGTAAAGCTTCAAATTTTAAAAATGCATCAAAGATGAAAGATCAAATAATAAACATATATAAAAGACAAGTAACTGTATATATCGATATATAATCCATTTTTATTTTCAGTGATTGATTTTGTATATACATAAAGCTTATGTATACATTTACATATGTTACTGTGATGCAAATATATTCATATATGCATAATTCATATATTCTTTTATAGAAATGTTAATAATATATGTATAGATGCACGTGTGTGTGAAATATATCTAATGATGTGTGTGTTTATGCATATATAAAGATGTACTTATATAAGATAATATGCACATATAACTTTAATAATTTGAAAAATAAAAATAAAAATGCATAAATGTCTTCCAGTCTATCTACATTCTGAAAGGAAGATGGAAGATATCTATTTTCTATTCCTGGATGAACACATCAGTATATATATATATATATGTATAATATATATATATATATATATATATATATATATATATATATATATATATATATATATACACACACACATACTGACATCTAGGAATAGAAAATTATATATATATATATATATATTTTCTTAAATAAAAATGGAATATATCTATTATCTACTTCTAGACAAATACAAACTGTGTGTGTGTATATATATATTTATATATATGTGTGTGAATATGTGTGTGTGTGAATATATATATGTGTGTGTGTGTGTGAATATATGTGTGTGTGTGTATGTGTGCATGTATGTATGTATATAGCCTATATATTTATAGAAGAAGTCACAATGACATAAATATATAATTGTATTTCAGTTTTTCTGTACTCCTCACAGCTCTCCTTCAATCAATAGATAGATATGAATATATTGATCAACAGATAATCCCTATCTGTCTTCTTTTTTGATCAATAGAGATGTGGATATAGATTCTTATCTATTTTCTTATTTGCCTTCGAGTGTAACCACACGCACATATAAATGAAAACAAAAATAGTAATAATGGAATATTTATATATGGGTTTTTTTAGAATGTTAGTGTCAATATTAGTGTGTGTGTGTGTGTGTTTCATATCTCTGAATATATAGATAGATGTAAATTCTTTTCTTTTGATGGGTGATCCCAAAAGTACTTATTGTAAATATGTATTGATCTTAGAGTAGCCTTGAAATTTCAAGTTTCACTTAGTTATTATCTATCAGAACCAATAATTATAATTTTTTTTTTCAATTTTTACCTGTATCTGAAAGTATCTGCATACTTGTAAAATCCTGTAAAATCGTATTAAGAAAACTCTTGATTATATAAGATATTTCTCTGTAATATTGATTTTTTTTAAAGTATCAATTAAGGAAGTAGTAAAAAGTTAATTCCTGTGAAGGATGTTGATGTGATTTTTAGTCAAGGGGATAAGTGACAGTGAAAAAAATGACAAGACCTAAAAGGAATGTCCACTGTTCAAAAACTTCACTTTGCAACAATATATTTCATGAATTAATATGCAGCTTCTTGAATGGATTGTTGTGAAAATTTTCCTATTAGAGTTGGCTGTTGGATCTATATTGAACTAAGACATTTTCATCTTATACCCTACCCCTTTTCTAACCCACCTTCAACCCATCATTATTTTTTTCCCGGCTTTTGAGAATGAACACTTAGCTTAACCAAGGAATGAACCTTTCAGTTAAAAAGGAAACGAAAGAGAAGAAAAAAAATTATTGTTGGGAAAAAAATACAAAGATAGGGTGGGGCGGGGGGGGGCTTGATGATGATGATGATGGTGAGTATAAAACATGATTAACATCTATATGCCTCACCCTCAAACAATGGTCTCTGTTCATGGCTAGAATGCCTGCAACCCTGGTAGGATCTGCTGCCAATGGTTTTAAAGAATTAGCTCTAAGCTGGGTTAAAAAATTCTTTCATGGGTCCAATAGTTTCCATAGCACCAGGGAGACAGGAACTCAACCAGCTTCATTGAGTATACAGGACAATGAGAATAAAAAAAATGAAAAAATAAGATGGAAAATAGATTGGGAAAATAAATAAATAAATCTAGCATTAAAAAAAATGGAAAAAAAATGAAACTCAGGAATAATAAATGGAAAAAAATCCAAATTGTGTTGTAGTTCTTATTAAAGAGAAGCAACAACAAGGACATAAAAAGAAAATGAACTAAAAACATTATGTGGGGGAATAAAAAAAGAGGACAGTCATAGCAGCTTTTAAATGTATGTCCCCTGCAGCAACCAGCAAGTCTACTTGGCTTGGGAGACCAGTGAGTTATCTGATTTGAAATGCCTTTTTGTCTTTTCAATAGAAGATGGAGTAGACTCTGATACCAGGGCTGAAAAATAATACATTAGGTGAAATCTTGTTCTTGAAAAAAAAAAACAGAAAAAAAAAAAAACAAGTGAAAACCTGCTTCACATGAATCTATTATATATTTTAACTCTGCTAGGAGGTATTACTTATATGATGATGGCACATCTATCGCAGTATAGATGCTGTTTGCACTTTACTAGCAGCATTCTCTGTTGGCTGCAATTGAGAAATGGTCACTCGGCATTCTGTATGAAAACAGTTACAAACCCTCTATAACACTCGATGAAGAAGATACAGTACAAGAAGCAACAAATTTTACTAGAAAATCAATACTGCATATACAGTGTACAACCACAATATGTACACAACAAGAAAAGCTGCATTTATTTAAAGCTGTGATTTAAGTTAATTGACATTCAGAATCTATTTCAATGATTCCAAACTTTTGACTAGATTTGGTCAGTAATTTAGACAGGCCCTACAGGCTGTATGAGCTAATAATCATCTACCACTTTTTCTTTCCCTAATGCAGGACTGCAATGACAAGAAAAGTCTTTTAGGCAAATATAAAAAAATTTGGTCCATCATTAAACTAACAAATCATTGGATATACTGCTATTTATTTATTTTTCCAATTTTTATCTGTCTTATTGTTCAATGCAAGTTGTCAACATTTAACGTTATGGAGTTGTTTCTTTTGTATCTAAAACCAAAACAGATTTTGTCAATTATCAACTCTATGTAAAGATTAAACAGCAGATTCTATGAGAACATTAACAGCCTTTATCTTAAGAGAATAATATCCTGAAAGCATTCACTATTTTGATAAGTTTCTATCAATCAGAAATTACATGAATATATAAGCTATTCAGTACTTAGAGACTACTTTAGATGTAATTCAAATTTAGAAATGACAGACAAAGGAAAGAAACACAGTGCTCAAGGCTTTAATCATATTTCGAATTCTCATTTTAGTAAATATGGGACTGGCATGGTTACCAATATTAAAATTGCTTGAGGAATTATTCTCTGCCAGGTAATTTTATTGTGTTAAATCTATCTTTGATTGAACAGAAGATGACGTGAAGAAAAGGCAACTTGTGAGAAAGAAATAGGTTTCAGTCCAGATTTGAAAAGCAATTTTCAGACCCAATTTGGAAGGTTTTAAAATTACTAATTAACGAAAATAATTGAAAAGGATTTAATTATTCTACATATAAAATATAGCAATAAATTACTTTGGGGATTAAAACAACCAAAAAAAAAAACATTAAATATCAAACTATTTGTCTTGCTACCTCAGTAAATTTGTTAAGAAACAATATATGCATAGTATAGTTGGAATTTTCTCTTAGGCATTCCCACTCATCAGAAAGGATTAACATATAAATATTTTATGCAATATAAATTAAGTTGTTCTCTATTATTTAACCAAAACTTAGGAAGGAGTAGATATGAATAAGAAATATTCAATTGTTAATAAACTCATTTTATTTGCATTTGATACAACAGCTTTTTGTCCCAACCTTGAGAATACACTCTGTCTGGTCTGTGTGTCATGTATTAAGATATTGTTTATTTGGGCATATGTTGAGGTTTCTACTAATAAAAGCTAGGATATTTTTTAATAGATTTAGGTACAATGTCTTTGAAATTCTGGGATAATTTAGAATAAAATTAGCTACAATATCATTGAAAAGCTTGGATACTTTTGAATAGAAACAGCTAAAATAACTTTGAAAAGCTGATATACATTAGAATAGAATTAGCTACTACGTCTTTAGGAATCTAGGTTACTTTTTGATAAAAATAGCTAAAATGTCTTGGAAGAGATGTGATACTTTAGAATTAGCCACAAAGTCTTTGAAAAACTAGAATACTTTAGAATAGAATTAGCCACAATGTCTTTGAAAATCTGGGATATTTTAGAACAGAATTAACCACAATGTCTTTGAAAAGCTGGAATATTTTAGAATAGAATTAGCCACAATGTCTTTGAAAAGCTATGATATTTTAGAATAGAATTAATTACAATGTCTTTGAAAAGTTAGAATACTTAAGAATAGAATTTGCTACAATACCTTTGAAAAGGTAGGATATTTTTGAATAGGATTAGCAACAATATCTTTGAAAAGCTGGGATACATTAGATTAAAATTAACTACAATGTTTCTGAAAAGCTAGGATATTTTATAATAGAATTAGCTACAATATATTTGAAAAGCCAGGAAACTTTAGAAAAAATAGCTCCAATGTCTTTGAAAAGGCAGGATACTTTAAAATAGAATTAGCTATAATATCTTTGAAAAGATCAGATTCTTTAGAATAGAATTAGCCACCATGAATTTGGAAGTCCAGGAGACTTTAGGATAGAATTAATTACCAATATCTTTGAAAAGCTAGGATACTTTAAAATAGATTTAGCTACAATGTCTTTGAAACTATATTTATTTTTGAATATGCTCCATTTCACTTTTTATATTTTTTATCTCATTAGAAATTTAAGAAGATTCCTTTGTAAAATATTTTTTTTTAATGATGAACATCTAAGGAGTAATTCTGTTATAGAAAAATATGAAAGAAGCAGCTATTTTTTTAAAAATTCTGAGTAAAAATATACAAAGATTACACTTCTGTGTAACATGAGTTTTAGGAGTATCTGACTGTGATCAAGTTTTGTTTAAAAAAAACAAAACAATATAAAGTCAAATATTTCTTTTTCCATATTAAAGAAAATCAGTTATCTGGAAATAATAGCTTAAATATAGGCCTCATTTTTTTCTGTTTTGTTACTCTAACCATTGAGATTTTCTGTTGACATAATGGAAATAAAATTTTTAAAAATTGGAAACTGCTCGATCAGCATAAATTGGCCACTGGTGAGAGGAGGTCTAGTGTGATGAGGAAGTATGTGCAAGTGACGGCTTCCAAGAAAATTTCAGTACATTTATTGAGGGTCACTGATAAGTAACAGGCAGTGTATGCTGGCTAAAGCCATGAATAAAGGTCTCCGATCTAAGCTTGGATACATTTCAAGCAATACGCTTTTGCAGCATAAGATTCAGCTATTTTGTATTCTTGGCACTGCAAGATACTTTAAAATGCTGGACACAAGCCAAACATTAAAGCTGGTCTCAAGACCAACAAGTTATACACAATGTAATAATATATGCTTTATTTGCAACAATTCAGTACAATGCATGCTACTAAATGTCATTGTCTTTAACATTATTCTTTTTTTTTTTTTTTTTTACTTGAGGTTGTGCTGTTCGGCAACAGGAAATCTATTCAAGTTTTGATCATGCTCCCATTTTTCCATCTTTTTATATTTGTATATATTAAAATAACATATATATTAAAACATGAGTGAGGAAAATATGTATTGTAATAACTACCAACTAAATTATCTCCCTTAGTATTACAATACGTTCATTTTTTTAACTCATTATAACTATATCAAAAGAAACAGATTCTCTGCTATTTAGGATAAAAAAAATAATTTTATTTGTATTGACAATGTCTTTTCTTTCAGTAACCAAATATAACATGAGCTTTCCTTTGAAACAACACAGTTGTGATTCTACAGAGGGATACTAAAAATACCATAGACAGAACATGTAAGCAACAAGGAAGTTTTATCAACAATGAAAACAAAAAGGATGCTTATATCTGACACCTTTGAAATTTCTAGGACACCATGAGGAAAGAATGCTTGGAAAATCTGACACACAGAGGACATATTGAAGACAAGAGGGAAACAGCCATTAACCTACATCATGAGCTTGTGTCAGAACATGGAATTTTTTTTAATCAATTCACCCCAAGCAGGGTGATAATGCCACTAAGGCGCAAGGTGTTACTGAGATTGAAAGAGTATGAGAAGATTTTAGAAGAAACCAGAAACCCAATCCTAAACAAAAAACAAGGGATAAACCTCTACTCCTCTTCACAAAACCGGGGAGGATGTATAGTAAAGACATTGCTAAGAACTACAAGGGAAAGGAAAGTGTGGAGAGCCATGTCTGTCCATGTCCTGAAGGGACATAGCCAATAGAAGACGACGACTCTTGTAGACAGCTTAGAAAAAATTTGAATGAAATCATTAGTAGTAGTTGTAATAACATTAATTTTACTATGGACATTCAGTAACCGATGATTCATCAGTTCTGGCTAATTTAAATATTTGGCTATGGGAACAACAAACACTGTTGACTTGTGATGGCCATTTCAGAGGAGATAAATTTTTTGCTGTCTAAATAATTTAAGGTAAAAAAGGCATTAACAATTTTATTAAAGTTAAAACTTTATGTAACTCCTTCATACACTCTAAAGAAATAAATAAAGTGATGCACTCTCTCTTTGACCTCATTGCGCAACACAAATTTAGAAGTAAGTTGCTGCTTTCTAAGAGAAGACATGTGTAACAAGTGACCTTGCTGTTATCCAGTGACTGTTTGCAATTAAGACAATTGTTATCAGGACATGGAATGTTAGGACACTATACCAGTTTGGCAAGCTTGAAAATATTAAATTGGAAATGGAAAGGCTAAACATCAACATTCTGGGAGCAAGTGAAGCTAGATGGATAAATAATGGGGACTTCACAAGCAACAAAGACAGAATAATATATGCAAGTGGAGAAAAAAAATGAAAGAGGGTTAGGACTAATATTAGCCAAAGACAAGGAGAAATGTGTTCTGGGATAATAGCAACTGCTAGACAGAGATCTAGAGAGCTAAAATGGAAACTGTTTAAAATCGTATATGCACCAACATCACAAAGCGCCAAAGAGGAAATAGATAATTTTCTGTTATATTCCATGCTAATAGGAATATATACTTTAAAAATAAAGTGGATAAAATAAGTAAAGGTTTATTGTAAAAACCAGTACAATAAGAATAAAGGTAACAGTTATGTGCAAGGTCATCCAAGTCAATCCAGTAGTGAGTGCTACTATTGGAAGGTTGGTAGTTCTCGCATAAGTCTGAGTTGTACTCAACAGATCTCAGCTAGTAATATTTACCAACCTCCCCACGGGGTAGGATGTGGCACAAGGCTGACTTTAATGTGGGGTAATCCAAGCCCGTAGGTTCAGCCAAAAATTCCCTGTAAACCCCGCATAAACGGGTTCAGGTTCAGTCTACCTCCCTGAACGAGACTCTGCCCTTCGGCAGAGCCTCGTCTGGGTTCCTCTCTGCTCAGAGGCAGAGAGTTTGACTGTCTAGCTGGAACAGGTTCCAACTAGTCGTTATTTGCTTGCCCCCCCACCCCACGAGGGAAAAATGTGGCACATGGTTGAGTTTTACATGGGTATTTCGAGCCCATAGGCTCGGTCAAAAAATACCCATAGAAACTGTAAAAACAGAATCGGGTTGGTCAACCTCCCCGAACGTGACTTTGCCCTTCGGTGGAGCCTCGTCCGGGTTCCTCTCTGCTCAGAGCCAGAGAGTTCAACCATCTTGCTGGAACAGATTCCAGCTAGTCTCTGTGGTCTGTTGATTTACAGATAATTATAGGTAGTTACTAGCTATAGTGTTGTCACTCGTGGGGATAAGAGGTTATTCCATTACATCAGTTTAATAATACACTAGATAATGCCAAAAAGCCTGTGCAAATCACAAGAAATTATTATCATCATGGAAGACCTAAATGCAAAAGTAGGAAACAAACAGAGTTGTGATATAGTTGGTAAGTATGGACTTAAATCATGCAACAAGTCCATAGAAAAATGGATACACTGGTGCACAGCAAACAACAAAGTAACACCTGGTTTCAAGATGCTTGTTGACATGGAAAAGCCCAAGATGGCACACAAAGAACCAGAGAAACATGATGACACTGTATTAGTGGCAGACTCAGAAGAATTCTTAGACAAGGCAGTAAAGGAAAGCAAGAAGAAAGGTCAACAGACCACAGAGACTAGCTGGAACCTGTTCCAGCTAGACAGTCGAACTCTCTGCCTCTGGGCAGAGAGGAACCCGGACGAGGCTACGCCGAAGGGCAGAGTCTCGTTTGAGGAGGTAGACTGACCCTGAACCCGTTTATACGTGTTCAAAAATATTTTAAATGTAACAAGATGTGCATGATTATCTGCAGAAGAGATGACCTTGGATATGAGCTATTTATTGGGGAAATTAAAATCAAGCAAGTACAGAAATTTAATTATCTGAGTAGTGCAGTAAAAGTTGACAAAAGTAGGATATAGAAATCTGAAAATGCATAGGAATAGCAAAATATGCCTTCCAGAAGCTAAGCAAAATATTAAGAGATAGGAAAATTGAATTAGAAAGGTGTTGAACTACTAGGAAATATTTATCTCTTATATGGCAAGGAGTGGTGGATAAACTCTTCACAGATGGAGAAGCAACTTGAGATGAGAGAAATGTGGTTCTACCAAGAGATACTGAGAATACCATGGACATAAAATATGAGCAGCAAGTTTTAAAGAAAAAAGAAACTAAAACACCAATTATAGTTACAATCAGAAACAGAACATACTGAAAGCAAGAGAAGCAATGGGAAACAGCTTGTAACCTACCTACAGCATATGTGCTAATAGGTGGCAGAACAGGGACAAAGAGATGGTAGACTCAAAAGTTACTTAGAACTAGAGAGGAAGTTGTGGAGAGACGTGGTTGACTACATACTGAAGGAGCATGACAAATAAAAGAAAAATATCTCTTTAAAGAGAAAAAAAATATTTAAAAAGTTTTTTTCAGTAAATATAAATTATACATACTCAACCATTTGTATTTAAAAAAAAAAAAATGTAAAAGCTACTTATCGTGAAATAGAGTATTTATTTCCTTTTACAAAGCTGGTAAATTGCCAATTGATATTGCATTATCCTGCAAATTGATCCAGTGTTGTATTGTTTTATTTGCAACTACATTAACATTCTGCGCTTACGAAAGATAACAGTTAAACTGAATATCATTCACCATACATGTGCAGTCTTCTAAGCAAAAATTTGCTTGATAAAAATTGAAGGAAAAAATAAAATTTCAAAAACAAATATGTACTTTGAAGATCTGAGGAAAAAGAGAAAACATTATTTTTTTAATTTTCCAGAATAATTTACTACAATTCAAGATATTTTACAGATTTTTAATATTTTTATTCTATTCTTAAGGATATTTAAATGCACTGAACTCTAGATATCATCTTTCAATGCTTAGACTGTCATAAACTCTATATCAGAATTAAGAAAATATCCATTAATATAACCTGATTTTTTTTTTTTAAATTATAAAAATACGCACATACATTAAAAATCAGAAATAACCATCGGCTTGTGTACAAACAAAAGCGTTTTTTCATAAGCAAGGTTAATAGTTGAAAATAAAAGTAGAAATAATATTGGCCTTAAGAAAAATTCATCATCAGCTTTCTATTTTATCTCAGCATAATGTTTTCTTCCCACTATTGCCAGATCTTTCAATAGGTGTTGATATTCCTACTGTATGGAAATATTCCCCTAATCTTTTAGCCATTTCTACCTCCACCATGCACTCTCTGACTGTTATCACCACTCAAAAATTCCCTTCCCCAAATAAGGGTGGGGGGCATTCAATGCTCTAAAGCAATTGAAAGTAGATGATAGTGAACCAGTGAGAAACACAAGATGAGATAATGGTTCACCTATTCTGATATTTTCAATGGTTTCCAGGATTTTACGGGTTGTGTGAGGACAGGCATTATCCAGGCAAAGAATACCAACATTTTACTTCCATTTTTTTTTTTTTTAATAGAAATGCATTATTATTATATTTCTGGGTTTCATTTATCTATTCTGTCTCTTTTTATGTGCATATTTATATAAAATATATGAGTGTATATATTAATATCTATGAAAGCAAAATCTGTTAATGATAAATGAATATATCTGGTCACTTATGTATTTTTGTATGTGTGAAATGTATTGCTGTCAATATATCTCAATGAAGGGAAGATAGAAATGTTTGACATTTGTTTCAGTGAAATGGAAAAAGTTGTCAATTTCAAATCTTTTCAATTGTACCTCCTTACTTCTTAAAATAATGACTAGCATTCATATTTATGATTATTATTGCAATATTTTGTTAAAGTTGTTAAGCTCAAATATTTAACAATGTGAGAGGGGAATTTCTATGGATATTTTATTGTTGTAGAACTTGGCATGAGCTTATTCGATCATTAATTGAAGAATCAAGATTTATCAGAAATTTCAAATAGGAAAGCTGTGAAATTTTCATGGGTTAAAACTAGTACATATTAACATACTCCTATTCAAAATTATTGTGGAAGCTGAGTGAAGTTTGCTAATTTTTGCTTCCAAGTGATGTGCATCAAGTAGAGGCAGAACAAATAGCATTTATATTTTTAGTTTTGAAAATGTTACAAATATGTATAAACAAGCAAATCTATATATATTTATTTATTTTTCAAATAAATAGCAATTTTGATGAAATGACCACTTGCAATAAAAAAATCAATAGAGTTTTATTAAAACCAAACTGTTCATAGATTTTGGAATTAAATAGAAAGATTTGGTGGTTGCTATGAGAACGAGCTAAGAATTGCTCTATACACCTATGTAGCGATATACAAGCACTTAAATATTTCTAATATTTAAGTAAGTTTTATGCTAATAGTTTCTTCTCTCGCACTTCTCACTTGTGGAACTCTTCTGGCCTCTTGCTTTCCTGCCAACTATGATCTTCAAAAATTTAAATGCAATGTTAATTATCTTCTGTTTCCTTAAATCCTTTCCTTTCTTTCACTGTCTCCTCTCCTCAATAACATCTAAGTTTCTTTCACTCTCGGTAACACCTTGTGTCTTAGTGGCCTTTACTGCCTAGCTTGTGTTGAAATTATTTAAAAAACAAAAAAAAAAGGAATGAAATAGTCTATTCTATACTCAAATCAAGGTGAGGAGCAATCCAGTGTCCTTTTCAGATCAATAAGAACTATTGGAATTCAGTTGCCAATGAGTCAGTTTTTCATGTTTAATTTTTTATTTAAACTGTGTTGAGGACAAGAAGAAAACTGAGCTCTGGTTCATAAGGATTGTAAACTTTAGGAATAAGTGTTGTTTTTAATCATTTCATTGTAAGTAAGGAAATAAAGCCACTAAGATGCAAGGATTACTGAGTGTGGAAAAATATAAGAAAAAGAAAAATATATTAAGGAGTAAGAACAATAAAAGAACAGGAATTAAGAAAACAAGATAACAACATTGCATTTAAATCTTTGAAGGTCAAACTTGACAGAAAGCAAGAAGCTGGAAGAGAGTTCCACAAGTGAGATGTGATAGAAGAAACTGTTAGCACAGAACTTACGGTTACATCTAGCCATTCAAACTGTAAAATGATAAGACCTAGCTGCCAATCTAGTACTGCGTTTAAATTCATAAAGTCTAGTTACAATAGAGGAAAGTTATATTTATTCTGTAAAAGACAAAAATGTGGCACAAAACCAAAAGCAGGGATGGGGAAGGCTGGTCTTCTGTCTTACCTCAGAGTCTGTATGAAGTTCTACCTAATTCCCAAATGTACAATTTGACTGAGGTAAGTGGGGAATAAAAATTACAATTTTAAAAAAAAGAGAAAGTTCATCCTAACAATTACCATGAAAGTATTTATAGAAAAGGCACAGGGAAACTACATTATAGTAGTGGGTAATGGGAAAGTGGCTGGAACTGAGATGCCAGGTCAGAACCAATAACATTGCAGATTCTTTAGTTTTTATCAAGGATTGCTAAATATATAGCAGGAACACCACACCATATGTGGTAGCAATATTCAAAGTGTTATAGGCATTGTTAATTTATAGCACAATGAATAATAATGTCTACTTTTTCAATTACTGTTTTCTTTCAGCTGTAGATAGTGATCTTCAATGATAAGCTTTAACTATACAAAACTTAAGCAATATACTATCTACAATGAGTTTTACTCTATTTTTCTTTGATTGTAGGTATATTGGTGAACTCATCTCCCAGTTGAATGGATTTTACATTTGCTCTTCATAAAAGATCCAGCTAAATATGTTGGCATCAGTTTGTCTGTTACTGTCCATACTTCACAGCTGCCTGTGTGTGGATCTCACTTATTATGTGGAAGAACGAAAAAGTCCTGGAACACTTGTTGGGGACATTGCTGCTGATTCCCATTTGATGGACAGTGTTCCCCAGAATGACCGCAGCCTTATTCGTTTTGACCAACTGGGGGAAGGTGTAGCTGGAAGAACTTTATTGTTCCGTGTTCCTAAGAAAACTGGGAAGCTGTACACGGCTCAAACACTTGATGCCGAGTTGTTGTGTCAAAATAACAAAGAATGCTTCCAAATTGTCAAAGTTGCAGTCCGTCGTGCAAAGACATTTATGAAGATAATAAATATCAAAGTGGTTGTGCAAGATGTCAATGATCATCAGCCAGAATTTTCAGAACAGAAGGTGGAAATACAGTTTTCTGAAGATGACAGACGAGGAGCGCGAAGATCAATCCCCAATGCTATTGACAAAGATGTTGGCATCCTGAATTCGCAGATTACATATCAGCTGAAAAAAAATATGGATGATCCATTTACGTTATCTATTTCAAAAAGTCTTGATGGAACATCCAAACTCAGCATAACATTAGAGGACATGTTAGACAGAGAAGTAAAAGACTCATATATGGTTCAAGTAATTGCTAAAGATGGAGGCTCACCATCTCAACAAAGTGTTCTGGACGTCCATATCTCAGTGACAGATGTCAATGATAACCCTCCAGTTTTTTCACAGAATGTCTACAATGTTTCAATTATGTATGAACATGATGTTGCAACACCTGTAGCCATTCTGTCAGCCGATGACTCAGATTCAGGTCCCAACAGTAAAATTACCTATCGTTTCAGTTCTAAAACGTCTGATAACACAAAGGCCCACTTTAGATTGAATGAAATGAAAGGAGAGATTTTCTTACATAAAAAATTCACCTCAGGACAAAAGCCGACTTATAAACTGTATGTGGAAGCCACAGATGGTGGTAGCCCTCCACTAAGTTCTGTTGCAATGGTTCTGGTGAACGTCATCAACCAGCAGAATAATGCCCCAGTGATCAATGTGAACTTCTTTTCTGATTCAGCTGAGAAAACTGATGCCATTTCTGAAGATGTTGAAGTTGGCAGTTTCATTGCCTATGTAATGGTCACTGATCCTGATTTTGGGCTGAACGGTGAGGTCAGCTGCTACCTCAACCATGACAAAATTCAACTTCAAAGTCTAGGCCCCAAAGAGTACAAGATAACTGTAAAAAACCCATTAGATAGGGAGACCGAGGACCATCATGACATTACCATCAGCTGTCAGGACAAAGGCTCCCCTCCTCTTCAAAGTGTGAGCAAGTTCTCAATCCAAGTCATGGATGTCAATGATGTACAACCTCAATTTTCTGAAGAAATATTCCGATTCTGGATCAATGAAAATCAAAAATCTAAAGTTCCTGTCGGTTTTATCAATGCTACTGACCCAGACCTAGGGCCTGGTGGTATACTCACTTATTCTCTGATAATTAATAACAAACATTTTCTTCCATTCCAAATCTCGGATGATGGATTAATTTCAACAGTTATGTCTTTGGATCATGAATTCCAAGACACGTACGAATTCCAAGTTTTAGTGAAAGATAATGGAATACCATCCTTGAACAATACAGCCAAAATTATTGTTGAGGTCAGAGATGAAAATGATAATGCTCCATATTTTATATTTCCCAGTGTTAATCCTTATACAATGGATGTTGTGTACTACCCCCACCATACTAATAACATCACAGTACTAAAGGCATCGGACATTGACAGTCGAGAAAACGCCTTTCTTAAGTATGAAATAACTGAAGGAAATGAAAACCAGTTATTCACCATCAATCATTACACTGGTCTTTTGTCTTTCACTCGTGTCGTAACTCAGCAAGATGCTGGATCATATGATTTGGGATTTGTTGTCAAGGACAGTGGGACACCAGTTTTATCTGCAAATGTCGACATGATCTTAAAACTGACTGTTAGTAACAAGACACTTAAAATATCAAATGAAAAACACATGAAAAGCGAAAAGCGAATACACTTAGTTCTTATGATTGTGATTGTTCTGGTTGCTGTTACTGTATCTGTATCCATCACGGCCACCATGTCGATATGCATCATTCGATGTAAGGATCGGAGAAATGCCTCCCACCGAGACGGTGTGAATCGGCCTTGTAAATGTATTGTAGAACATGGAAACTATACTTGTTCATCTCAACAGTCCAACTACTGGCCTGATGCTTCTGTGGTAACAGACACAGAACTCCCGAGAAGCTCTCGAAGAGGACATTGCACAGGAGAAATGAGCAATAGACAGAAAACAGCAGGTGACGATTATCAGGTGGGTGAGACAATTTCTTAATTTCATTTTCCTATTTTATGCCTGGAGGCATCATCTTTAATGCTGGCCAAGCAATATTAATCAAATAATAATCTGCAAAGAAAATAGAAATCTAGCTTGAAAAAGCAGAGACATGTTGAAATTACCTTTAAAAATAACAGGTGGTATAATTCCTCTGAAGTGGCCAGCTTTGTGTCAGCTTCAACATTCTAATTGTGGCATGTTTCATTTTTCATGACAGCTTCAACATTCTAAGTGTGGCATATTCCATTTTTCATATGACAGCTTCAACATTCTAAGTGTGGTATATTCCATTTTTCATATGACAGCTTCAACATTCTAAGTGTGGCATATTCCATTTTTCACTTAAGGATATTAGAGTCACTGCTTATTTCTATTTCCATGTTTGTGTCAGCAGAAGGACTTTTTATATTCCTTGAAATTAACTGGCATAACCTAAGCTGGCCAAGTATCTTTCAGTAATTTATTTTTTCAAGTGTCATGATAAAAGTCTAATTTTAAACTGTTTTATCACATTTTTATTATTAATTCTACTCTATAGTTTAATATTTTACAAATTCATCAACCGTCCCCTCCGATGAGAGTTCACTGAAAAGCTGTTTTTTTTAAGTAATTTCATGTCTGCTTTTCCATGCTATATTTAGATTTTATACCTTAAAAAAAAAAATGTTTAAAATAGAAATGTGTTGAAACAAGGCATGTAATATATATATATATATATATATATATATGTAACAGCAAGTATAAATGTTTCTAATAATTTTCTTTCACAATTTTGTAATATTCCTACATATGTATCATGAATTTAAAAAAGATTTATAATTGTTGTACTTGTCTTTGTATTGAGGTATTATTGCTTTAATATATTATCTATTATCATATTAGTATCAAAATACACATATTTATCTATATAGAGAGGTACATTAATAAGTCCACAGCCTAATAATGAAAAAGTATTTATTTCCCAACATAATCTCTTGCATATAATTTACTTGTGAATATTAACTATATAGAGTGAACATTATCCGGTGAAAATTTCTGATTTAAATTCAGTAAATATCTACATGTCAGGCTATGAACTTATTGATCTACTCCTGTGTATACAAGGTGTTGCCCAAAGTTTTAGGGAATTTAAAGTATGAAACAAACAAACAAAAATGATGAGGAAAAATGAGGTTCTTTATTTCCTGGTAGAGTGATTTTGAGAAGTGAAAAATGTCTGGCAAGACATGAGAAACTCTGGGTAACTTGGCAGATAAATAAACAGATCGATCTGTTTGTGTTGCTTTAACTTCTGGATAGCACCTTGTACACATCTGCGTGTTTACATAAGAATCTATTAAAAAACGTTTAACAGTTTTGACATCATGTCTTTCCATTAAACACTCTCCCTGTATTAATTTATGAAAGAATGTATTAAGGAATGTTTAACAGTTCTAATAGCATGTCTCTCCATTAAACTTTTTGCATGTATTCATTTATGAAAGAAGTGAAAAAATGTATATTATTAAAGCAGATGAATATCAATTCATTGTATATTCCAATACATGGTTGACTTAAATCTTAAAGCCAGATGTTTTCTGCTGGCTATTGGCAATATATATATATATATTTTTTTTTTTACAATAATGTTCACCTTGTACAGAGTTTAAGAGCCACTTGAGGTAGAAGGTTACACATTAAGAGAAACAGTTTATAGGGATAACAGTTAGTCCTAAACTTGAACAGGTTAAGATTGTAGTGATTGGGGAAGCATCCTCTTGGGAGTTGGTTTTACAAAGCAGTTGTTTGTGGCAAGAAACTACATTTCACCAATGGAATATGAAGGGAATGAGGGTGGTATGCTACAACTTACATGGGATGGTGGGTTGTAGCCATAAAGGTTAGAACTGATGGAAATAAGGAATGTAGTTCATCTGAATACTTTCCATGGAAATAGGGATGGAGTAGCAAGAATCTTGCAACATTTCATCTGTGGGAAAGAGGTTGTAGGATGGAAAATAATTCCTCACCCACAAGGATGTGGAAATGCTTTTGGATTCTAGCAAGCCTGGACAGTTCCTGCCTATATATGGCAGCAGTATGACATTTTCTGTTTGAACTGGGTCTTTTAAAGTTAGAAGATAGCAGGAAGAGTCATGTACTTACTGGAGCGGTACAGGGAACTGACCATTTTTCCAGCATCTTTAGCAAGTGATTGTATATATGAGTTCCACAAGATCTGGGTTGAGCTTAAGTCCCAATAGGTGCCAAAGGCAGGGGCCTTCATCACAATAGACCAAAATTCAGGGTCCATTGGCAATATATTTCATATTCCTAGAAAACAGGCACTAATAATGTTAATGATAGTATACCAAAACTAAATGTTGCTTCATTACTTGTTTTTTAATGTCATATCCCTATAGCAGGTAAGCAATCATGGCTCTTTACAGATTCTTTTCCTTTATTATCTGGGAATTGCTATGAGTTCTTAGGAAAGGTAATGGAAGGGTTTCTCATTGCCTTCTCCATTGTTTGGAATTTAGAGTTGACCTTTTAGACTGGATGTGACTCAAAGATAGAGAGAGGTTACTGAGTGTGAAAGAATGAGAAAAAAGAGAAATATTATTAAGGAGCGAGAACAATAGAAGAGTAATCAAGAGGACAGCACATAATGATTGATATTGAATATAAATTTTTGAAGATCAAAGTTAGTTGGAAAGCATGGAGCTGGAAGTGAGTTCTATAAGCGAGAAGTGTGTTAGAAGAAACTGTTAGCATAGAACTTACAGCTACATCTAGCCAATTCAACTGTGAATTGATGAGACCTTGCTGCCAATCTAGTACTGTACTTACATTCATAAAGTCTAGTTACCATAGTGAAGAGTTCATCTGAACAATTACTATGAAAGTATTTATAGAAAAGGTACAGAGAAGCTACATTATGGTGATGAAATAGTAACTGAAGCTGTGATGGCAGGTCAGGACCAATAATAATGCTGGTTCTTTAGATTTTATCAAGAATCTCTAGATATACAGCAGGAGCACTGAACCATATGTGGCAGAAATATTCAAAGCATGAACAAATGGTTGACTTATAAATATGTAAGGTAGATTCAAGAGAGAAAAATTGTCTAGCATGATACAGTGAACCAACTTTCTTAACTGTACACCTAGCAATGAATTCGATATAAACTTTCTACTTCATGTCAGCTGAGAATGTTAGCCCAAGAAAGAGCAACAAAACATTTCCTTTTATTTAATAGTTGTAAATTACCCTGAGTGTTCTAAGGAAGAATAATGGAGTGGTTTCCTGTTGCCTTCTCCATAGTTTTGAATTCAGATTTTCTTTCTTGTAGACAGGTCAATAGGACAGTTCTGTCCTATTTAACTCATACCTGGGAGAAAAGATGGAGTCTTGCCTTTCCTAAGAATATAAGTGTAAAGTAAATGGAACTGCTTCCCACCAAAAATCATTTGCCACCCACTGTGAAAATTTGAACTAATTTTAGTGAGCAAATTCTTACTCACAGCCTCCCACTCTGATTAAAGGCAGCCCTCCTTAACTCTGCCAACAGGCTTGATACTGATTTCCAAACTCTTCCTTTTTATTATATTAGTGAAGCATATTCTTCTTATGGCCATTATTTTTGTCTTGCATTGGACAATACTAAACTTAATATAAATGAACTGAAATCAAAATCAAACATGTTACCTCCAAAGAACCCCCAGGGATACTGGTAAATAAATAAGAAAAAGAATTATTGATCAAGCTAAAAAGTTGACGTCTCTACTTTCATCCACACTTACATTACAAATTACGAATTTCCATGAAAATTTTGGATTGGAATTGATTGATCATAAATCTTACTTCGTACAAATTTAAGGAATGTAAATTTTCTTGAGAAGTCTTAAGCCCAGTCTTTAAATTAATTCACTTTCATTGGATTGTTGAAATGAATATGTGATGAAAGTAAGTTTTTAACCTACTGGTATACACTATTTTTTCTAGAGTAACAAAAGATTACAGTAGACAAAATCTTGATAAATTTTAAATAATATTTATCGTTCTTCCTTTATGTCTTCTAAAGGTATTTACTTATTCATGTGTCCAATCAAACAAAATATGATACAAGGCTTATAAATATGTAAATCATTTGGACATCTTGTGATGTAATTGCAAGTAAGCTTGACCAATAGTAATAAGTTTAAATCCTCATTGGGTGCAACGTACATGTGACCTTATACCAAAATTAAGCTATGCTTAGTAATTTAAATATTATTTAAGAAATGAGAAGAAAGTCAGTTTATTATTTACTAAATAAAAAACAAATTGGGATTTTTCTCATTAAGTTAGCACAGCTTCTTATGTTAAAAAGTCGCAACAAGCAAAATTCCAAATTTAGTCAGGTCGGCTTTTCAAAATGCAGCTCAATTCGCAGCTCAAACTCGTATTAACAATATAGCAAACCTGCGTAAAAAAAATAAAAATTATCTTAAGTTCGTGATGTCTGCATGATTTTTTTTCGCGATTACACTAGAAAACGGAATAATACTTTAAAATCATTTAAAAAACCTATCTGTCTGTTAGGGCAAAAGCAGCTAAGAATTTATTGTCGATTTTATTAATTTCCGAGAAATCCGACTTCATTGTAAAAAATGGAGAAGACTAGTTTGATCGCATCATTAAAACAAGCTGGAATAATACTTGTGAATTTCAGACATTTTTCCACCTTCAAATCTTGTCTTTTTAAATGCACTTTTCGATATCAATTTTCTCCCGAGTGGGTAAGTTTTTTTTTTAAATTACATTTTCAAATTTTATGACGATATTATTTATCATTTTTCTCACCTTCAAACACTTGACTTTTTAAAATGAACTTTATCGTTAGTGTTGATTATTTTTTTTAAGCATATTCTTTTTTTCTAATAAAAAAAAAAGAACTCTCATTCTTGCGAAAGAAAAATTATTCAAACTTTGAAATCAAATATTTCTTAGAAATTCCATTTCATTTTACAGGTGTATTTTGAAAATAAAAAATTATTTAATTCAATCAAATTACTCGGTTTTTATAATTTTAAAAGTAAAATTATTATTTTTTGAATTTTTGTAAGTTGATTATTGAGTCAATGAGTTAACGAACGGTTTTCGGATCTTTTTTGCTTTTTACAACCGATTTCCCATTTCCATATTTATTCTCTTTACTAATTTTAGTTTTTTTCTTTTTGTAAAAAAAAAAAATGACCATACTTTTCTCTGTAAAATGTAAATTAAACAATGAACATTAGGATGTTTTTACATTTCTTACTTAAAGGGTAGTTTCAGTTTTAAAAATTATTCAAACTTTCGTATTATTAACGTACGTAAATCTTTTTCTTTTTGACGATTCGGAAAAATATTAATCTAGCTAGAGATATTTTGTATTTTAAAATCTGTTTTAAGAATTTTTGTAGTAAGTGCGCGTTCTTTTTTTATTTTAAGAAAAAAATATTTTTTCTTTAAAAAAACAAATTACATTATTTTACGGTTTTTATTCTTATGATATTTGTTTTTTTAGAAGATTCTTGGGTCATTTTTATTTTTATTTTCTTTGCAATGGACCAGAGAGTGTTGAATTTTGGCTCAACTTCATACTTCAAGTCAAAACTCAACATTACTGAAGAAATATGTACTTCTAAAATCTAAATTACTCCTAACTTGGAATATTAATCTTCGAGATCGTAGAAAATGCATGCAGATCAACCAAATTTCATCAAAATTGTTTACACAGTCACTTTAAAACCATTGTATTGTCGATAGTGAAAAGACTAAATGGAAAATAACGTCTTTAATAATGGAAGGCAAAAAGAAAGTGCTTGCAAGGCACAGTTGTTGTCAATGGTTGTGATCTTTTCTAAGGGTTTATTTTTCTCACTTTTTGGATTAAAAATAGGCTGCTTTTGTGTGGAGATTTTCATCCACAATCTTTAAAACTTTATTCTTACAATCAAAAAGCTTTCTCGAGGTTTAAGAAGCAAAGAATGGTCAATAACTTTGCACAAGTTTCCGTTTTGAACCGAACGATTCGTCTCTGTCGAAATGGAACAAAAGAACAGCCTTGTTAAGTAGATCTATTTTTGTAGAACACACTAAATTTCATATAGCACAAAAATATCTATTCTTTGACAAATGACGAAAGAAAGCCACGATTTTTATAAAAAAAAGAAACAAAATGCATAGGAGACCTTTTTCATTTTCTTTCTCGCTCAGATGTTACGTCTCTTTCAAAGTGGGGAACCTCGACGATGCAATGGAATACAATATTCTGAACAATAGGATGCGTGCGTATATCGATGGAAGAAGAGAATACACTTTTTGTAGCAACAAAAAAAGTATAACAATGTATGTAATTCAGTGCAATAGAATACAATTCGAGAACAATAATGCAAATATCGGAATAAGGGAATGCTGTATTTGCGAACATAGTTGGTTAAAAAATGGTCGTTTTTCTTTAACAATAAAATATTAAGGAGAATAAAAGAGTATTTTTTTTGTGTTTGAGCAGATAAAGAAGAATGATGCCAGTAATATTGCACAATAACGATCGTTTGTTAATAATTTTATTTAAGTTTTATATTGTATAGAAATTGTAATTTACATATTCTTTTTGTGTGTGTTTGAATTGAACATTTTTTTTATTCACCTCTAAAATAGGTACAATACCCGTTAAAAATTTAACTAACAGTTGGGGAAATGAATAAATAATCAATAATACAACTACAAAGTAACGAAAAAATATTTTTCAGGTAAATACTTGGTTATCTTCCAATGATTGTTCATGTCATTCTCAAAAAAAAAAGACGTCTGTTTAGTAAAATACAACGTGACTTTGTATCGGTCACGCAACTTCTTTTCCCATATTTACTAATGAGAGTTGTCAGTGTTTATTGAGATAATACTTTGATCTGAAATCTTCCAAATAAACCTAAGTATTAAATCACTGGATCTTTGCCTCAAGAGCTTTAGAGTAGTATTTGTTGAAGTAAATACTTTTGGGAATATCTTGACAGCACAAATCAGAGATTTGCAGTTTAGTGCAAATTATGTTAACATGTATGAAGAAGAACATGAGTAAGAGTTTCTTTTTAAAAAAAAAAGGTAGTGGGTGAAATATAGATGAAGAGTGATGAATATTTGTATATAAATATATCTATGCTTAAATAGATAATCACTGGTAGATCTATAATATTGGTTTTGCACTGATAAAAATATCTGTCTATATTTCTGAGATGAGGTATTGTAATTATTTGCACTATTTACATTGTCTGGACTGTTGTCATATTCACAACGTTTCAGCCATTGTGTGCTCTGGCCCTTTTCCGGTGATTGGAATTTTGGACTGAGCCCTTTATTTCATCCATCAGGGTAGACTGTTCTAGTTCCACATGCCATGCCTCTTCCAGATATTTCAGTTTCAGTTATTTCCCTTTAATCTACCCTGGACAAAATAAAGGCTTCGGTCCAAAATTCCAATCACCTGAAGAAGGCTGGAGCATACAACAGCTGAAATGTCATGAATAACAACAGTCTGAACAGTGTAAATAGTAAAAAATATGTTTAAGTAAAGTTTTTTTTGTTTTTTTTTTTAAATCATTTCACTCAAAGCAATGCGATAATGTCACTAGAGCACAAGGTGTTACTAGGATTGAAAGAGAATATGACTTTAGAAGTGAGGAAAATGACAATAGAAGAACAGGATTCAGGAGGATAGAAGATGGTGATTGGCATTGCATTTAAAATTTTGAAGATTGTAGGTGACAGGGAAGCAAGAAATCAGAATGGAGTTCCACAGGCAAGAAGTGTGAGAGAAAAAAATATTAGAATAGAACATATAGTTGTATCTAGCTAATTCAGCAATAAAACAGTGAGTCTTAATTGTAAGTCTAGTAGCATGCTTAAATTCATGCGGTCAAGGCACCAAGGAGAAAAACTCGTTAAAACAATTGACAGGAAAATATTTGAAGAAAAGACAGGGTGTGAAAGTAACTGAAGTCAAGATACCAGGTCAGGATAGATCCTTCTTTGAATTTTGTCAAGAATCTCAAGATATATAATAGAAGCACTAGACTAGAAATGGCAGCAATATCCAATGGACAGATGAATGGTAGATTTATAAATGTGCAAAATGGATTCTGACAAGAAAAATTGTCTAACACAACACAGTGAGCCAACTTTCCTAGCAGTAGATCTAGAAAATGTTCAGTGTAATCATTCCAATTCATGTCAGTGAAAAACATGAGCCCAAGAAGGCACTAAGAGTTGCCTTCATGGAGGTTAACATCAACCAAAAAGTTGCTCTATGGTGATGAGAGCAGTTTTGTTTTGGAGGCATTAAAATTTACAAATAAATAGAGAAGCATGAATGTTCACACACACACACACACACACACACACACAGAATAATAGGGGTGAAAATCTGTAGATAGGTATATGTCTAGATCATAAATTATATATAGGTATATGGGGAGATCTGTACTATAATTTTTAGTATATATGTATATATATAAAATGAAATGAAGAGGTTATAATGGTTCCAACGAGAGAAACGTCTGTATATTAAAAAGAAGAGAGGTACCGCAAACTTTTTTGGTTGTAATGTGGGTTTTTAAAAAATTATTATTCTTTATTTTTGCATAGTTTTACATAGTTTTACAACACGTGTTTCTGGTCTTACGACCGTCTTCAGGTAAAGGGTGGAGATTTCCACATATTATTAAAAATAATTAATTTTTTTCCTTTATGTTTTTCAATGTTAAATCTTCTCTATATGAGACATTCTCTGTTTTTGTGTTGGTCATTCCAAGAATGTCTCATATAGAGAAGATTTAACATTGAAAAACATAAAAGAAAAAAAATTAATTATTTTTAATAATTATTTTTAATAATATGTGGAAATCTCCACCCTTTACCTGAAGACGGTCGTAAGACCAGAAACACGTGTTGTAAAACTATGAAAAATAAAGAATAATAATTTTTTAGAAAACCCACATTACAACCAAAAAAGTTTGCGGTACCTCTCTTCTTTTGTGTATATATATATATATATATATATATATATATATATATATATTGGTTTGGTCAGAAAGTCAGTTTTTTTTTGTTTTTTTTTTTAGTGAAAATAAGACCCAAAGCAATTTCTTCAATCAATGACATAATTACCATTTTGTTCTTGTGTCATCTACCATCTTGTAGGCAGATCCATTATTCCCTGCTGAAAGGATTCCTTACATTTATTGGCTGGGCAGGTCCAAGGTTCTGGCAACTTGGGCAGTTGCCTGGAGCGCCATCATGCCACCATTTCGTGTGTTTATGATCTTCCAAAACTAAACCTTATAAAAACATACTTGTGGTCATCCATGACTCAAGACAGCCCTAAGTCCATTACTGGTAAAATCTCTTCCAGGTGAATTTTTACATCCTCTTCAAAGTTCAAGGTTTGTCTATTCAATGCTTCCAAGCAGTTTAGTAAAGAGAATTATAGATATATGGATATCACAGCCCAGCATGGTTCAAATCCCCTTTTGAAGAATGCTCATCCTCTTATTCGGATCTTAAGAGTTCATCGACCTTGTTTGGCTGTGACACATTCTGTGTTCAAACCATTTAAGGCACACATATGTAGATAGCGAATTATTTATAGATATCTAGATATTATAGATAATTATATATTACTTCAAACCTCATTATGGTGGATACTTTGTATTTGAAATAGATGCCACATTTTTATTAAAGGTGCATATATTTCAAATACAAAGTATGCATTATAATAACTTTTGAAGTCATAAAAATAAATCCAATTCTTTACAAATTGCATAATCTCTCACACACATACACATAATTCTGCAATTGCTGATATCTCCTGAAGAATGGACAGAGCAATTACTAAAAGATCCAACTACAAAACTCTCTCTCTCTCTCTCTCTCTCTCTCTCTCTATATATATATATATATATATATATATATATATATATGATTTTAATGTATGCTTAAAGTGCTCAATATCAGAGATAGAGCACATATAAATATAAAAGTGGACATTGAGGTAAGCACAGGATATGGAGAGAGAGAATTGGATGGATTTGGTCAGAGATTTTTTTTGTTTGGTTAAAGACTACTGATAGTTCTTTGTAAGGATTTTTTGTTTATTCTTTATATATTTGGGACTATTTTCTTGGTTTTTATGCACATAGATATATATATAATAGATTCATCTATATAGTTTTTTAACATTATTTATAGATAGCATATCATCTATATCTGTGTGTATATACATATGTCTGTATATATGCAAATAGGGAATTTATGGATATAATATTGATATGGTTTCACAAATATATTTACAGAAGAGGCAATATACGTGTGGGTGTTTTATTTGTTGAATGGCCGACTCAAGCGCAATGGTATTTGCACACAAATCAAAATCACCAAAAAATATTGACAAAACAGAGTGACAGAAAGTGAGAAAAAAAATAACGATCCATTAACTGAAAACATCACCATCATTTTCTGAAGGAGTCGCCTCACCGTCTGCTTCGTCTTTTGCAAAGCTCCTGATGTTTGTTTTGAAAATTGCATGTTAATACTTGATGGTTAAGAGTCCATTGTCCATTCTAGTAATGGAGGAAGAAAGAGGATGAGAAGTGTAGAAATGGGAGAAAGTATATATTGTAAATAAAGATTATAGTAAAAAAAAAAAAGAAATTAAAACAAAAATTATTGGGTTGGGGTGGATATATTCAATTTCTGTAGAACTTGCTTATGAATCACTGTAAAATGGGCAAATCATGATATGGACGTATAAATATAGCATATTTGCACTTATGTGTGTGAGACTGTATAAACTGTAGTAAAAAAAAAAAATGATAGAAATGTATATCAAATGATAGTAAGTATAAAATAGTTGGTATAGTGAAAGTATTGTCATGGATGTGCTTCTAACAATGAATTATTGGAAAGCCAAAAGAAAAAAACATTTAAAATAAGCAAAATAGGATGCTGAGGTAGATAGAGATAGATAAAGGGAGTATATAACAAGACTTGTATATTGTGAAGAATATTGGTAGAGTTTTAAGGCCCAATGTTTGATTATTTTTTTTTTAAATATTGGAAAGTCATTTTGTGAGACCATTGCTGACGATAAATAAGTGAAAGTGTAGGAGAACATCATTCTGATCTGTTTGACTGAAAATATTTATTCAAACAAAGGAACATATGTATAAAAGAAAATTACCAGAACATAAGTATTGGCAGTTTTTATTTTCTTTTTATATATAATGAAGATGAAATTTTTTTAGAAGTGTTACGAAGGAGGGAAATAAAGACATAATAAATTTTACATATTCCAAGAAGAAATGATGATCCATTGACAGCATGATTTTAAAAATATGCTTTATTAGTATTTCCTAATTTTGGCGATGTCACACTTATTTTTGGTTTATGGGCAAAGGAAAGAATTTAGGAAAAAATAAAAGTAGAAAGTGCTAAAATAGGAGGCCAGAAAGTGCAATATAAAGACATAAGAAAGAAAAATGGATGAAGGTGACGGCAAAGAGACTTGGTAAAAGAAGGATACTATAAAAAATAAAATAAAGGAATAATAATGAAGGTAAGCATATTTAAAAAGTAAAAAAAAAACCCACTGAAATGAAAGCAAACCAGAAATATATAAATGAAGAAAACAGCTAATGGCATGAAGAAGGAAAGAGTGAAAAGAAAAAAAAGAAGGAAACAAGATGGAATGGGTGAAAAAGAAGGAATAATAGTTTTATGAAAAATATGAGAATAAAATATGATTTTTGGTGGAGATAGCTGAGAAAAATAAGGATATAATCATTTTTCTATTTTAGAGCAAATCAGTGTTTGAACAAATATAATTTTAAAAACACCAGGCTTTGGTCTTGTTTCCCTGGTCTGATAATGCAAAGCAATATCTATTGTGTTATTTTGTGTATTGAAAAGAATAAAACCAGAGAAAAAAAATAAAAGGACTTTTTCATCATCATCATCATCATCATATTTCTTTTTCATCATATTTTCCGATGTCAATGCCACCATCTTGGAAAATGGATGGCGAATATGGAACTATGTATGAAATTGAAGAAAAAAGATGTGCAAAAGAATGAATGAATGAAATAAAACAAAAATGGAAATATGTCTTCCATTTTTAAAAATGAAGATTTTTTTTTTCTCTCATTCTTCTCCCAACTCTCTACTTTATCCAAATCTTGTTCTGTATATTTGTTGATGGGAATAAAAATTGAAGGTGACGGTTTGTTCTGTTAGGGGTATAGGTGGAGAAAATTTGAAAGCTGTCATATTTGCAGTATGGTAAAAGGCATCTCCTCCCTTCTGGTAAAACCTTATGGTTGGTAAATGAAAGCGTGAGGCTGCATAAATAAAACAATGAAAATAAAAAATAAAATGAAGAAAATGCAAAATGATAAGTATTGCCTATTTTCTTCATTTTCTGTTTGTTTCCTTCAGTGAAACAAAATGAAAAAACTTTAGTGCTGTCCAATGCAAAAGGTAAGAGAATTGATAAAGTGACATAAATTTGCTTCCTTCTTATTTTTTAATTTATTGCCATGACCAAAAGCAAAGTAACAAAAAGAAAAGATTATAATTGAAGGAAAATATGAAAGAAAAGAAATGTAAACGAGAAGGCCAAAATAATAATAATAATAAAAAGATTGGAATGAAGAAAGAAAAGAAAATGAGAATGAAAAATTAGAGAAATGCAAGAAAAAAAATGTAGAAACATAACGTTAAAAAAGACTGAAAAAGAAAAATAATATAGAAAGAAAAAAGGAAAAATGTGAACACAAAATAAAGAAATATAGAAAGAAATCTAGAATGAAAAATGTGAATGCAAAGAATAAAGAAATCTAGAATGAAAAATGTGAATGCAAAGAATAAAGAAATCTAGAAGGAAAAATGTGAATGCAAAGAATAAAGAAATCTAGAAGGAAAAATGTGAATACAAAGAATAAAGAAATCTAGAAGGAAAAATGTGAATACAAAGAATAAAGAAATCTAGAAGGAAAAATGTGAATGCAAAGAATTAGAGAAATATGACAAGAAATGTAAAAAAAGATGATAAAAGAGGAATGAGAAAATGGAGAAAATAAAAAGCAGAGATGAAGAAAATCACTTGGGAAAATAAAAATAAAAAATTATATAGCAGATGAAGAAATTCAGTGTAAAAATAAATAAAATACACTAAAACAGCAAGGAACAAAGAAGTCAGTGTAACAATAACATGCATGGAAAGTGAGAAAGTAAGATGTGAAATATAGAGAAAAACAGAAAGAGGGGGGAAAAAAAGAAAGATGGATAGAAATTTAATGTTACAGATGTAGGAAACCTGCTTATGTTGAATTTCCAACAAGAGGATGACGATGTACAGATATTTTCTTTATGCTAATGCTCCAGGCAAACATATTGTGAACATATAGTGATTAGAAAAAGTGGAAATTCCAGCACCTTCAGGGAATAGCTTTTTACATTGCAATTCTACTAGTCAAACAAAAGGTGTGTAGATTGCTTTAAAAATATTTGCAATGACTGGTTTGATCATTGCTCTGTGTGGCAAGGAATTTGGGAACATCATGTTTCATGCACAATGTCAGGTTGCTAAGAAACACAAAGCCCATAGAACATTTCTTACAAATGATCACACAATGATAATAATAATAATGTATTATATAAATTGCATTCTGTGACAGTACATCTGTCTGCATTGATAAAAGCTTAGAAACTAGCAGGTTATTTTTCGTAAAATTTTACAATTGGACTTCTTGAGGTGTTTTATTAGAATATGAGAATTAGGCTATTTTTTTTTGTATACTTGTTTAGTTATTTTGACATTTCAAATTTTTCAAGCCTGGTGTGAAAAGCTGTCTTATATTCAAATTAGCTTTTTTATTGTGTTTTATATGTTGGCTTATTGAGACATTAGTATTAAACTGAATATTTTTTCTCTTTTTTTGACATTACAAGTATTTTCTTTTTCAGTTGGTTGTCTTGTTTTAGTTACTTTATACAAGCCGTGGAGGTATGGGTCGTGTAATGCATATTAGAATGGAAAGTGGTATAAGAGAGCTGGATTAAAATTCCAAGTGTCTGTTGTGCTTGCTTTTGTACTATTACCCTTGAGAAAAGAATGAATCTGTCTTTACTATCTCCAATTATGAGTTAAAAAGCAGATCTCTAGCATTGGGTGGTAACCAGTCTAAGTGAAAGAAAACTCTGAATTCTAAATTATGGAGAAGACAATTAAAAACTACTCCACTATCTTTCCCAAGAATGTTTGGCAATTCATAGATAATATTAAAAAAGAATTTGTGGAGAGTCACGATTCCCAATATCCTGGGGTGTCACAATATCTAAATAGAAAATATACATCCCATAAAGCATAGTCACTGAAGCCATTTGGCTTATGACCATATCACATTGAAACATTGGTTCCTGTCCAATCACTGAAGTTAAGCAACATTGAGCTTGGTCAGTATCTAGAAGAGTGACCGTTTGGGAATATCAGGTGATGTAAGTTTGGATGTGCACTTGGTGTGATGGATAATGACTTGGAATGAGAAATCAGAGAGCCAAGTTCAGTTCGAATTAGTCGGTTTTGTTACAATAACTCGTGTGAATATGCTTGGGGAAGGTATGAATCCACCTCTTCTCCACCCCAGCTATGGGTTAAATAATAGAACCTGTATCTGAAATTCATTATTATCTACAAATATTGTTAATATAATATTCACTCACAAAAAAATATTCTTACAATCCAAAAATGTTCCGTCTTTAAATAACCTACAAAAAGTTGATAAGTTGTAAAAAAAAAAAACAACAATCAAAAATCTCAAGTCATTTCTATTGAGTTTATCCAATATTGTTTACTTAATAAATTTTAATTTTCATTAAAGTTGATTTATTCAGAACAAATATTTAGAAAGCCCTCCTTATATTCTTACTGGTTTTATCTAATACACAAAGTTCAAAGTTTGAGTGCTCAGAAACCTTGAAAATTAATGAAACTGATATCAAGTAAATACAGTTTTATTATACCTGCAAGCATGTGTCTTATATCTGGCCCAACTTAGCAGTTCATGGGGATAATTAATTTACATATTCAGTTTTAAAAACCAAATTTTGTAATTCATTTCTTAGTCTTTTAATCACAGTTATGTGGATGAGCAGATAGTAACTCATAAAGACAAATTGGCAAGCTGCGTTTGAATTCTGGCCAAGTTCATCACATTCACCAAAGCACAAATACCCTTGGAAAAGGTATGACTCCATCTGATCTCCCCAGCTTGGGGTTAAATAGATGCACAGGCTGGGCTCTCTAACTTTGTTTGGCAGCCAGTCTAGGAGAAGGACTACTCTGAATTCAAAACCAGTTGGCATGCTAATGGGGAGATAGCTGTTCAGCTTTGGTTGGCAATTTATCTTGAGATGGTGACTCAATAAAACCACCAATCTCTCAGCAGCTTGGGCCATTTGTGAGAATGTGTCGGCTTGTAAAATAGCACAGTGACTGGAATTCTTAAGTCATGTGAATTGCATCTACTTTTTAATCTAGCCATTTGCAATCTTTATAAATTAGCAATTTTTGGGGGACATAGCTTTTATACTTGCTTAGTTATCCAAATAAAGCAATATCAGGCTTACAGCCATTTCACATAACACTTGTTACCATACAATCACTGAAATTAAGCAACATCGAGCCTGGTCGATACCTCGATGGGTGACTGGTTGAGAATACCAGGTTCTGTAAGCTTGGATGTGCATGTGGTGTAATGAATAATGGCTTGGAATTGTTAACCAGAGAGCTGAGTTCCAATACCAATTGGGTTCATTATGTTCACTTACATGTAAATACACTTGGGAAAGATATGAATCCACCTTTTCTCCACCTACTTATGGTCTAATGAGTAAAACTTGTATCATTAAATCATTATTAACTAAAAAAAAATAAAAAAATTTA
This sequence comes from Acanthosepion esculentum, assembly GCA_964036315.1. Taxonomy (NCBI): domain Eukaryota; kingdom Metazoa; phylum Mollusca; class Cephalopoda; order Sepiida; family Sepiidae; genus Acanthosepion; species Acanthosepion esculentum. The sequence goes on from OZ038479.1 coordinate 114,833,593, forward strand.
CTATTTTCAGACTTTAAATAACCTGCTAAGGGTTGATAAACTGTATAAAATGAATCCATCCATCAATCAGTCACTCATGGAATATCTACCCTGAAAATGGTAACCACCTTAGTATTTATATCAGTTTGAGAGTAAATGGAAGTAAGCAATGTTGACATTTTTTACTTATATATTTTGAAAATTGAACAAGTATAAATTATATTATAAAATTCCAGAGTCAAAATAAGAGATTACCAAAATATTTAAACCTGTCAAACTGCTTTAATTAAGACAATATCATGAATACTATTTTACAACATCTGTGAATCTGTCCAACAGATAAGTAACTGTTTAACACAACAAAGTAAAGAAAAAAATTTTACCTGCAAAATACTTTGTATCATTGCTAGTATATAACATTTTAAAAACTTGCATTTCTTTTCTATTACATTGTCCAGTTTCTGCCCTGAAAATGGTAACCACCTTAGTGTTTAGAATACAGCATGACAGTAAATGGAAGTAAGCAATGTACAAAAGTAAGCTGTGTTGGCATTTTTTTTAATAATATATTTGGAAAATCCAACAAATATGGTTTATATTATAAAATGACTGATATGAAATAAATAACGAGCAAAATTTTAAAACTTCTCAAGCTGCTTTAATTAGAAGAATATCATGAATATTATATTACACCATGTGCGAATCTATTAACAAAATAAGCAACTGCTTTGTACAGAAGAGCAAAGAAAGTAACTTGGTCTGCAAATCACAACACTGTGTATCATTGCTTCTTCTATATACCATGTCTCTTCAGAACATATTCTCCTTTGTAGCACTTAGCAATGTTTGGTTTTTTACTATCCCTCTCTGTTCTTTATCGCACATTTACAATTGGTAGCAACATTGTTCGTATAGGATAAAATTTAAAAGATTTTCTTTTCGACTGCATTGATGAGAAGACAAAATTTTCCACTTTTATCTTTAGCAATAACTGATAAATCCTTCTGAAAAAAAGAATTTTGCAATATACTGTTGAAGTAAGCATAAAACATAAGACTGGACTACTTTCTTTATTACATTGGTGTTAATTTTATTGTTCAAACTTGCCTGATGTGTTAAATGAAATACTGAGAAAACTGTCAATCACAGTTCAATGAAATCAGATTTTTAATCCTAATAGTACACTTACACAAACATACCACTCAAAGCCTTGCTCTCTATTCAGTTTTAAGCTCTTACAAAACATCTTAACCCATTAATGACTAATGTCTGATTTTTGTGATAATGGCCATTAATGGGCTGTAGGTAGAAACCTACTGTATATTTCTACATATAAGCCAACCTTTAAATCCCAAAAATCACACTTAAAAATTAGGTGTCATCTCATACGACAATTCTAAAAAAGAAACCTTAAATTCTGTCTGATGTTTGTCAGTAGGCTAACCTCAGCCCCAGTGTGATAACCAATAACATACATGAAAAGATTCACATTATCAAATAAACTGATAAAAGTTACAAGCATTTCTACCATATATATATTACTGGCATAACTTCATAATAAAATCTCTATTTGAAAAATAATTCCATATCAATGAAATCAACTTGTATCCATGTAAGTTCAGCAAAGAAAATGTAAATATCAAGTTATGATTGTGTTTGCAGCAACCTTTATCTGTTATTAACCTGTTATTAGCAGTATTTTGTGATAGTTGATGAAGTATAAGTAAATGGCTATTAGTACACCAGGCTGTTTGTATGTGTTTAGATATAGGAAAAGAACAAGAATCAGTATTCGCAAGAGATCATGTGATGAAACATAAACAAAACAATGGTTTCCCTTTTAGGGGACATGTGTAGGCAAAATATGGTCTTGAATTGGTTTTGCTATTTCATTTATTTTGAATTTCTAAGGATACAGTAAGTAACAGCATTTCCCATAACATCATCTTTATATAGTCTTTAAACAGATATTTTATACTACAGATATAGGATAAATTCATGAAAATTTGCTATATTTTTTTACTTCATCTTGTCTAAATGTTGCCTTATATGTAGAAATATACAGTGTGTGTGTGTGTGTGTATATATATATATATATATATAAATATATATATATATATATATAAAAGTGAACACAGAAGTCAACTTGCCTCACGATTGCACTAGCATGAAACAGACTGTCGCCTCTAAGTGTTGACTTCTATGTTCACTTTTATATTTACACACGCTCTATCCCTGATATTGAGCACTTTATCCCATAAATATAGCACACTTTAAGACTATATTTCTTACTATATATATATATATATATAAAGGTTAGGAATTTTTTATATCTCTATGTTCCTGTGTCATAATTCTATGAACTTTTGTTCAAAAGTAAAGAAAAAGGCATTAATTTGCTTTAGTTCCTGAAAAAGGTCACCCTCAAACCGAAAATTTGATTTTACCATATTTGCAATAAGGGTAAAAAAAATCAAAATATTTCAGAAGCTTTATTTTTGCAATTTTCTAACGATGTAATTGGATAATACATATGTATTTCTTAACTCATTTAACAGTTTATAGCTATAGCATGACATACAAACTTACAAATAAACAAAACCAAGTTCTAGAAGGTTCCTGAAAGTCATAGTACTACCATACTTATATGCAATTTTAGAAATTTCATGTTGGGGAGACATTTTTAAAAAAAATAAACTGAATTGAAGCCTTCTTCATTTTTTTAATAAAAGTTCATGAAATGATGATACAGGAAATCAATTATTTTACAAAAAAGTCATAATCCTAAAAGTGATAATTAGAATTTTAATAAAACCTAAACATATGAAAGTGAATTTATAAATTTTCTTTATTATTGAAAATTGACAACAAAAATAATAAACACTATTTATTTGAGTGTTTGTTTACATTATTTATTTATTATAGTAGTCATTGGTATAGGTGGCAAAACATTGGCTAATGCCAATCGATTCAAACTTTATAAAATGGTAAATAAGTATTTCATTATACTTTGGCATTCATATTTTAATAATTTAGTAAATGTTTATAAATTTATGAATAAAAATCGTTTTCATATTTATTTCTTTATAAATTGGTAAATGATAAATATTGCATTGCATTTAGTTTTAGTTTTTAGAATGTTGTATAAAAAATTCTTGTAAATAAACAATAGTGTTTTATTTACTATTTTTGTTGTAAATTCTCAAGAACAAAAAGAAATGTATGAATTCACTTTCATCATATGCTTAGATTTTATTAAAATTTTAATCATCACATTTTAAAACAATAAACATTGCCAAAGAAAGAGTGAAGGTAGTTAAAGCAGTGTCAAGAGGAAAAAAAAAACGTCCTTTTGACACTACGTTTTTTGCGTGCATGAAGGTTAAGTGAAGGAAAAAATATTAAAAAAATACTTTGTTCTTTCCTCTTAATAATTAAACATTTTAATGATGAAACGTTGTTTTTATTAAGTTTCGGACCTTTTATCATTATGCTATAGCTATACTGATTTTTTAGCGAATTATTGGAGGTACCTAAAAGATTAATGATTTTTTTATAAAAAATGAAATAAATTTATAAATAGAAAATTATAAAAATATTCTTTATAATTTTATAATTAATCTTAAGATTGAAAATTAAAAATGTTACTAGAATTTTATAAAAATAAAATTTATAAAATAAACTGGATTTTACGGTAGACATTAATAATAATAATCCAAGTGTATTTTTATATTTTTTGTCTGTAATGGTTAACTTTTAATACCACCAGTGCAAGGGAGATAACGTATGTGTTAGCATCTTTGTGATGACATTGGCAGACTCTTCTAATGAAAAATGCAAAGAAAGGAACTGGAGGAGATCGACGCACAAACAGATAAATTATAAAAATTGGGAAAAATATATTTAAAGACTCACATATGAAAGCCTAATAATAGTAAGAATTTTACCTAATATTCTATAATTTTTTTTTTTATAGTTATGAGTAAACTATCAGATTTTAATAGACACAAAGTGGGGGATTGAAACGTGTAAAGAATCTCTGTAACAATTGGAGAAAATAAATTTAAAGATTTACATGTGAAATTTTAACAACAGTAAGGAATTACCAAAATACTATCATTCTTTAACTAGTTAAAAAATAATCAATAATCATTATTTTGGGGTAATTTTTATTTATTTAATTTTATTTTAGTCACGTTTCAAAAATTAAAAAATTAAAAAGTTATCTCCCTTGCAGTGTGGATTCATTTACATATTTATTTAAAGACTATATGAAATCCTAATAATAGCTAGGATAATATGCTGTGATTTTTTTATGGTATGGGTAAACTAGTATTAACATAAGATTTTATTAAGCATAAAATGGGGGATTGACTCTCTATAGTCATTCACTAGCAAACTAATCCCCCAGCAGAATCACTTCAACAGTTGGGAAAATATATTTTTTAAAGATTCACATGTGAAAACCGAAGAATAGTAAAGAATTAACATGCATAAAAAAAGTGGTTGGTTCCCTGTATCTAACTCCTTGTGCTATTCTCTACCTTTACAAGATCCAAATCAGGCTTAAAATGGAGTACTGCTGTCTACTTTGGGAAAGATCTGCCAGTCCTCACTTTCCAGGCTCGATAGTGTCCAAAACCATCTTCGCATCCTTGTGAGTGACAAATTATTTTCCACCCTACAATCCCTCTCTCACAGGCAAAATGTTGAAAGCCTCTTACTGCTACTTCCATGGAAAGTGCTCAGACAAACTACATTCCTTAGTTCCACCAGTTCTAACCTTCTCGGCTAAGAGCTGTGTATTGTGGTGAACCACCTTCATTCCATCTGTATTCCATTGGTGAGAAGTAAGTTCGACTCCAGCAGCTTCTAACCAACTCCCAAGAGGATGCTTCCCCGATCACTACAATCTTAACCTGTTCAAGTCTAAGGTTAACTGTTATCTTCCCCACCTATCAGCATAAACTGTGACTCTTACTCTGTAACACTCTACCTCGAGTGGCTCTCGGGTCTTGTACAGGGTGAATCCGACTATAACCCTCCCTCACCAAAACAACAAAAAAACAAAACAGAAGCCATCATTTTTGATGGTATAGATTAATTCATATCTATATAGATGCAACAGATTTATTAAAAAATTATACTTTACATATTACTTTTTTCCCCTTATTGTATTTTTATAATATCATACAGTAACTATATATGCTTTATAATAAAAAAGACAGCATTACTTTGCTTTATTCTACTTTATTATTTTTATTATTTTTCATATTAATATTCTTTGCATAAAATTTTTTAAAAACTTTTTATTGATATATATTAATATTATTTTTATATATTATAGATAGTATATCATTTATAGAAACACATATCTTTTTATATAGTATTTATAAACACATGTATATAATTTATATATCCATTGATAGCCGTGTATATTTAAATTTAGTGTTCAGGATTTGAACATACTAGTTTCACCCTGGTTGAAATTAAGTAAATATTCATATTTTTGCTTTAAAAGACACACCGAATATGGAATCACAACCATATTTCTCTCACTCAGCTGAAAATTTTGACTACTTCCACATAATAAAAATTAGAATACAAACATTGAAAACCCATTAACAATGAACCCCCTTGAAAATAGATAATGAATTGGTTGAAAACACTTGTGACAATAATCATTAAGAACAGTTTGTACACTGTCTTTGCACCCCAAAAGGAAAGCTGTAGAAACATTAGAAAACTTAATAAAACTTATAGAATTTTCCTTGTCTATCAAAGTCAATGAAACATGTATAAAAGGAAGGTTGCTACCCAAATATACAATATATATATATATATATATATGTGTGTGTGTGTGTTTATATAAAGTTATAACCGCCACTGAAAGTTAGACAAAATTATTCTTGCTAATATAATATCTATATAATATTATTCTTGCAAAGGTAATGTCTATGTTATATTATTCTTGCAAAGGTAATGTCTATGTTATATTATTCTTGCAAAGGTAATGTCTGTTATATTATTCTTGCAAAGGTAATGTCTATGTTATATTATTCTTGCAAAGGTAATATCTATGTTATATTATTCTTGCAAATGTAATATCTGTTATATTATTCTTACTAATATAATATCTACATTATTCATGCTAATATATCTATATATTATTCTTGCTAATATATCTATATCATATTATTCTTGCTAATATATCTATATCATATTATTCTTGCTAATATATCTATATCATATTGTTCTTGCTAATATATCTATATCATATTATTCCTGCTAATATATCTACTATATTATTCCTGCTTATATATCTACTATATTATTCCTGCTAATAGAATATATACTATATAAAAGTGTATATAAAATTGTAACTCAAGACTTCTTTGTGAGTTATGTATTGCTCTGATTTCAGAAATTGGATTTCAATCATTCTTATGTACATGGACTAAACTATTCTTAGTAAGAATGTTAGGAAAACTTTATTTTGAGACATATAAACAATTGAAAATGTAAAAAGTAACATATAAAGCTAAAGAATCTAATCTTGCTTTAGCTTAAACAATATTTATTTGAATAATAAAGAACAAAGCAAAAACTAAAAATAATTAATTTCTAATACTGGGAAATCCTATTTCCACTTCTTTTAAACTTTCTTTCCCTATTTTAAAAATATTTATTGGCCTTCTATAAGTCTTGGGTAAATGACTGCTCTTTCCTTTGTTGCTTTCTGCACTACTTACTCCCTTATTTTTTTTTTTAGCTTAAAATAACCAGATGTAGCTGCAAGTTCTATTCTAATAGTTTCTTCTCTCGCACTTCTTACTTGTGGAGCTCTCTTCCAGCTTTATGCTTTGCTGTCAACTATGATCTTCAAAAAATTAAATTCTGTCGATCATCATATTCTGTCTCCTTGAATCCTGTTCTTTATATTTCCTTTCTCCTTGGTAATATTTTCTCAGTTTTGTATATTCTCAGTAACCTGTTTAGTAGCTTTTTTTTCACCTTACTTGAGGTGAAATTATTTTTAAATATAAGTGGTTTTTGATACTTCACTTTTACAATAAAATGTTTTATTATTATATAAATGTTATCCAATGAAAAAACTTCTTTTTTTTTAACTTGTCAAGTAGGATATTTTGTGTTTTCTTCTGCTTTTCTTGTATTTGATACACCTTGTGAGTGTTAAATCATCCAAGCCACCTTTCTTCACAATGTGTCTCCCAAATGTTAGCTGTTTCTTTCTGAATTTTAGTTAGATCTTTGTAGTTCAAATTCTCAGGCATGTTTGATTGATAAACTGATTTATTTCATTCTCGGGCATCTTTCAGGCTTTACAACTTTCTGTTTGATGGTCAAGATTTGATTTCATATTTTATTTTATCACACTGTATCTAAAATTTTGAATGTACAATTTTATATGTCAAATAAATAAAAAAAAAATGCAAATTTAAATTTATATATATATGAACATTCTCTACTTGTTTCTATAACCAAATATATATGATCACAGAATTTAAAATTGAGATTTTTACTGAGGAACATGCCCCCTCTAACTGAAAATGCTGGATCCGCCCCTGCATATCTCTCTCATTCTATTCATATCTCACTCATTCTGTGCATATCTATTTTAATATGTTTATATATCTCTGTCTGAGAATATTCTTATGTTTCTATATATTTTAATATGTTCATCTCTCTCTCGGAGTGTATTCCAATCTATCTAGTTTTCCTTTTGTATTACATGTAGTATTTATTGTACAAATATTTCATCTTATTAATTTCATTCACAGATCTGATAAGATGGACATGTAAATATACCGTTTACATTTTCTTGTGTTGTTAACTACACAGATATTCTCTAACTCTACCAGAATATTTCAGAATGTACATCAATACATGATGCATACACTTGTAATATTAAAATGTCTGTTTTAATATTGCATGCATAGATATATAGTAATATTTGATATCTGTTGTGTAAAGGCTTTTATTAATAATCTCACAAACCTGACTGCATTTTATACCTGCTGAGGGGACAGAAATAGGTTATTGGCAGTGGTTACATATTTCACATAACACATTACAGAAAAAGCATTACTTTTTAAAGAAGATTATGGAAAGTAATGATACAAGACACATTGACAAAATTTGCTATTAAGAATGAAAAAATTGACTTAGAAATTTTCCTGGAGAAACTATTCTTCTGCACAACACTATTTCTAGCATACTGATCACATGACCAAACATGATTCTGATTCCAATATAAATTTTCTTTTATAATATATAATCGAGATGTTATTCTCACTAGTGTTAGACATTTTTCTTATGTAAATTCCTCTGTGTAGTATATTTTCATGTTTGTTTTCTTCAACCTTGACAAAGTATAGTTTTAAATAATGCATATTCACAATATGATATCTGTTAAAAAAATCTCTGATGTAGTCAGTGTTCCGCCCGAAGCTTACCGCATCATGCTTCTCTGCATGTGTCTTTTAGTACCGTGAGCATCACACGGCACTTGCTACTTGCTAGCATTATGATTTTTTTTTTTTTTTGTTATGGTTATTATTCCTTTTATTATTTCTCAAAATCAAAGCCCCTAAAGTAGAAAGTGAGTGGTGATGGTAAAGAGCATTATGGAAGGGAATAGTTAGGTGGCAGGGAAGGAATAATGTGTGTGTGGTCCCGAAGCAAAATATTAAAAAAAAAAAAAAAAAAAAAAGAAAAAATGTAAAAGTTGAATAAAAAATAAATAAAAACTGGGATTATTGAACCGATAAAAGTGGAGGGATTGGTGGGTAGACATGACATGAGTAAGTTCGGCATGCACTGCGATAAAGGGGGGAAAATGAAGGTAAATGTGTAGTTGCTTGTGTTCTGAAACGTGTGATGGTGTCACTCATAATATGCTTCAGATACAGAAGATGGGAGTAGGAAAAAAAAAAAATTCTGCTCCCAGGCTTTGTAAATTACAAAACGAAAAAAAACAAAAAAACACACGAGTAACAAAAATGTAAATCCTTCTAAAACTTTCAAGCTTTAACATTAGTCCAGCTTCCTAAACATTAAGCTATCAACCAGTTATAAGATGCATGCAAAAATAAGAGCAGTTTTTAAAATGTAATACATTTGCTTTGATGAATGTACAATATTTTGAGAATAACACTTTCAGCTCCACTTCAATGCACTGTCCACTGCGCTATCCACCTGTGACAAAATTTATATCATAATAATTCAATATCTGTATGTTTGTGTGAATGTTGCCATAACACAGCAAAAACAGCACATCATAGCTCAATTTTTGTTAGCACAATACCATTAAAATGTTCTAACCTATAGAATAAATAATTTTCCAGTTCAGTAAAGCCACTAGTTTTCAAGTAATTTTCAGTTAATTAAGTAAAAATGACAAATAAAAACATGTCCAAGGGAGATAACTTCAGATCTATTAACTGTTAATTACAGGGTTATTTCCCATGTCCATTCAGACAGTTTTTCCCATACCACCATTTCTTCAACTACCTTCACTCTTTGGCAAAATTATTGTTTTAAAAAATTGATGCTTAGAATTGGAATAAAACCTAAACATATGATGAAAGTGGATTTATACATTTCTTTTTGTTCTTGAGAATTTACAACAAAAATATTAAACATTATTTATTTACTAGATTGTTTATTTTCAAGAATAATTTCATATTTACAACATTGTAAAAACTAATACAATGCAATATTTATCATTTAGCAATTTATAAAAAAAATTATGTGAAAACAATATTTTGATTTTATAAATTTATAATCATTTACTTAATTATTAAAATATGTGAGCCAACTGTAAGGAAATCCCTATTATTTACCATTTTATAAAGTTTGAATCGATTGGCACTTGCCAACCATTCCAATAAGCAATCTAATAAATAAATAGTGTATAAATATATAAATTCACTTTCGTTGTCTGTTTAGGTTTTATTAAAATTCTAATTATTTCTTTTTAAAAGAATAAACATTGCCGAAAAGAGATAGTTAAAAAAGCAGTGTAAGGGGAAAAAACATTCTTTTGACACGCCTTCTTATTGTGGGCACATTTATCCATGTTTACCTCATCTTCAGGCAAGACAGGGTATAAAGAAGTATTTCTGGTCCCTTGGGATCCATCTGTAATGCAAAGATTCCCCATTACGCTGATAAGGTAAGGTCAGAAATGTACCTTGACAAACAGGGCAAGGTTATGAGATTGGGTAATTTTTGCCTCTACCCACTTGCATGTGGGGCTCTGCATTAATTGAAACCTTATGTAATATTTACCCTCATGAAGAAGACAAATACCAGGACAGTAAAAGTTTGATCATCATTGTGCAACCCACATATTTATCATTGGATCAAACTAAGCTAAGTTTTGGAAATACCTATACATGTGCAGATTTCTTCAATATAGGATAAAAGAAACAGTAAAAATAGAAATCAGTTAATGCAATTTACTATCTCAAGTAATGTGATAAAAAATATATCTATATTTCTTTTATTTTTGTCTACACTTTGAAAAAATAAATGCTTTTGAAAAGCTTATTTGAAAAAAAAAGAAGATAAAATTTAAGAAAATCTCTTTGTTCTACAGATATATATCTGACCAATATTTAAAATTTCAGGTAAGCAAATGCTAAAAACTGAATGATTTATTTATATGTGTGCTTGCCTATTTGGTTCCATCTTATTTTATATCAATTCATTTATGTTACATTTTTAAAGGTGAGCCCAATAAAACCTCTATCCCTCTTGCCATCAGTATGTTCTATGAGTGTCAAATTTTCCAACCCTCTTTCCTCATTATGTGCCCTAGAAATTTTAACTATCTCTTTCTAATGCTAAGTATAAGTGTCCTTTTTGTTTGCATTTTGTCTAAAACTTTGTCATTGCTCACATATTTGATCCATGCTATTCTCAACATCCTTCCACAGAATCACATTTCTGTTGCTTCAAATCTGTGAGGAGATTTGTCCAGCATTCATTGCCATATAGGAGGACTGACATTATGTAACAGTTCAGTACTCTCTTCTAGTGAAATTTCCTGTTTTTTTAAAACTTTCTCATAATCTTATAAAGAAATTAAAATTATCCTTCTGACTGTTTTTACAATTTTATACAGCTAAAGTATTATGCCAATATTATATGTACTATTTTTAACACTTTCTCTCATTATATATATATATATATGTATGTAGGTGTGCAGAAAAATAGGAAAGAACACGTTAGGTAGATAATCCGGTGTTCCTTAGTATTTAGCTTTATTTTCAAAAAGACAGTGCTCCATACAGAAGTAGAGCTTATATTATAATAATGTTTTTAGTTTTTAAAAATATGATTCCTTCGTTACATAAGAGTTCTCATGTTTCAAAATTCTCGCTTGACAAGGAAGCGGGTCCAGACACCTTAACTCTACATAACTTAAAAAATTATGTTAGGGGTCTCGGCTCTCGCTTTCGAAACATGCGAACTCTTATGTAGCGAAGGAATCATATTTTTAAAAACTAAAAACATTATTATATATATATATATATATATATATATAAGCAGTAATCCTTCTTTTATAGCATAGGGCCATATCATGTTGAAACATTGTTTCCTGTGCAATCACTGAAGTTCAGCAACATTGAGCCTGCTCAGTACCTAGATGGATGATTGCTTGGGAATACCAGGTGCTTCTATCTTGGATGTGAGGGTGGTGTAATGGATAATTGCTTGGAATTGTTAATTGGAGAGCCAAGCTCCAATTCCAGTTGAACTCCTTATATTACATGCAAATACCCTTCGGAAAGGTATAAATCCACCTCCTTTCTCCCCAGCTATAGGTTAATTACTAAGACTTGTATCACTGACCCAAAATATTGCCTTGCTTTAAATAACCTGCAATGTGTTGATAAGCCATAGAAAATGAATGACTCAATCTTTTAAACTTTTTTGCTAAATGTGATGGGCAAGGAACATTTTGTAAGTTGTTTAAAAATGGTTATAATTGTGAGGGAAGAGTAAACAGTTTAGTCATAGAAATCAATGCTGCATGGTGGTTGGCAGTTTCACTCCAGAAGCAATCATCAGACCAATGTTCTAATAATTGCTTAGGGTGTGAAATTGCTAGTCACAATGCATTAATTTCTATGACCACACTGTTTCTATCTATATCTATCTGTGTCTGCATGCATATGCAAGGTTGGATCAATAAATGTGTGTCCTGATCTTTAGTCATTAGCTGATTTTTGATCTGAAATTGTCTTTGGATATTATCCAATCAATATAATTAATATTCTCTACCAAAAATATATTGCTCTCTTTTCGTCCTTTGTCCCTTCATTTTTGATAAGTCTTTCTCTTCTGTTAAGATTTGAACTAATTGATGCCAATGGCATTGGAACAATTGTAAGTCAACTAGGTAACTCAACTAAACTTTGTATAGAAGATGCAGTAGCTAATTTTTTGAGCCTTTATTAAAATTATTATTATTATTATGTTTGGGTCAGTTCTTATTGGTCAGACATGTGTCCCCCATTGAGATTGTGAGAAAACAGGCAAAAAGACAGAAACACTGGTATTTTCAATTATGTTTGGGTCAGTTCTTATTGGTCAGACATGTGTCCCGCATTGAGATTGTGAGAAAACAGGCAAAAAGACAGAAACACTGGTATTTTCAATTATGTTTGGGTCAGTTCTTATTGGTCAGACATGTGTCCCCCATTGAGATTGTGAGAAAACAGGCAAAAAGACAGAAACACTGGTATTTTCAATTATGTTTGGGTCAGTTCTTATTGGTCAGACATGTGTCCCCCATTGAGATTGTGAGAAAACAGGCAAAAAGACAGAAACACTGGTATTTTCAATTATGTTTGGGTCAGTTCTTATTGGTCAGACATGTGTCCCGCATTGAGATTGTGAGAAAACAGGCAAAAAGACAGAAACACTGGTATTTTCAATTATGTTTGGGTCAGTTCTTATTGGTCAGACATGTGTCCCCCATTGAGATTGTGAGAAAACAGGCAAAAAGACAGAAACACTGGTATTTTCAATTATGTTTGGGTCAGTTCTTATTGGTCAGACATGTGTCCCCCATTGAGATTGTGAGAAAACAGGCAAAAAGACAGAAACACTGGTATTTTCAATTATGTTTGGGTCAGTTCTCATTGGTCAAGTCGCATGCATTAAAACTAGATAATTCTATACGTAAGTTTGGGAAGACAGAGTTTCTATCTTTTTGTCTGTTTTCTCTCAATCTTTGACAAAGCTTTCATAAAAGTAAAACATATTAGATTGATCTTATTTGTTCTTTATTTTATCATATATATAACAGAAATTCTGTGATAATAGAAGTTCTGCCAGGAATGGTGAAATGTTGTAAGAGCCAGGGTGCAAATGTATTATCACAGTATGGGATATATAATAACAAAGGTGATGAAAAGAAAAAGAATCTAAATGAAATTGGCTAGATTAAAAAAAAAAAATTCCCAAATCCCCAGCATCTCTCATTTGTGTGCACATGCAGTCACACCAAAATAACAAATTTAGACTTCTGAAGTTCTAAAGAACGAGAACGTGTCACAAGAAAACTTTTTACACTTTGTCATACTTTTTCCCACGAATACTGTTTTTGATATATAAAGATATATATTGTTATCTCATATATATATATATATATATATATATATATATATATATATATATATATATATATATATGTCTGTCTGTGTGTGTGTATTAATGGTGCGATGGATAAATTGTCGTCTAAATTATGCAAAAAAAAAAAAAAATGAAAATAACACTGACATCACATTTTAACAGATATGTTTACGAAAATTACACAAAAATATCTTGAAATACTAAAGAGCAAATTTATTCAATAAAATCTCCATTGGCTTCAACATCCACATAACTTCAGAATCTCCTGCAACTCTTCTGGATGGTCACTTTGTTTAAGTTGCTGTATGCGACCATAATCCTTGCTTTTTTTGCTTTTTATTTTTTTTATTTACAGTAAGGTTCACTCTGTACAAGGCCCAGGAGGCACTCAAAGTAGAGGGTTGAAATAAGGGGTAGTTTATATGGATAAGGGAGGAAGTCTAGACATAAACAGGTTAAGACTGTAGCGATCAGGGGGGTGGAAACATCCTCTAGGGAGTCTGTTCCATAGGGCAGTGGTTCGTAGGAAAGAGATGTTTGAGTGGAACTTACTTCTTGCCGATGGAAGACGGAGGAAATATAGGTGGTTTGTTACTATGTAAGTGGCATGGTGGGTCCTAGCTTTGAAAGTCTGACCTGGTGGAATGAGGTGATGCAGTTTGTCTGAGCACTTTCTATGGTAGTAGGGATAGAGCAGTGAGAGACTTGCCACATCCTGCCTGTGAGAAAGAGGTTAGAGTGTGGAAAAAAATTCTTCTCTCACAAGGAGTCGGAGACACTTTTGAACTCTATCAAGAGTGAAAAGTGAGGTCTAAGCAGCTCCTGCCCAAATATGGCAACAGTAGTCCATTATCAATCTGATTTGGCTTTTATAATGGTAGAGGATAGCCTTAGGAGTCAGGTACTTACTGGAGTGGTACTGGGATCATTTTACCTGCATCTTAGTGATGAATCATATATCAGAATTCAACTAGAGGTTGAGTGTGAGTTTGAAGCTCAATATCCTTTTGAGTCATGGGGCCTCTTCAAGGGAACATCTGTTCATCATGATTGGCAGTAATTCAGGGTCTGATCGGCAGTGATGGAATGTAATCAGTTTGGTTTCAGAGGTTTGAATGTAACCAGCCAGTTTTTTCCCCACTAGGAAGTTAGTGTTTGATTGGAAGAGTTTTAGAAATGTGTCTGTATATCATTGTATCATAAGCATAGATGTTTACAAATGATCGGAGTATATTTTTAGGTACATCATTTATGTAAATCAAAAAGAGGGTTGGTCCTAGAAGTGACCCCTGGGAGATGCCTGCCTCAGAGGACTGGCTATTAATAGCTATCTTCAGGGACCTACCTGTTAGGAAGGATTTTATAATAGAGAAAACCTTTCCAGTGATTCCATAGCTAGAGAGTTTGTGTAGCAAACCCTTGTGCCACAACTTCTTGAAGGCTTTCAATATATCTAATGCTATGATCCTTGTGGTATGTATGTCATCAAGAGCCTCACCAATTCTGTGTGTAATGATAGGACGTCAATAGTGGATCAGGCTGATTGAAACCCATACTGCTACTTACACAAGAGATTGTTCCTGTTCAGGTGCTCAACAATCTTTTTGTTGATTAAGGCCTCAAAAAGCTTATTGAAGACACTGAGGAGACTAATGAGTCTATAGTTGCAGGAGGAGGAGGAGGATCGGTTGCTCACATTCTTGAAGACTGGGCATACACTTGCCACCTTCCACATCACATGCTTGGGAAAGATTTCTCCTTCAAGCAGCAGTTATATAACTTTGCTAGAGTCGGGAATAATTCTGGGCTGATACTTTTAAAGACAACCACTGAGCCAGTGGTTTTTTTGGGGGGGTCAAAGTTTTTGATAAGTTTAGAGACTTCTCTTGCTGAAATGAGTATATTACTGAGATTGTGCTCAGTGAGATGTGGGAAGTTCAGTGGAGGGATGACCTTTGTCATCTAACATTCGGTTTGAGGCAAAGATTGAGGCAACGAGCTTCACCTTGTCTGTTGAGGATGATATGACCTCAGGGCCATTTATAATAGTGCGAACAGCCGCATTGCCTCTGTTTATAATTTGGTTGGTGATCTTCCTGAATTTGCGAGATCCAACTTATTTTCAACTTGGAGCTTCCATCATATTGGACTGAAAGCTGTCCCAGTCTGCCTCTCCATAGTGAAAAAAAGTTGGTCAAGAGATATTCAGTCAATCCTCTCTAATATTTGATCAAAGATTACCTCCCCTTCATCCTGAGGACAATACAGGGCAAAGACGAATGTGGTACCATGGATAAGTGCGGAAACACATATATGGGAGATCAGGGTCCTTGTTTTATGTTTCCCTGCCACAGGGAAACCCATTCTTTATGTAGACAATGAACCCATGACTAGCAATTTAGGTGGTCGTATTTTGTTATAATTGGTGAGTAGCCCAGGATTTTGAGCTCCTGTAATAGGATTGAAGCATTGATACCTGTTTCAGATAGGAACAGGAGGTGAGGTTGAGGCTGAAGAAGATGGAGTTCCAGTTCTGGAAAGTTGGGACGCAGACCCCATTACATTGGTGTAAGAGATAAATCTTCTTTTTTTTTTTAGGTTGGGCTTGCTAGTTTTGTTAATTTTCAATTTGATTGCTTTCATGTTTGTTTTGGTTGGTTTGGTGGATGATTTTTAGGCAGTGAAAACAGATACCCATTGGAGATGCAGGCATAAATAATCTGTGTTGACTTGCCTAGAGATACTTCCATAACAGTACCCATCTTGATGGCATCATGAGGCCCACCAGAGGCGACTGCATGGTTCAGAAACCATTCACAAAATGGCAGTACAATAGAACCAATGTTATACATCTGCTGATAGGATAGCCTCCTTCAAAGTTACTTGAAGGTTCGGATCCCCGACTATCAGGCACATAACAGCAAAACACAAAAAAAGTCTACCTCCAACATCCTTAATGAGGGAGCAAATTACTCAGGGAAAAATTCAGGCACAATACTCTGAGAGTATGTGTCTCATCTGCCTAGAAGCCACGGCAACAGAACTCCACCTTGAGTCAGAAACACCATATTAGACCTAGGGTACCAAAGCAAACTCACTTATATACAGGATTAAAAGGACCATTGGCTGAAAGTGTGTGTGGAGAGGGGATGACGGAGGTTGCTAGAGGTGCATATGTATCCCCTAGCCCCCATTTGAGATTGTATCACGAGCACAGTCATTAGGCGGAGGACATTTGGAGGGAAGTTAATTATTTAATTTGGAAGAGAGAGAGAGAAAGAAAGTTTAGAATTAAAATGTAATTACTCCTGTCACAGACACAAGGCAGGAATTGGCAGTTGCTCAGAGGATTTAATAGAATCGGCTTAACAAGAGGGCAAGGTAAAGATTAAGGATGGGCATGATAGTTATAAAGTTTTAACTTAGTATAAGTCCCAAGATCCCCTCTTTTGGAAAGTGTACAATATTTGCTCATGGGCCTGTTTACCACACCAGAAAAACTTCCAATAAATTAATGTGCAGTTAAATAGTACAGATGCTTGTAAGCATTTTATTTATATATATATATATATATATAATGTGTGTGTGTCTGTGTTCTTACATACGTGTCTCAAAGCAGGGCTTAACACAGAAATTTAAAGAAAAATAAAAAATCTTAACATGAGGCAGTTGAAACAATAAAAAAAATTTTAAACAGAAAAAGATTGTTGAAAATATGGATTAAGACAGGTGAAGCTTTCTTTGCCATCAGTTCATCTTTAGTGTTACAAGGAGTTTTGTTGCTCTCTTGCTCAACTGTGGCCAACACACAATAATTAAGGAGGTTGCAGTTTGAGGAATTAGGTGGTCAGGTGTAAGGGGTGATGTAGTAGCAGAAATTGTCTGACAGCCATGACTGGGTTCTCCTGCTTGTGTGGCATGGTGCAGAGTCCTGTTGCCAGACATAGGGTCTTCCAGCAGCTTCTCTCTTGGCCAAGGGCAACACTACCTCCTCAAGGCATTTGATGTAGGCCTCCATGTTGAGTCTGAGGCCTTGTGGAAGATAGATGCATAATGTCACCATCACTTGTGATCACTCCAAACACCTTTGTAATCATAATTAAACTTATCCAACTCTTTCCAAATCCTCTGCATTGCACCCAGTTTTATGCCTAAACACTCTGAAATGTTTGTATTGGAACTTCTGGTATGAATGCCAAGCAGTAAAGCATGCCATTTCCAAATTTCTGGCAGAGTGAATTGTGTCATGGTGCTCTTTTTCTTACAGATGATGTTCAGATGACCCTACTATAATGTGCAGTCAACGAAATCAAAAATAAACAACATGCAGGCCTAAAATTAAGAATATAAAATGGCAACAATTTAATCATCACACCCTGTGTGTGTTTGTTTATATATATATATATAGAGAGAGAGAGAGAGAGGGAGTTTTATCCTCTGTCTGTTTGTTATCAAACTGCTCATAAGGTGTTGGAGATAGACCCCCATAACCACATATATTCTGAAACTACATTACCCAGGGTACTTGGATAAGTATATTTCATTTTGATCAAAGGGGGTCCCTGACTGGCAGAAACCCCCATACTCCACCAAAACAAGAAAACTGTAAGAATGTTGGAATAACTAAATTAATCAAATTTTCCTTGTCTGTCATATTATTTAACGAATCACACAGACAGACAGACAGATATATATTATAGATAGATAGATAGATATAAATAAATATATATATATATATATATATATTATAGATAGATATAAATAAATATATATATATATATATATATATATATATTATAGATAGATATAAATAAATATATATATATATATATTATAGATAGATATAAATAAATATATATATATATATTATAGATAGATATAAATAAATATATATATATATATATTATAGATAGATATAAATAAATATATATATATATATATATGTTATAGATAGATATAAATATATATATATATGTTATAGATAGATATAAATAAATATATATATATGTTATAGATATAGATAGATATAAATATATATATATATATGTTATAGATATATAAATAAATATATATATATGTTATAGATATAGATAGAAATAAATATATATGTTATAGATAGATAGAAATAAATATATATATATGTATATGTTATAGATAGATATAAATAAATATATATATATGTTATAGATATAAATAAATATATATATGTTATAGATATAAATAAATATATATATATGTTATAGATAGATAGAAATAAATATATATATATGTATATGTTATAGATAGATATAAATAAATATATATATATATGTTATAGATAGATATAAATAAATATATATATATGTTATATAGATATAAATATATATATATATGTATATGTTATAGATAGATAGATATAAATATATATGTATATGTTATAGATAGATAGATATAAATATATATATATATATTATCGATATAAATATATATATATTATAGATATAAATAAATATATATATATATATATATTATCGATATAAATATATATATATTATAGATATAAATAAATATATATATATATATATATTATCAATATAAATAAATATATATATATATATATATTATCAATATAAATAAATATATATATTATAGATATAAATAAATATATATATATATATATATATATGTGTTTGCATATGCATGTATCTTTATACACAGACATATTGAGTTGTGTTTTTCATCTGTTTAATTCTCATTTAGGTGATTCCATTTCTTATTTTTTATCCGTTAATTTCTCGTTTTTGGAAAACACTATGACAATGCCCCTTGCATTTAACTCCTATTCATTTAGACCATCAGAGTATGAAAAGATAACAGGCATCCATTCATTGTATTGTATTAAAGATGGCATCAAACCTGTTCCACAACTAAAACATCCATTAGATGAAAAAGAAAAATGACACACTGTTAAGTCTTCTTTCTTGTGGACAATGCTTATAACTAATTGTGAGAGGACATGAAGTGCAATTTCCCAGTTGTAAGAGTTCATCTTTCCATCTCACCTTCTTTACTTTCCTGTCTTTCTTTCCTTTGCTCCTTCCTTTTTTTCTTTTTGGTTAGATTTTTCCTTTTGTTAAGGTTAGATCAAGGTAACATGGTTGACATCAAAGCACTATGCCCAACTTTAGTTTTCCTGCGTTTTCTAAGCACCAATGAAAATGAAGAAGCACTGGTGTCATTGAAAGCTTTATAAAGCATTGCCATTGATATTCAGTTGATGACCAGTGCAACTGTGAAACAAAAATAATTAAAGCAATTTTGGTCTTTTCATTGGCTTATGTTGTTGAAGTTGAGCTGCAAAATAAAACTTCTCTGGCTAGAAGATTAACAATAATTTTTAGCATTCATAAAGAGTAGAAGTTAAAATCTCAAGACTTCCATCTCAGACAGGAAAAGAAATTAAACATCTCAGCTTAAAAATATTCAATCTTCTTCTATGTGCTGTGTCTCTTCAGGATGTTGGCAATCATGGCTCTCCAAAAGTCCCTATCCCTTGCAGTTCTTAATAGATTTTGTCATGTTGCTATCTCTCCTAAATCCTGATCCACCATCCATTCACTCGAGCTTGGAAGGTAGATCATGCATTGCTTTCCTCTGTCCCTCTTACCTTCAATCTCTCTTGTGAGTATCAAATTTTCTAAACCCTCTTTCCTCATTATGTGCCCCAGAAATTTCAACTGGCTCTTTCTAATGTTAAGTATAAATGTCTTTTTTGTTTCCATTGTCTCTAGAACTTTATTCACATATTCAGTTCATGGTATTCTGAGTATCCTTCTGTAGATACAGAGTTCTGTTTCTTCAAGTTCTTTCATCTCAAAATCTCTGTTTTAAATCAGTTTTCTTTTACCTTTTTATTTAACCTTTATCATTCTGTATGTGACTTTATTTGCAGTACAAAAAATTCATCCTGCTGAAAGTGACTCTGATCTCTGAATTTGAATTAATTTCATAGTTGTGTTGTCAGGTCCTGCTATGGTAACAGAAAACACCTTTGAGTGAAATTAACAATATGGTTACTGCAATTGAGAAGCCTTGAAAAAGAATGCAGTGGAAAGGGAAGTAATATTAATAATGCAGTGTGCTAAAGGTTAATACTAGAAATATGTGTTCACTGATTTGAAATTGAGCATTACTTAAACTGAATGGTCAGCTCATAAAAAACAAGAAAAAGTTTTTGGATGAATAATTTTTTTTTATATTAGCCTTCATTTGACTTTCCTCAATTCATGTCATTTGTCAGAATCAATAAAGTATTGATTTTTCATAATTTTGGAAGAGAGGTTCTCTTTTTATATATATATATATATATATATATATATATATATATATAAATAAATATATACACACAGTGTCAAACTGAACCCTCAATTTTTAAAGAATAATCTTATTGTTTTTACAAATGTCAAGTTTGAAACTGCGCATTTCAGTGACATAAACAGAGACTCTCTTCTTACTCCAATGCTTAACAGTCTTTCAGATATGTCAGATGAGTGTGTAAGGTCCATGTTTTGAATGAGGAGCTCTAGGTTGCATATATGCAGGAGTTAGATAAAATGAAATGTTAAATATGAGAGATTAAGTTTTGTGTTATTAATTGACAATAAGGATATATCATTACATAAGAATCTTGTATAAACAGAGTTTGAAGCTTCTGAATTTATCTGCAGTATTCAATTATTTGTGCTCATAAAATAAATTAATTTATTGATTTTGATTTAAATATTCATTTTTAAATATTTTTCCCCCAAAGAATAAATATTTGATTCAGTCATCAGGAACATTGTGAAAAGAGTGTAATTAGGATTTTTTTAAACTCTTTTTTAATTTTCTCTTATTTAAAGTTTATTTGCAAAATGCTATAAACATTTATTATACAAAACAATATATATATATATATATATAGACAAAATAGATGAGTCTGCAATGTTATTGGTCCTGACCTGGCACCT
>OZ038479.1:114860230-114862730 GCA_964036315.1 Acanthosepion esculentum
GTGTGTGTGTGTAAGGAGACAAGTAAATTATGAAAAGAAGTACATGTACAAGCATGCATAGGTATGAATACCAGTAAATAAATCCATAAATTATTTTTTTTGCTTAATATAAAAGTAACAAAAACAAGAAAATGGATAAATGTTAGCTGATATCTCCTGATGAGTGGATCAAACAATTACACAAAACTCCGGAGTAGAGGTGACAAATTTTAGATTTGTTTTAATCCTCTATATATCAGAGAAATCTTAATAAAGAAAATGTGCTCTCCAGCAGGAATTGAACTGCGTTCCACTTCGTAAGAAAAAACAGTTTGATCTGGTGTACTTCACCACACAAGTACAAAGAGCATCACAGTTCAGCACAGTTCTATTTTCCCTTTTAAGGAAAGCACACTTCCTCACCAAGATATTTTTCTTGACAGATCATATCTGTCCAGATTTGTACCCAACACATAAACAAAGTAATTTCTAAAAAAATATTTTATTTTGAAGTACAGTGGGTTAATTAAAAAAAATGTGGGAAAAGAATTCCCTTTGCTTAAAAAATGGGACAAAATTATACAGATGAAACTGCTTATTGGGAACACTTTAGGACAGTGTCTTTTAGACAGTAATTGAATGGAGATGTGTGGGTAGTATAAAGCAGGGTTCAACAACCTTTTGCTACCTATGTGCTGACTTAGGGTTTAAAATCATTCAATGTGCCAACAGCATACATATTTTTATACAAGTCAAGATCAATATACCTGGTCTATAATATATTTTATATAGTAATATATAGTATATATACTTTAGTATATATTAAAATTGAAACAGGTAAATATCTTCTTTGCATTGTAGTAGTGGTTTGGACTTTGTGATGTCATTTGTGGCTGTGTGCCATTGGAAATTGCTTGGCGTGCTACAGGTTGCTGACTCCTGGCATAAAGGATATCAGTGTAAAAATTAGAATTGTCAAGCCAAGTTCAAATTTCTAGCTAGTCTGTTGCGTTCACTTTTGCCCAAATGCCAGAAAAAGACATAAATACATCTCTTCATGACCCCAGCTATGGGTAAAATAGCATGGTAAACTGGATCTCTATTTTGGTTGGTAAATAATCTAAAACGCTGAATTCCAAACTGAAGAATGCAATATAAAACCATTCCACTGTCTCATAATCACCTGTGTCTTTAATGAACATGGCATTTATAAAAACGAAACAAATTGAACAGGGAACTAATTTTAACACTTGATTTATTTATTGTATTTTTTATTAAAAAAATCTAACTTTACTAATTTTAGACAGTTTATAAATATATTTAAAATTTAAAGGTACTCCTCAGATATTAGAAAGTGCAAGCCTTTTATGAATTGCCTGAAAATTAATTTAATGTTCTGTTCAGAATGAAAATTTGTTTCAACAGCTATGAGCTAATCAAAGGAGACAACCATCTTCTATAAAATATTAAAATTAAGAATTATGTCTAAAAGACAAAAAAATACTGTTTAACATGAACAAAAATGAAAATAGATTTTCGTTATTTGTATATGAATTTATATCTTAATAAGTAGCAGTTTAATTATTTTTTCCCAATTACTTCAAAATTATTGACAGAAAATTTCTTATTTAAAAAAAACAAAACAACATTTGGCTATCTTTAACATTTGTGCCAGCAAAAAAACAGTGTCTCAAAAGGATGATTTTTTTCTCTGATACTAGTATTTTAACTACTTTCACTCCTCGGTAATGTTTATTGTTTTAAAATGTGATGATTAGAATTTTAATAAAACTTAAACATATGAAAGTGAATTTATACATTTTTCTTTGTCCTTGAGAATTTACAACAAAAATAATAAACACTATTTATTTATTAGATTGCTTATTGTAATGGTTGGCAAAACAAGGTCTAATTGCCAATTTATTTAAACTTTATAAAATGGTAAATCATCAGGATTTCTTTATAGTTGATTCACATATTTTAATATTTTAGCAAATGTTTATAAATTTATAAATAAAAAATTGTTTTCATATTTATTTCTTTATAAATTGGTAATTGATAAATATTACATTACATTAGTTTTAATTGTATTATTTTTTAGAATGTTGTAAATATAAAATTATTCTTGTAAATAATCTGAAAAATACTCTTTAATATTTTTGTTGTAAATTCTCAAGAACAAACAAAAATGTATAAATTCACTTTCATCATATGTTTAGGTTTTATTACATTTCTAGTCATTGCTTTTTAAAATAATAAACATTTGTCATGAAATATTTTAAATGAATATAGTGAATTACAGATTGAGAATTTAAAATATTATCATAGTTGCTGATTGGTTTTAATTAAAAATTTGATGTCTGAAAATAACATTTTACTTGAAGGTACTCAAATAGTTATGAAGGTAATCCTCAAATAGTAATAATGGTACTTCAAATGTTTCAAATAGTAATGAAGGTAATCCTCAAGTGTTTTAATTAGTAGGGAAGGTACTCCTCAATTGTTTCAAATTGTAAGGAAT
>OZ038479.1:114865230-114890230 GCA_964036315.1 Acanthosepion esculentum
CTCACTTCATTGGAAAGATGAGGTTGCCGAATGCCAAGCATCCCTTTTTCTGCATTTCTCTCATTGTCTTGGCTTGGGTGTGGTTTAATTTTATGAGTCTACACCTAGCCTATTGCCAGTGTGTTTTGAGTCAAGGGGCTGTAAATAAGAATTTGCACACTAAAATTACTTTATATTATTTTCAAAGAGTGGTGGGGAATTATTTTCTCTGGAAAGGTCCAGTCCCTTCAAAGACACCTCCCATCTTGACGATAGGCCTAGTTTAGATCTTAAAGGGAATTTTTTTGAGTTTTTTCTTTATAATTCTATTATATATACCGTATATACTTGTGTATAAGCTGACTTCATGTATAGCATGCCCCCTGAAATTTTTGCATTAATTTTAGCCCCTCCAGAAAACATTTACCTTTGTATAGTGCATCCGGTCACTGAAAATGCATGATTTTTAACCTCTTCAAAAAATTACCTGTGTATAGTGTGTCCACCTATTTTTTCTGCAAAATACTGACCATAAACACTCACACTTATCTCAAGTATATACAATAATATATATATATATATATATATATATATATATATATATATTTTCAAAAATATATTGTTAAATATAACAGACAAACTCTATTATGTTTGATCATGAACTGTTCTAAGCTTCATAAAGTGGCTTTAGTTTCAGGTGAAAAAAAAAACGAAAACTGTTCAACATCTGGATAATTTTTGATTATGCTGTTCCTTGATCTAAGCTTTTGGCCATATAGAACTACATTATGAATTTACAAGCTGCATCTGCTATTCTTTGATTGTTATCATCGCATACCAAACTTCTATGTAAACCTAACAGGATGTCATCTTTGATGGTGAACACCTCTGTTGTAATGTCCATATAACCACACTGATGATGGCTCATGTGAGCTGAAAGCTTAGATTGAGGAACAGCATAATAAAAAAAAATATCCAGATGTTGGACAGTTTTTGTCTTTTTCTCCTGAAACTAAAGTCACTATATCAAGCTTAGAACGGTTCATGATCAAACATAATAGACATTCGTTGTCTGTTATATTTAACAATCTATGTTTGAATAATGATCTGCTGCCCTAATACAATATATATATATATATATATATATAAAAAATATGTATCAATATTGTGATTTTCTTTCATTGTTTAATGATAATGTTATTAAGCTTATCAGACAATATGAAAAGAACTTACATAAAATAAATAGACAACACTTGTCTATATTATTTAATGAAACATGTATGAATATATATATATATATATATATATATATATATATATATATGAAAAGACGAGGAAAAATTATTCTTACTCAACGTGCTTTATCTTCTGAATGACTTTATCAAGGCAATGTTGGATAAGAAACCTCTTGTCTTTTTTTAGATATACACTCTATCTGAAAATAATTTACACACACACACACACACACACACACACAGAGGGTGCGATGAATAAATTGTCGTCTAAATTACACAAACATGAAAATAACACCTACATCTCATTTTAACAGATTTGTTTACCAAAATTTCACAAGAATATCTTGAAATACTAAGTTTCAAGTTTTATCATCAAAATCTTTGTTATTATTAGTTTCATATCAACTCATATGATGGGGATATAGAGTATCTCATTTTAGAGTCTTTATCTTTCCATCAGTTTTGTAAGTAGGTATTCCACACTATATTATTAGAATGAAATGAATTTGGCTAGATAAAAAAAAATACAAATTCTAAAATTCTCAGCACCCCCTTTGTCGCATGCATATGTAGTCGTACCAACATAACAAATTTAGTCTGAAGTCCTGAAGGACGAAATGTGTCACAAGTAATCTTTTCCACTTTGTCATACACTTTTCTCATATCCTTATGTAAATATCAATAAGGAAAAGAGATTTACATAAAACAGCATGAGTTTAGAAAAATACTTCATATATTCTGTGAAGGTGAATTGGTTGTTACTTGTAATAAAATAGTTTAAACCATTTTAACCCTATAATTAATTTAACTTTTAACCGTATAAATCTTAGATAAAACAATCCTTCATTAGACCCAGTAGATTGGTGATAAAAAAATTCTCAAAGAGCTTTACCATACAGCAAAAACCATTACTTACATTATTTATTATCTCTGTTGTTGTTATCACAACATTTCGGCTGTTGTGCCCTCTTGCCTTCATCAGGTATATGTCGAACCAGGTAACCTACAGGGAGTTTCAAACTGAACCCTTTATTTAATCTATGGGAGTAGATTGTTCTGTCCTACTGCCCATGTCTAGGGATATATTGGTTAGTTCTTATTTCTTACTGCTCTGTTGTTGCTTGTCCTATTTTCAATGAGTCCAAGTACACACTGCCAACCCAGGGATTGAACTCACAGTTACTGTCACCAAATTCATGTACCAATACTTCAATCCACTAGGCTAACATTTAGATGGACTTGAGAAGTCTAATTTCCTGAAAAAATGATTTAAGAAAAAGATTTTATAGATTTCAACCAACAGGTATGGTAATTATTTAGTCAATGAATGTTCCCTGTATGAAAAGAGCTAATTTTACCATTACAGTTGCCATTAACAACTATTAATAATTTAATGTATATTAACTTTAACTTAAATAGATAGTGTTGAAATATTAACTTAAGCAGTGTTCTATATTATTGTTGTAAATTCGCGAGAACAAAAAAAATGTATAAATTCACTTTTGTCATAATTTTAGGATTAATATTTCAATTCTAATCACCGCTTTTTATAACGATAAACATTGCTGAAGAATGAAAATAGTTAAAAAAGTGATATCATGGGAAAAACTATCCTTTTGACCCTACATCTTATTGTGGACACATTTGTCCATATTTGCCAAAACTTTTTGGTATACTGTAACAGAGAAAGTTTGGGAACCACACACAAACACACACATATATATATATTTTTTTATTGAATTGGAGTAGATTTGAATAGCGAAATTAGATCAGAACAATTTTGTTTACTGATGGGAATCTGATCTAGCCCATTTGGAATTGGGTCATTAGGAAGACAATGGAGGATGATCGAGATAATTTTTGCTGGTTAAAATTTGAAATAGAGCTTACTAAGGCTATGAGGAACTTTGAAATTGACATGATTTTGGGTTGAAGGCAGCACTCTTTTATAATCGCGTGCGGGCCAAGGGTCGATTTATGATCAGCCAGGTTTATCTATATAAACGTGCGCAGAAATCTGTTGACAGACTGGTTGACTCGTCTGCCGTCGAGTGCAGTCAAGGTGGGTAGGGAGAGGTCGGAGTCTGGAAGTGACGTCAGAGATTGGAACCAAACGCCCGCTAACATATTTTGTTGATATAAGTACGAAGAAGCGAATTACACCTCCAACAATCTAAGACTGCTACTGCTACTATTATTACTACCACTGGAAATGGAAACGCCGAACAAGCTACAATAATCAAAAGGTTGTTTTTGGGCTCGCCTGTCGTCGAGTGCAGTCAAGCTGGGTGGAGAGATATTGGAGACTGGAAGTGACATCAGGGATTGGAACAAAACCCCTGCTAACATGTACTGTTAATATAACTACCGATGCTTCAGCTACCACAAAGATTACTACTAAAGTTACTACCGCTGAGGAGGAATGCAACTATAAACTTTAAGCCGTGCACAGAAATCTTTATCTCTCCATCGCAAGAGTCATATATTGTTCTGAGACGATTTCACAAGCTAATCACAACCCACTCTCTCTCTGTCTAGAATCCAGTGTATGAGTTTTTACGTCAATTATTTTCTTTTCTGTAACTCGTTTCTTTTCTATACTATTCTTTTCTGCTATATAAAAGACATTAACAATTCAACCATTGAATAGTTGTTTGTCCAGCTTTCTGCAGATATATATATATATATATATATATATATATATATATTTTTGGTGCATTCTAAATTTCTTAGCACAGACTCTCCAGCCGTGTCTACATCTTCAGTCAACCGTGGATGGATGAACATTATTTCTGCTTTCTGGATCAAACCAAACACAACGTGGGCAGGTGGCAGGATTAAACCAGTAGGCCAGTCGAATGATCTACGGATGCTCAGGGGACCTACGGTCACCCCCTTAAGTTTGGTTAAGACCAAGTAGACACCTCAACCCAGAGAGTAAGACGTCGGAGGTTGAGGGGCTGAGACGAAAGTGTTAGAATACAGATAAATATTATTTTACAAAATTCATTTGCTTTGTCTGCAATTTCCTTCTTTTCAGTTGGTTAGCTTAAATATTTTCACTGTTATTGAACAGTGTGTCTTACTGGCTTCATTGATATTCACTAATCTTTCTGCCATCAGCTGAAGATGCTTCGACATCATTTCTACTCCTTGGCTGATCTGTGCGTGTGTGCACACGTACGACGATGTCTGTGTGTGCGCTTTTTCTGAAATTTACTCTCAGAAGCAAATATTTGTGCTCAAACACACAGACACACAGTATAATTGTCAGTGAGAATTCACTGTAGGTATTTTTGCAGTGTGGCCATAGTGGATTTTACAAGTAGCAGCAGTTGTCAGAGTACTATGAAATTCAGAAAGTCAGTGTTTCAAATGTCTCACCTTAAGCTTAAAGTTATTTAAAAATGTATATTTACCTAATGAATGATGGCACCCACCAATTCAGATATAAATTCTTTATAAATGTATTTATTTAATATATATAATTGTCAAAATGTGTGTGTGTGATCGGATGTTGTTTATTCATTTCCACAGTTTTCATTCGATTTTGATGAATTTTTTTGTTTGATAGATAATTCTTCAGTGCCAGTTTTGAGTCCAAATTGTTGGCAACAATGGCTCTCCACTACTTCCTGTCCATTATAACTCTCAGCAACGTTTTACTATTTACTATCTGTTTTGGATATATTTCTTTCATAAAAACTTTAATAAAAATAAATAGTTTAAATTATTACAATTATTTATTATTATACAGTTCCCTTTTCAGAGCCACCCCCCATTCGAATTGTTAACCCCCTCATTTGGGGATGTGCCCAATTGTTGTTACTAATATTGATTTTCGGGTGGGCAGACTTTAAACTTGAAATGCTCCAACTGAACGGCAGAAATTCCTAGTAATGAAAGACCCGGTTGAAGACAGATTATACTGCTAGTATATATATATATATATATATATATATATATATATATATTAATACATGTTTCATTAAATAATATAGATAAGTGTTGTCTATATATTTTATGTAAGTTTTTTTCATATAGTCTGATTTATTTTATGTAATTTTTTTTTATATATGCTGCCTAAATACACACAATATATATATATATATATATATATATATATATATATATATGGGCAGCAGTACTTTATGCTTGTTTCATTAAATATGACATGCAAGGAACATCTTATGAGTTTTTATTTTCCTTGTGTTTTTACAAGTTTTTCTTTTTGAGGATTGAGTGGGTGTGAAATTGCCCATCATATTGTTTTTTTTTGTGCACTTTATCAGCTTTACTCACATACACAATCATTTTTCTTGGTCTTGACCTCAATGTCCACTTTTTATATCTACCTACACTCAGTCCCTGATATTGAGCACTTCTACCCATAAATATAGCATTACCTTTAAAACTATATTTTTATCATATATAATTCTTTCTGACGAGATTTTGTGGAAATCTTACTTGTTCAGATTTCTCAAAGTAAATTATAGTAATAATGAATATCCCATATAAGTTCATTCCCCTATTTTAAATATTATTAAAACTATTCATTTTTAACATTGCCTGTGATAAATGATTTTACAAATAATTAGAGGAAACATTTTTTGGCTATTTTCTGCACAACTAATCAGCATTTAAAATGAAATAATTATTAGCTAAAAATGTTAATAAGAATGTATTTTAGAACTTACACAGTAAGTTAGCAATAAATGTTATAGCTTTTATTGGTATAAATCAAAATATGTAATAAATAATTTATAATTTCCTCAGTGAAACAACTTTGTAATAAATTTCATAATAAATTTTCACAGGGAAAATACAAATCTAAGGATAGCAGTAAGCTGCTCCCTAGAGTTAAATCTAAACAATACAATTAAATAAAAAAAATTAAATTAAATTTTAAAAAAAGTATGCACACAAAGCAAAAAAAACCCAGTAAAAGTAAAGAATTATTTTAAAATTTAATGCCTCATTTTTCATTTCAGTTTTAAATAATCGAATTTCTTTCAAATTTTTGGGTCTTACTTATATGAATTAAGAAGTTTACATATCAGAAATGGTATCTACCAAAATGGTGATATTACTGAACAGTGGACAATTTTAATAAGAATTTGCTATAAAAAGATTTGATGAGAACTATGAACAATTCTTGAATGATCTCAGACTGGGAGCTTTTATCTGACCTCTATTAATATCTTGCAGCGTGTCTTCAGCAATCACTATAAGAACCAAAATCATGCTCTTTCAGGGTATGGTCCTCTCCACCTTTCTGTATGCTTGCAAGACATAGACCTTGTATTGTCCAAACATCAACAACTGGAGTGGTTCTAGCAAACAAAGCTCTAAGGAATCCTTCACATCAGTTGCGAGGACTGCATCACCAACAACGAGGCCCTCTCTTGGATATCACTCCCCAGCATCGAGGTTACTATCCTTCAACATTGCCTCCATTGGACTGGTCACATGTCTAGAATGCATCCCATTTGACTCCCATGTATCGTCCTGTTTGGAGAGCTCGT
Source organism: Acanthosepion esculentum (assembly GCA_964036315.1). NCBI lineage: Eukaryota > Metazoa > Mollusca > Cephalopoda > Sepiida > Sepiidae > Acanthosepion > Acanthosepion esculentum. The sequence continues at coordinate 114,871,970 of OZ038479.1, forward strand.
CAGCAGCAAGAGGCTACATGGCGGCCCAAAATGATACTTCACAAAACAGTTGAAGACATTCCTGACATAGGCTAACTGAGAGACCTGGGAAAACATTGCTGCAAATTGGCCTCCATGGCATAGGACCATCTGGGGCATGGAACAAACCTTTCGAGTCCAACCGTCAATAGGAAGAGGATCTTTAACATGCTGTCAGGAGGGCCTGACCCTCCCAGCCACGTCCACCACCCACACACCTCTGTGACTCCTGCTCATGACACTTTAGGAGTAGGCTGGGCCTTCACAGCCATCTCTGCTACTGCTACCAAGGGGAGAAAGGGAATAAGGAGGGAGGATGATGATGATCCCGATGTGAGAGGGTGCTGATAAAAAAAAAATTGGTGCCTACAATGTCATTCATATCTGGTAATTGGTTCTTGTCAAAATAAATACACTTTATTTACATTATTTACATTGTTTGGAATATTGTCTTTATTTTCTTGGAATTTTGAACTGAACTTTCTATTTATGGCCCAGTGGTTAAAAGCATTGGTTGAAGTAATCCAGTGACTTGATTCAAAGAGTTCTGAGTTCAATACCTAGCCACAGCAGAGGTGAACAAAAACTTGAAGAGTTGAGTTCGTAAAGGGGATTAACTGAAACCTAGATATCCAGAAAAGGCATGTCATGTGGAACTAGACCAATCTACGTCAGTGGACTAAATAAAGATTTTGGTTCGAAATTCCAACATATCTCACCTGAAGAGGGCCAGAGCGTACAATGGCTGAAATGCCATGAACATGGCAATAAAAATGAGAACAACAGTCTGTACAATGTAAATTGTATAAATATTTACAATACTTCATCTCAAAAATATAGACAGAAATACACTTTAGTTTGAAAATTTCCTCCAAACCTGTTCAGTCTATAACCTATTAGATTGTTGAAGTTTGATGTTGATTATTTCTGCTTCATGGTATTTCTTAAGGCAATAGGAATTACTTGGCAGTGCTCATCTCCTCCCCAGGTAATATGCAACAGGTTATACTGGGTTACATATAGTAATGGCATTCAAGTTGCTTGCAATAGTTTATGCAAATCATTTGCTAAAATTACACAAGTGTGCAGAACCAGTTCTTAAATTCCTTTTGTCTTTATATCCATTACTGAAAACTATTTTCTTTTTTTTTTTTTAGTTAATACCATGTCCCTTCAGGATATAGGCAATGATGACTCTCCACAGATATTTCTTTATTGTCTGTGAATTGCAAAGTATTCCTAAGAAAAATGGTGGCATGGTTATCTGTTGATTTCTCCACGGTTTGGAATTTGTTATCATCTTTCTATTAATCTGGCTACTACCTAAGGCTAGAGAACCTCGTCTATCCTTCTATTTAACCCATAACTGTTGGGGTGGGGAGAAAAGATTGTTGACACACCAAAGATTTCTTTTTGTCTTTATTATTTATAAATCGCATGCATTATTTGAAAAGATAGTAAAGTGGTTTTACGTTACCTTTTCCACCATATGGAAATCTGTTTTTTTCTCTTAGACTGGTTGTCAACCAAGGAAAGGAATTTTTATCTACTCTGCTATTTAATCCATAGCTAGGGGAGAAGAGACGGATTCATAGCTTCCCCATTGGGTGTTAGTGTGAAAGTGAATACAACAGATGGTCCTGGAAATTGAACACTGCTTGCTGATTTCATTTTCTGTTCTTATCACCAGCATATTTTAACATAAAGTTTCTTTTATGTATTATGTCCCTTCAGAATGTGGGCGATCATTGCTCTCCACAACTTCCTATCTTTTGTAGCTCTTAGTAATTTTTGTCTTTTCATCATATCTTCTCACTCCCTGTTCTATTATCCATTTACACAAGCTTGTTATGAAGATTACTTGCTTTTTTCCTTCTGGCTCTCCTGCCTTCAGAAAATAACGAGATCATAGTTACTGTTTTGGAATGGTTTATCTTTAGTCCTACTTCTTGGCTCACTGATTTTCATTCTTGTCTCAACTATGAATACTTGTGCCGTCAGCATAGATACCTCATCATTTGTACACTGGTTTAGGTAGTCCTGGGTATGACGATAAACTACATCCGGCAGCAAGGCCTCTGATTGGGAGATTGGAGGTTTGGAGGAGCATGGAACCACCTCTTTATTGCTGTTGTTCCCAGGTCCACCTTGACCCGGGGTGGTAGCACCTGTTAGGGTCCCAGCTATGGGCAAATAGTGAAACCCTCAGAGAAAATCAAGACACTATAAAAGTATTATTGTAAAAATACCAGCAATATATTTTTATTAAAAAAATAGTACCAACAATACCTATTTATAGTAAAATTACGAACAGTACATCAGCCTAAGATTTCTTAAAGAAACCACACTGTATTCTAAAATATAACTTCAGCTAACCTACAACATAAAACACACCTACAGTAATTATATTCACCCAAACATGTTTAAGCGCAAAAGGTGAGTATCAACTACCATGTATTTAATTGTGAAAGCAGAGTAACAGTTTTATTACTTCCAAGCTCCCAAGAAAATTAAATTTCAGCATTAAATGACCCATGAGGAGTTGATATGTCATTAAACAGATCAAATCAAATCATACCATACACTGCCTTTGGGAGAGAAAACAAGAACCCTGTTTTCTAAAATAGTTTCATTTAGGATTTGATATAGAATGCTTAAATGATCAGTGTCTGTCACATCACCTCTGCACTTGTACATATGCAGAGTATAGTATAGGAAAAGAAACAGAGTGAAGCGCTCTCATTTCCTTCTTCTTGTACTCCTGATGATGTTTAAAATGATTCACTTTTCAAATCTTCACCAGACATATTTGACTATATGAACCATACTGGATCTAGAGGTTTGGTTGAGTCGGAGCTTGGAAGGTGGTTTCTAAAGAGAAAAAAGAGGATGTGGTCATATACTGCTTTACAGAGGTTTACTTGTTCAAACATCTTTGTATGATAATGATTCTTCCAAGTGTAAGGTAGGTAGGTTAATACCAATGTCCAAATATTATATTTTAAAATAGATATGAGCTTTTATTTCATTAAACAGAAGCCGTATTTGACAGTAGTTTTTTTTTTAATACTTATTTTACAAAATCTGTTTTGATTTATTTTTTATGGCTTATCAACATTTTGCTGGTTATTTAAAGCCTGAAAATATTTTTAGGTTGAAAGAAATTTTTCAGAGATAAAGATTTACTGCTAAAATTCTTACTATTTAACCCATAACTGGGGGAAGGAGAGGTGGTTTAATACCTTCCCCAAGGATATTTGTGTGTAAGTGAATATGATGATTTCCAATTCCGAGCTGTTATCCATGACACCACCTGCACATCCAAGCTTACAACACCTGGTATTCACAAGTGGTTACCCATCTAGATACTGACCTGTCTCGATGTTGCTTAACTTTGGTGATCGAATGAGAACTGGTGTCTCAATATGTCATGACCATAAGTCATATACAAAAACTATTTGCTTATTTGGTTGCATCTTTCTGTAAGTAATAATAGATATTTTCATTTTAATAATTCATTCTAACAATCTGGATTTATATATTAAGTATCGAATGAATTTTTTATTTTTAACATAATAAAACAATTTATGATTTTTTTATTTAAACATTTTTAATCACAAGCTTTTTCCTGGTTTCTTGGAATTTCTTTTCAAGTTGATATACTTTTGAATTCATATTCTTTTGAATTATTATACTGCCAGAGAAAAAACAGTAGCTTCTTCTATGTAGTATTCCATGTCACCTCCACAACTTCCTATCTTTTGTAGCTCTTAGTCATGCTTTTCTTTTTGCTATTCCTCTCACTCCATGTTCTATTATTCATTTGCACAAGCTTGTTAGGTAGCTTACTCATTGTTTCCTTCCCCTCTTGCCTTCAATATGTCATGTGAGTATAAAATTCTCCAAGTCCCTTTTCCTCATTGTGTGTCACAAAAATTTTGACTAATTCTTTCCGATTCTAAGTGCCCTTTTTGTTTCCATTTTCTGTTATCTTCCTCATTGATAACATGCTCAGTCTGTGATATTCTCAGCTATCCTTCTGTAGAACTATATCCTGCCTCAAATCCGTGATGAAATTGTCCAGCATTTACTATCACATAGGTGGATTGACGTTACACGCCAGTTGAGCACTGCTTTCTTTGTTTCTAATGAAAGCTTTCTGTTTGTTAAAGAAAATATTTGCAAGGAAAAGGTGGGTAATTTACATAGGTGTGTTAAAGTATCAGGTTCAGCAATAGCTGAACATTTGGTTAAAAACCAGCAGTATGCCCGGTTTTATAGCCTAGACATGGTCTCAGTGCCAAGTAAAGCTAATACTGACTATTATTTGAAAGTTTTGGAATCGATCTACATTAAGTCCTACCAGCCATCTCTGTAAGCAGAAGGAAAGGCTGGTAGTCTTAAAGGTAATTAGCCTTTAATGTCATATATATATATATATATATATATATATATATATAGGCATTTAACATTAGTCTGTATAATTATAGTTTTATAATTTTTTTGTTGCTGTGCACATTTTTTGTCCTCAATTTTCTTTCTTTTTTTTTTGCTCTGAGAGAGGCCTGATAAACCAGTTTAGCTTTTTTAATCATTATATTTCAGTATTACCATTTTACAGTTATATTTATAATATGTTACCCCTCTTTTTTGTTAGGAATTGTTTCTTTTTATTTATGAAATTAATTTTAATATGCCTGCTTTTATCGCTCTAATAAAATAGCTACAATGTGAAGAAAATTTATTGTTTATATCATATATTATGAACTGGTTAATTCAAATCCTAAATTTTTAATATAGTAAAAACTTATTTTTTAATCTTTTTTTTATAGCAGCTATTCCAGTTTGGAATTTCATAAGTTATCTTTTAAAAAAAATTAAAACTATAATTTATTTAAATTTAATTATTTAAAATGTAGTTATGGTGGATTAATGGATAATGACTAAGATTGAAGAGAACCGAATTCAAATTCCAGTTTAGTTCATTACATTCACTAACTTACATACTAATACTCTAGGGAAAGCATGAATCCATCTCTTCTCCCTGCAGCTATGGATAAATAGGAGGATTGACTGCAACCGAAGGCCTTGGGTGGCAAGTGGTCTAGGAGGACAACTCTGAATTCAAAACCTGTGGGCCTAGTTGATGAACCAAGATTACCTAACACCATAGTCCGTGGTCTTTGACTCTCAGTCAAAAGCTTGGAAAGGAGATGGGCGCCGCCAAGCTATCTGAAAGTCCACTGAAAGGAACATAAAGAAAAAGAATCAGGCTGTTTCTTGTGCTGTTGGGAGTGACAACTGAAGCAGTTGAAGGTCCGGTGATGCTGATTTCCTTTATTACTAATACTTATGAGAAACATGAGATTTGGAATTGAAAATCTAAATATTTGAACTCTCCTTGTAATTTACACTCATCCTGAAGTGAAGTAAAAGTTTTTGAAGAAGAAAAAATTAGACATTTATCAAGATGATTTCCAATACTGCACACTTATCCTCAAGCTTAGACATTTGGCAAAAAGGTTTTTCAGGTGGTACACTTATATAAACGTGAAGTTATTAAATGAGGATTTATTTGACATTTGGTAAGATGATATTTTTGGTCGGTTACTCTCACCCTAAAGTAAAGATGAAGTTCATGACATTTCAATCAGTAATTTCTGATCTTCTTCAGAGGTTATTTTTGACTCATCATTGAGCTTTCATAGTTAAGGAACTTGATTTGACCTGACCAAAATACAATATTACTGATGTGTAGAGAACATTAAAAAACGATTTATAGCAGTGCTATTTTAGTTTTTATGATCAAGATGTTGAATGAGATAAAACAGATTTTTTGTGAATATCATATCTATTAACATTTTCTTTTTCTTAAATAAAATGCATGCATATGTATTTTAAAATTATTATAAAATGTCCGATAAGATCTATTGAGTTAAAGATATTTGAGTAAAATCTGATCCTTTCGTTGGCTAAATTTCAGGATTATTTTATTAACCATCTCTTAATAAAATATTTAGTCCCCTAGTTGAGGTTTTGAGGTTATTTTATTAAAAATATTTTAATAAAATCTGATCCTTTAATTTCACTAGATTTTAGGCTTATTTTATTAATCATTTCTTAGTCAAGTGTGATACTAGAGTTGAAATTTTAAGATTATTTTACTTAAAGACTGATCCGAGTTGACCTGATTTTCCAGGTTATTGTATTAATATTTTAGAATAAAATGATGCCATAGTTGACCAGATTTTATAGTTATTTATAGAATCATTTTGTCATTTTAGACAATATAATAAAAACAGGATTTTAAAAAATTTCTCTATACTTAGAGCTTGTTTTGCCCTCTGTTTAAAGTTATTTGTTTGGAGGTTCATACTTGGTGTTATCAAATCTTAACCTCTCAGGATCTATAAACGAATGTTAAATATATAGAAAACCAAGTGAGTCTCTGTTTTTATTTTATACTCATTTCAGGTGTCTATTGATTATAAATGTATTGTCTGCCACTTTAAGGACTGTCATTAACATATCACACATTATTCAAATGTTCAACTTTCTTTTGTATTTGAACATATAGGTATTAAATTCTACATATATTTTTCAACCAATAAAATTCCATCAGAAGGTTTGTTGCATAAACAATAATTACTAGGGCAAATACTGACAAAATACTTGTGGACATAGTTGTAGACCTACCACATGTTATTTTTGAACTGTTTAGAAAATAACAATAATAACTTCCTTCACCACTCCCACAAATTTGAGAAAAAGATTTTCACGAGCCAGTGTGAAATTCTTTTCTAACTATTGAAAATCTTGTATTCAAAAAGTTCACACCTCTATTTGAAATCAGATATTGGATTCCCTTTATGGATATAAAAATAGGAGTCTACTGCTTCTCGGGGTTTAAAACAATTTTGAAGGCCAGTTTGATCAACATGTACATACCCATTCACACAATGAAGAGATAACAGTGAGCAGCCACCAACTAAGGCCTTTTCTACAAACTCACAAACACATTAGGCTAACCATCATAAAGTAAGTCTGTTTACACATTTTATACCACCCTAAGAACACAAGTACTAATAGCTTGATATAATTAATTTTAATAGCATGGTACAAACTTTTTTTTAATCTCGTCCTATCACCTATATTGTTTCTGTTTCTGCTAAAAAAATATCAGGAAAAATATACTGTAAAACATATCCTAACTGATTATCATGACCTTCCCCCCATACATCAACTATTTTATAACATGATTAGTCTTGGGTGGGGATTCTCAATGTGGGCCCGAGAAATATTTTAAATGGGCTTGGAGACACCAGGAGAAGTGTAATCATTAGTTGGGATTTATATATTTTCTACTACATTTTGCTTTTGTAAATAAAATGTATTTCCTCTTATTTGGAATTTCTGTTTGAGCTTGAAATGTTTTGATGCCAAAAATGGACCACAAGGAAGAAAAGGTTGAGAAGCACTGGCCTGGACTGTTTTAAGAAGATAAAAGTAGAGACTATACTAGCCTACGTGAAAGAGGTTGGGCTATACCACAAATTATAGCACTGAGTAACTCTGCTGTAAAGGTATATCTGGAGAGCGATGGAACCAACAACTCAAAGGATTGCTTGCAAGCCATACTTTCATTGTAACTGTTCAGATGAACTCCTCGCTATGGTACCTAGACTTTATGAATTTAAGTGCAGTACTAGATTGGCAGCAAGTTCTCATTAATTCACAGTAAAATTGGTTAGATATAACTAAGTCCCATGTTAACAATTTCTTTTCTCACACTCCTTGCTTGTGGGACTCTCATCCAACTCCATGCTTTCCAACCAATTTTGATCTTCAAAAATTCAAATGCAATGTCAATCGTTATCTACTGTCTTCTTGATTACTATTCTATTGTTCTCGCTCCTTAATAATGTTTCTCTTTTTTCTTATTCTTTTACACTCAGTAACCTCTAGTGTATTAGTGGCTTTACTGCCTTGCTTGGGATGAAATGATAAAAAATAAAATAAGCAACATTTGATATGCCATTAAAACAAAACAATCAAAACAAACTTATAAAATGAAAATTTTCAATTGCTTTTGTTGAAAAGATAAGTGTATACCAATATTAGTCTTCAATTTCTTTTTATTTTACATACATACATACATACATACATACATATATATATATATATATATATATATATATATATATATATATATATTATTATTATTATATTTTGCTCTATTTTGTATTGAGCACTGTTTTAAAAGTAAATGCTACAAACAGTGGAATTTTACTCCTGTTCTTTCTCTCATTTGGATATACACACACACACACACACACACACACACACATATATATATATATATGTATATTATAAATTAATTGATTTAAAATATGTTTTTTTTCGCTACACAGTGATACCATGTTTCAGAAATGGAAGCTAAAGCGGAAAAACCATATTTTAAATCAATTAATTTATAATATTAATGCTCTGTAAATTTACATTGAGCACTATTGTGTAAAAATAAAAATATCTATAAGAACACCGGATTTTATATCTTACTGTTCTCTCTTTTTATTTATATATACATATATATATATATATATTATACATGCTGGAATTCAACTGCTAGACTAATATAGTCTTTCACATTAATACTCTTGGGAAAGGCAGGTATGCAGCTATATGTGAAATAGCAGAGTACACTGGACTTGAAGAAAAACAAAACGTTGAATTCCAAACCATGGAGAAAACAAAGGGAGAGCACTCTGCTATCCTTTCCAAGAATGCATGGCAGTTTACCCTTGATAAAGAAAAAAATATCTATGAAGAGTTATGAAAGGACTTGACATTATGAAACAGAAAAAAAAAAAAAAAATCAATACAAATAAATTAACACAAGAAATAATTATTACACACTGATTTATGCAGTCTAGTCCCCTCATCTTAGTTGTTACAGTCACAGCATTTCAACCATTTTACCCTATGATGAGTTGTAGTTGGTATCCTGGGAATTTTGAACTGAACACTTTATTCAATCTAGAGAGGTAAATTTTTTTCATTCATATTGGAGGAAAATCTTGTGTCAGTTAATTTTACCTTGTTACTACCATGGAAAGTGCTTGAACGAACTCCATTTCTTGGTTCCACCAGTTCTGATCTTCACAGCTAGGACCCACTATGCCACATACATATTAGCAAGCCACAGATTCCCTCTGTATTCTGTCAGCAAGAAGTAAGTTTCACTCAAACAGCTTATTCCTGTTAACCACTTATGGAACCGACTCTCAAGAGGATGCTTCCCCAGTCACTGCAATCTTAACCTGTTTAAGTCTAGAGTCAACTTTTATTTTTCCCTCCTATCCATATAAACTACCCCTTAACATAAACATCTACATCGAGTGACCTGTGAGCTTTGTACAAGGTGAACCCTACTGTAAATAAAACAATTAAAAAAATAATAATATTTTGTTAATGTGTATCTTTTCCACTTAGTGTTATACTTTTTAAAACTTTATACTTTTTTATACTCTTTTAAAAATACTGATTTCAAAATCACAAAATTTCTGAGAAAAAAAATCTTTTTTTTTCTTTTTTTTTTTTTTAAATCTGAATTACCCCAAGCAAAGCAGTAATGCCACTAAAACACAAGGGATTACAGGGTGTGGAAGAATTAGGAACAGAAGCATTAATGATGATCAGAAAGAGAAGAGAGTAATCAGGAAGACAGTAGGTAGTGACATTGCAATTAAATTTTTGCTGATTAAAGTTGGCTGGAAAGCATGGAGCCAGAAGGAAGTTCCACACGTGAGAAGTGCGAGAAAATAAAATGTTTGCATAGAGTAATATTGCAGATTCTTCTTTGGATTTTATCTAGGAGCTCAAGGTAAATAGCAGGGGTACCAGACCATATGTGGCAGCAATATTCTAAGCATGGATGAATGGTAGACTTATATGTATGATAGATTCAAGATAGAAAAATTGTCTCGCCCAAGATAGTAAACCGATATTCTTAGCAGCTGACCTTGCTATGGATTTAATATAGTCTTTTCACTTCATATCAGCAGGGAACATGAGCCTGGGAAGGTGCAATGAGTCACTTTATTGGAGGATAGCATCAGCCATGCTGATTTTTATATTTAAAGTACTTAAAAGTGTTAGCTTTTCTTCTAAATAATGAAAGGAATTAACCCAGATTTAGGAAAATATGAAGGGAAAAATAAACTGATTATAGTAGCCAGAATATGTGAAAACCTCTTTAGAAAATAAGTTCCAAAGCATTAAGATCAATAACAACATTGAGGAAAAATTTTCCAAGATACTTGTTCTTATCCTGCTTTCTCCTCGGCCCTACCGATATAAAAGCGCAATTCCTTTTTATTTTATTAAGTATTTAGTTCTCAAAGGAGAAAATTGATAGTTTTTTTTCTAAACGACTTGGCATCTTGCACTTCAGCATCAGAATAGCAGTATCGTGTACCATAGTAAATATCCCGGATAATTTAAATTAACTTGCAACACTTCACCACCTCCTTTATTTAGTTTTCTACCCTGCTTTTCTTTTCCCCCTTCTCGATCAAAACTAGCCCCCAGGGAGTGCAACTACCATGCTGAATTTGATTGGGTTTAATGTGGCGGTTCGCACGATGATCTGTTGGTATTAGATGCAGACAAATTCAGTTTTATAGAGTGTATGATTGATATCCTACACAGGGGAAATGATGTATAAGACAGGAATAAAGTAAATAAATAAGATATGAAAAAAAACAAAAAAAACGTTGGGACAATATTAAATGTACTGAAGAAACTAAAAACAATCTATTAACTCATATTTCTTCTTTTACTATATGAAATAACATTTTCAAATTATGTTTGGAGAGAAATAAATAAAATGCTGACTAGTTCAATCATGCCAAAAAGGAAAAGGATTTTTCGGGGTCCTGAACCACATTTGTTTAGAATTAAATTGTTTTATTCTCTAGCTATCTGTACCACTTTGAGACTTGTGCATATTTAAGATAATTAATAAGAGAAATTGTCAGTTCTTGTTTTATTTGATAATTGTTTATGAGATGCGATCTGACAATATAAAAACGGAATTAGAGAGGCTTTACTTCAGTTCTATATTCTGTCTATTGAGCTAGTGGGCTTGAAAATTGAACATCTATCAATCAAGGATATAATAAATTAATCAGTTTATATATATATATATATATATATATATATATATATATATATTTATTTTTTTTTTAATTTTTAAAAATATTTTTTTTTTTTAAATATAATATAAGCTCTACTTCTGTATGGAGCACTGTCTTTTTAAAAATAAAAACAAAAATACTAAAGAACTCTGGATTATTTACCTAACATGTTCTTTCCTATTTTCCTGCATACACACACACACACACACACACACACACACACACACACACACACACATATATATATATATAACTAAAGAATTAATGAATTTATTTTTAATCTGACATTTTTATTACTTCAAATGTTATTATACTGGACACTTTATATTTCAAATAAGAATTGTCCATGATAATAATGTTTGAAGTAATATATATATATATATATATGTGTGTGTGTGTGTTTATATATATATATATATATATATATATATATATATATATATATATATATATATGTGTGTTTTTATATATATATATATATATATATATATATATATATATATATATGTATATATATGTGTTTTTATATATATATATATATATGTATATATATGTGTTTTTATATATATATATATATATATGTGTGTTTTTATATATATATATATATATGTGTGTGTTTTTATATATATATATATATGTGTTTATATATATATATATGTGTGTTTATATATATATATATATATGTGTGTGTTATATATATATATATATATATATATATATGTGTGTGTTATATATATATATATATATATATGTGTGTTTATATATATATATATATATAAATTTTATTTAGGTAGCAAGAATTCATCTAAACAAGTTTAACTAAATTCAAATTTAATTTTATTACATTTTTTCAATTTCCAGACAAGTTGTTCTAAATCAACATCAAAATAAAGAATAAACTGTCTAAACTTCATTTATTTTTTTCAAATACTTCTGACTATCTCAGTCATTATCAAGAACTGCATGTTGACTAAATTCTGACATTTTTTGCTTACTGGAATTGTAAACGTATAACTATTAGTAAATTTCACACACACACACACACACACACACACACACACATTTATATATATAAAAAAAAATCTGTTTTTATATATATATATATGGAGATTCTATTAAAGTGTGAAACTGACAGTCACCATGTAATGTTGATTCTTATGTCCACACTGTCTCTTCCTCTCTCTCCATATAAATATATATATATATATATATATATATCACTTTATAAATAATTCTTTGTTGTATGTTTTTGAGATATCTTTGTGCTGATACATAACTGAACCTTGCCAGTCATTTGAATTCAAAAATATAGTTAGAAGTTGCTTATTTAACATCTTTCATAATTTTCTGAGAACATGTCGTGTCTCAGGAAGTTACTTAAATGCTCTTTTCCTCAGTGCCGTTTTTCAGAAATGCACGGCCGTATATAAAGTTTGTCTTCAGTGCATCAAGCTGTTTCAAATATCTCGAGATTTAGTTATACTGCCTTGATGTTACTTGGCAACCAATCATAGGGAATTTTACTTTTCAAGTAGGAACAAACACACTCTTTGTGGTTACTTAGTTGGTAATGAGATGTCATTGAATGAGTTTGCATACTGTGTGACTGGCATCCACAATAAAAGAGCAAGAAGATCCTTCATTTCTAGTGCAGTTTTTTTTTGGCAAAATATCAATTCATTTAAATCTGTCAGTGCACATTACAATTTAGATTTGTCCCTCTGCAACTTGAGGCATTTAGCAAAGCTAAAATTACCATTGAAAAACTCTATAGACAAGATTAAGGACTTGATTATGGCAATCTTGAAAGAAGACTTTGCAGGCAGTTTTAAAAATTTGAAAAATGGTGGGATAACTCCGAAGAAGAGCATTTGAAGAGGACTAAGTCCCCATTGCCCAAGGTAGATCATGCTTTTTTTAATATGAAATGTTCCTTTTTTTTATTTCTTTTTTTTTTTAAACAATGATTCTCACCATGTGCAAGGCCCAAGAGCCACTCAAAGTAGATGTTACAGAGTAAGAAGCACCACCCCAATCAAAATGATAATGCCACCAAAGTGCAAGGGTTCACCAGAAGTGAAAGAGAAGAAAAAGACTTTAAAAGGAACTGGAAACACAATCTTAAACAAGAAACAATGAATAAACCTCTACTCCTGTTCAAAAGACCAGGGAGGAGTGTGAACTGGATGGTAGTGAACCTATCTACTTTTATTGAAGGAAAAAATAAATAGCAAATAAAATTTCAACGTTCAGGTGGAGAAGTTAGAAGTGTAGTGTCAAAGTAGACTTTATAGGACCTGGGTTTAAATTTTACGATTATCAATTTTTCAAGGAGATTACTGCTTGATAATATCAGGCTGAGAAGACAATCCCAGCATGCAGCACTGTTAGGAAGAGCTTGTAAACTATACCATGGTTTTGATATAGCCTTGTGAGTGAAATTGGGTAGACGAAACTGTTTGGAAGTCATTAATAGTTGTGCCAGCACAAAGTCACAAGTCCTTAACTCATGGGCAAATAGAAGCTTTTTTTTCCTTTGCTAGCAATATATCTCAAAAAAGTACACACACCCCAGCATCCTGGTCACTTTTGGGTCTGTATAGGCTTAAAAAAACTAACAGTGATTGAAATTTATGGAAAAAAAAGAGAATTATGTGAGTTTGTTGTGGGTATAAATAGTGCAAATATAGCACAACAAATGGCTGGATAGTTTCCAAATAGACAGTGTAAATATGATTTATTAAAGTTCAAGCCTTCATCTTGATTCCTAAGAGATAAACAATTTTATGCACATATAGCAAGTTCAATTAATAAGCTATAAATAAGCCTCTTCTTCAATGAAAATTCTGATAGGAGTGACTCTCTTGAGTAAAAGTTTACTGGTATCATCAGTAGGAACAAATCTGTTGATTCCAAGTGTCTAATGAGATAATGTGCCAACAATTAGAAATTATATTTATCTTCATTAAATGTTTTGTAATTGTGTCCTCCTAGCTATGGGTTAAATACTAGAGCAGACATGACTCTCTAGCTGTGGTTGGCAACCAATATAGAAGGACAAATCTGAATTCAAAACCAAACATGGTCCTGGTGGGGCACATACTTGAACTGTAACTCAGGTTTGCTCAGTGTAGTTGCAGTATAGATTGACCCTTTGGGTGTTGCAGAAACACAAATGGGACTGAGTAGATGAGAATTTCAGTGAGAAATGATATTTATTTTATTTTAATTATTTCACCCAAGGAGTACAAAAAAGCCACTAGGATGCAAAAAGTTAGTGAAAGAAACAGAGAGGGTAATGAAGGAACAGATTTCAAGGAGATAAAAGAAGACAATTGGCCTTACATTTAAATTTTTGAAGATTGTAGGTGACAGGAAAGCAGGAAGAGATTTCCACAAGGAAGAAGTGCAGGAGAATAAACTATTAGCACAGAGCTAGCAATTTCAGCAGTAAAATTATGAAACCTACCTTCCCATCTAATATTACACATAAATGAGTGAAGTCAAGGTACGAGGAATGCTCATCAGAACAATTACTGTGCACATATTTATAGAAGAGGCAAAGGGAAGCTACGTTACAGTGATATGAAAGTGATCGACCAAGATGCCAGGCCAGGATCAATAACATTGCAGATTCTTCGGATTTTGTCAAGAATCTCTATATATAAAATGAAAGCACCAGACCAGATGTGGCAATATTCAATGCAAGGACAAATAGTAGTCTTATTAATGCACAAAGCTATGGTTTAAATAGCAGGGTAGGCTGAACTCTTTAGCCATGATTGGCAGCCAGTATAGGAGAACTCTGAATTCAAAACTGTATGTATCACTGGTTGAGAACATATTTGAACTGTAACTAAGTTCCATTCAGTATAGCTGCTGCATAAACCAAATTTTGGCTCTGTGGGTGTTGAAGAAACATAAAAGGGCTTGAGCAGATGGGAACGCTCAAAATAGAGTTGCCATGCGGAAGATGAGAAATCACCTGTGCTTTCAAACCAAAGCCGCTGTTATTGTTTGTGTTCTTGTGCCAGGCATGCTTTGAACGAAATAAATCATTAAATCTTGTAGGAGAGTAATGTCAATACAAACATTTAACCAGCATATTTCAAATTTGTAATATTTCTCACGAAACTGGTTTGATATTTTCATGTAAAAGAACACAGGAAATTGTCAGCTTTTAGCTAAATTTTTTGATCATCAATGTTTTGTTTCTGGAAATTACTTGATCAGAGGGAGCTCTTCAAAGAACATGAAGCCAAACGTTATTAACCCATTCATTTCAGAAGAAACTTGTCATACATGGCACCAAACTCGTTTAGAAATATCTAAACTGTGAGCTGTATACAATTGCTTTCACAGATCAGTATAATTAAAAATGGCTTTGCGGATCGGAAGCCTGTAGGTCTTAGCAAGGATCCTCCTTCTTCAAAGCTCATGGACTATGTCATTATTATTTATAGTTAGTTTGAGATTAAATAATGTATTATCCATTTTAAATAATAGAAGGTTATGAATTTAACTATTTTCTTTTAATTTTAAAAAAATGTTTATAGTCATGTTATAGTCACTTGGGAAAGGAGTATTTCTTTGAGGAAAGGAGATATTTTAAAAAATCCACCTCTCAGATTTATGTTTTGGTAAGATTTGATAGCAGCACTTTCAAGCTGTGGCCCCGGATTTTCAGAAAAGTGCCCAATAATCAGCTTTGCAGAATGTAAAGATCTGTCGTCTTATATAAATATACTCTTTAACTGAAAACTTGGTTATGACCTGTATGGCACAAAGACATTTCTTGTTTAAGAACTTACAATAAATTTCTGGCTTACGGCCACATCATGTTGAAATACTAGTTCCTGTACAATCATCAAAGATAATCAACGTCGATCCTTTTCAGTACCTAGATGGGTGATTGCTGTGGAATACCAGATGCTGTAAGCATGGATGTGTGGGTAGTGTAATGGATAATAGCTTGGAATTGTTAATCAGAAAGATGAATTCTAATTGCCATTGTGTTTGTTATATTCACTTACATGAAAAAATCCTTAGGAAAGATATGAATCCATCTTTTCTCCTCCCCAGCTATGGATTAATTAGTAAGACTTACCTCACTAAACCATTATTATCTCAAAAAAAAATTTCTTACAATCTAAAATATTTTCTGGCTTTAAATAACCTGCAAAGGGTTGATAAGCCATAAAAACACTAATGAATCAATGAAATACTGATTAGATACACAGGCATGTTTTTTAGATTTACATTCTCTATAATGTAAATGTATAGAAACTACAGTGGCCACAAATTGAGGGATCAATTTATATATTGATTCTGATATAGAATTGATTCCCCATTTTATATCTTCATTATAATTTCTTGTTTTTTTATCAAATTCTAATTAGGTGTGAATCCACCTCTTCCCCCCAGCTACAGGTTAATTAGTAACACTTTCATCACTAAATCATTATTGACTCAAAAAAAAAAAATTTACAATCAAAAAATATTTTCTGGCTTTAAATAACCTGCAAAGAGTTGACAAGCTGTAGAAAATAAATCAATAATTTTCTGCATTTATCTTTGGTAGCATCATTAACAACATTGATTAAGCTGATAATTTTATTTCCAACGTTACCCCAAACATTACTCCCACTCCCCATAGTCTCTTGATTCGTGTTGGTTGGTAATTCCCATGAAAGACCTCACCTCTTGCACAGCCATCAGGTTCGTTCAATATAGCTTTTCACCATGATCTTGAATCCCATAACCTATTAAGATTGTAACAGTGTAGAAATAAGTTTTTATGTGCTACTTTGTTTAACCTGCATATTTTCCTTTGTGTTGCTTTCTTTTTTAAAGGTGACAGTTTCATTACTTTCATGCCTTCAGCTAATGTTAATATTCTACATTTTTCTCTCTGTTGATATTTTCCTTGGCTATAGGTTAAACAGCAGGGCAGATTGTGCTCTTTAGTCATGGTTGTCAACCAGTTTAGGAAAAGGAAAACTCTGAATATGTAGCCCTGGCAAAACACTTACTATGCAGCCAATGAAAGACTTGAAGAGTTCCCAATGACTGTATCATCCTGACTGTGGTCAGTGTTATAGCATCATCGATGTCACTCATTATGCAATCATTAGAGTAACTAAAAGTTTATGTGTATTCACTTAACAAACCAACATTAAGAAATAGGGTAAAGGTAGTCTCTTAATTTAATGAATAAATTTAAAACCCATTCAGAAAATCATCCATGATTTTAGCATCTGTTTATTTTCTTTATAAGCTTTTAGTACCTAAACACTAGATGCTAAATGTTGGATGCCACCTTTTGAATTTCAAAGAATTGCTTAAAAATAGAAGGCTGCATGTCTTTTTCAAAACTAATATACAAACTCATTTCAGGCCAATGGGACTTTCTCTTCCTGAAGGTTTTTTTTTCATATATTCAATATTAATGATAATAATAACCAAATTAACCCATTACTGTTTCCTTAAAATGTTAGCTCTTTCTGCCTAATCTAACTTGCTGGCTAATAGTAATGTTAGAGCTGAGAAATTTTAAACTTTAGGTAGCCTCTTCTCTAAAAAATTGGATGCCATGCAATAATGGGTTAAATTGTTTCAACATCCAATCTTAATAGGAGTTAATTAAACCAAAGACAGTATTAAACTTACAAATTATTTTATCTAGAGGGTGACTGCAAGATTTTTGGCCTATAGTGTGAATAAAATTTTGCATGTATATTTTAATAGGTTTGATCTTACATATTTGAAATGATTTTCAAATTGAGGTTCAATCAAGATTATATTTGTGTTGCCTTATCTAGTTTTACTACTTTTAGTCCACATTGAAGATTTAATGAATCCTTGAGTTTAATTTCTCTTTCGGAATATTCTTGAGATTAATGAGCTAGCTCTAAACTTAAAGTTCTCTTTCATTTTGAATATGTAAGAACAAGCTTCAACAAACTCAGTGCTGGGGCTGAAACCTGGAATACTTCAGTCCTTCTTAAGCCACACTTGCAAGTGCTCTTAGCTTGGAAAAAGTCGG
>OZ038479.1:114895230-114932730 GCA_964036315.1 Acanthosepion esculentum
TGCATTTAGCATGAAACAGACTGTCACCTCTGAGTATTGATTTTTCAATGTCCACTCATATATGCATGTGTCAGTATGTGTGTGTATATATATATATATATATATATATATATATATATATATATATATACACACACACATATACATACATACAGACATACACACACACATATTGATTGCTTATACTTGTCAATTTTTTTCTTTTTATATGCAATTATCATTAGTTCAAGTTTTTCTTCTTTTTTTTTCATAGTGTATGTGTGTGCATTTGCACACATGCACCATATGGCCATCTGTGCGGATATGAGTACATATAAGGTGTCATGCTTATTTGTCCTTTTCCTCATTTATTTTACCCCTTAGCCTTTTTTTCTTCTTTCTCTTTTCTTTCAATTGTAGCATTGTGTGTGTGTGGTGTGGGTGTGTAACGATAATGCTAAAACATTGTTTATAGTTGTATAGTTGTATGAAGAACACTCTCACTGCTACTGTAAATCCCTGAGGGCCAGTGTGTATAAAAGGTTGGAAGTTGAGTGATATTAGAAGCTCACTTTGTGAGCGACACATAGTAAAAAACCAGAGTTATGATTCCAGTAACTAAAAGTCAAAAAGGGTACTTATACTTAGGAAGAGATAGCTGAAATTTCAAAGCCACATAATGAGGAAAAAGGGTTTGGAGAATCTGACACTCAAAAGACATATTGAAGGCAAGAGAGACAGAATAAAG
This sequence comes from Acanthosepion esculentum, assembly GCA_964036315.1. Classification (NCBI taxonomy): domain Eukaryota; kingdom Metazoa; phylum Mollusca; class Cephalopoda; order Sepiida; family Sepiidae; genus Acanthosepion; species Acanthosepion esculentum. The sequence goes on from OZ038479.1 coordinate 114,895,958, forward strand.
CAGTGAGTAACCTCACTAACAAGTTTGTGTCGATGGATGGCAGAATGGGGATTGGGAGGGGCAGAGAAAAGTCAAACCTGACTAAGAGCTACATAGTATAGGAAGCTGTGGAAAGCCACGATTGCCTGAAGGGTCATGGCACATAGAAGAACTAGATGTCTTTTATTGCAATATGAATTGGATACAGATATTCAATAAGGAAACAGATTGTAACTTTTTGCACATTATAATATTTCACAGCTGATGAACAAAAAAGGCCAAATACACAATATAAAATGATAACAATATTAGTAATATTTAGTAATTATGTACCATTTAGTAATTATGTACCATTTGATTACTGTGGTCTAGTAGTCTCGGCAGTTACAACTGTTGCAGTCTTCTCAATGTAGTGTCTGTAAAAGTCATAAGAATTATAATAATAATACTTCTTCATCAGTTGCATGGAATTTACAAATTATGAAAATAAATTGAATTTGTCGCCATAAGGCTGTATCATAAGATATTGAAAATATCATAAATATAATTATATTAACAGCATTAAAAGATAAGGCTAAACTTTTCTATGTTCATGATCATTTTTAAATGTAGCAAAAGTGCTTTACTGTTTACTAGGAGCTCAATATGATAAAAATATAGTTTTAAGGTATGCTATATATATGAGTTAGGGATAGAGTGTGTGTATATATATATATATATATATATATATATATATATATATATATATTTTAGAATTGGACATAGCCCGACAATTTATTTAAAGACATTTATATTATGTTTAACGTTCTTTTTATAGATACATGTATTTAAGCAAATGCTCTGTTTTATAATAAACAGTACTGTTTATTATAAAACAGAGCATTTGCTTAAATACATGTATCTATAAAAAGAACGTTAAACATAATATAAATGTCTTTAAATAAATATATATATATATATATATGGTCTGAAGAGTAAATCAAGGTATGAAACTGACACTTACCATGCAGTGTTGATTACTATGTTTACACTGTCTATATTTATATCTTACGCATATATATATATATATATATATATATATATATATATATGCGTATTTCATCATGTTAATAGATAAATAGAATTTCAGTGACTTATCTTGCTTTCTTTTTATTTAGGAATATATGAAAAGAAATTATAAAAGATTCTAACTATTTAAAGTTTGTTATTTAATCTCTCAAAATATTTTTAAAAAATTTTAATATGACAAACTAAGTGTTTATTAATGTATCTGCATTTGCTTTGAATTTTATTCTTTTATTTAACTATTTCTTTTGATTTTTTGAAACTAGTTATTTGTAGTTTTTCTTGTAAGCACAGTCTGCAATTTTATGTAATATATAATTTTTTTTACGAAAAAAATTAATTGTGAGTGTCAGAAAATTTTGTATTATGCTTTTGACACACTGATGTTTTATAAATTTATATAGTTTTATTCATTTAATTGTTGTTTTACGAACAACATCATCATCACTGACTTAGAATATCTTATATGAAAAGATACCGTTTTTAAGTTTAATGATTTTGTGTGTGTGTGAACCAAAAATGGCTTTCATCACCCAAGGGGAATAACTCTTCATGGAAGAAATGTTCTGCATTGATAACAGCTATGAGAACTTCTAGCCCCTGCTTATTTATGAAATGAATAATTTAATTTTCAGCATGTCTCATATAATAAATATACTTTATAAGGATTTTTGACAGCATCACAAGCTGTGAAAAATAATAATATGAATTAGGACCATTAGTTTTTAGTTTCTTGATATCATGAGGAATATTCAATTTTCGTGCAAAGCACTAAGAAAATTTTTTTTATGTATCTTTTATATTTATTTACTAAAAGTTTTAAATATGGAGAATGGTTTATAATAGAGGTGTGTTGTAAAATATTTTTAAAAAATCTTAAGGCAATGCTCATAAATTTATATATTCTTGATTGACATGAAGTGGAAAGACTATATTGAATCCATTGCTAGGTCTGCTGCTAAAAAAGTTGGTTCACTCTGTTATGCTCAATAATTTTTCTCTTCAGAATGCAACTATATATATATATATATATATATATATAAAAATTCTACCATTTACCCCTGTTTTGAATATTGCTGCCCCTTCTATATATTTTGAGATTCTTGATAAAATCCAAAGAAGAATCTGCAATATTATTGGTCCTGACCAGGTGTCTCAACTTCAGTCACTTTCCGACTGCCATAAAATTGCTTTGCTGTGCATTTTTTATAAATAATTTCATAGTAATTGTTTGGATGAGCTCTTCACTATGGTACCTAGACTTCATGAATTTAAGAGCAGTACTAGATTAGCAAAGGTCTCATCAATTTACAGCCAAATTGGCTAGATGTAACTGTAAGTTCTATGGCAACAGTTTCTTTCTTTATAATTTTCACTTCCAGCTCCATGCTTTCCAGCCATCTTTGATCTTCAAAAATTTAAATTCAATGTCAATCATTATCTACTGTCTTCCTGATGACTGTTCTATTGTTCTTCCTCCTTAATAATATTTCTGTTTTCTAATTCTTTCACACTCAGTAACCCCTTGTGTCTTAGTGGTTTTACTGCTCTGCATGGTGTGAACTTGATTAAAAAAAAACAAAAAACTTAACATTAAATTAATATTGATTTTGTATTGGGAGTTAAAACTGTGAATTTCCTATTTGAAATTTCACTATGCTACCTATTTGATTATTATCTAAAGATAAGGTTGATCGAACTTAATCAACTTTATTTAAATTTTTTTTTAAATTCTGTTTTTTATGCAATTTTTATAATTAATGAAATTGATTGATAATATTTATAAATGGGATTTTACTTTTTGTATATCTGTCATTATTACAAGAAATTTTAAATGCTGTATGTTATTCTCTCTCTTCTTTTTTTTGATTTGGGGTTTTGAATTCAAGAATAGGATTTCTATAATCTGAAATCGAACCATACAGCTAGAATAATAAAATAATATTAAATACATTAGAAATTTCGTTTATGATTTATATAACATAATGTAATATTTTTTAAATGGATTTTTTAATCCCATGTTATTTCTTATTCTGACAAAAATTATTTTTAGTGGGCTCATGTGTTTGAATTGATATCCTGTTTTGTTTTTTTTTCACTTTTTTAAAAAGTGAAGAATATTTTCTTTTGTGGGGCTTCTTGATCTTCTCGGTATTAAAATAAAATAAATATTATTAAATAAAAAAAGTCATATTTATAACAATAAGAACCACAGCAATATGTAAACTAATGAATATTACATAAATAAACTCACAGTCGTATATTTAAATTCATTTATTTTTGTCCAAAGATATTTTCTCTCAACATAGTGTTTACAAGTGATTATATTCAATACTAGACAAACCATGGATTAGTAAATTTTTTGTCTCTGGAATAAATAGATTTTGTTCCATTTAAAATTTGTTTACATTGCATTGTCCATAACTTTAAGAAGCAGTATTAATATATATGGCTTGTATCAGTAAATCATTATCTTCAAAATATTTCTTACAATTTAAAAATATTTTCTGGCTTTAAATAATCTGCAAAAAGGTTGTTCAGCTATAAAAAACAAATTGATCAACATTGGATTGTCTATAACTTCAAGAAGCATCATTAATATATATATATATATATATATATATATATATATATATGTCTGATTGAATAAATTATGGACATTGTGTCTGCTAATTTTTAATAAAATCTGTACTTTTGATTTTTTTTCCAAGAACAACATATAGTTTGTACCACTTGCACCCCTGAAGATGATCTTGGATAAAGATCAAAAGTACTTGGGAAATGAAAATAAATAAATTTAAACATCTATAGCACATTTCTCTCATCCTTTAACATAAATACATCGAAGATTATTCATGAGTATGAATGAATTTTATTAAAAATTAGCAGACGTAATGTCTGTAATTTATTCAATCAGACATGCCTAAAAGAATTTGCTGCCTAAATATACACACACACACACACACACACACACACATATATATATATATATAATCATTATTGCATTCATCTACCATTAAATCCATTTATTTAAATAATAATGTTAAACATGACATGGCTATTAACAAAAAATGTTATTTTGCATTTTATTAACTGTAGATATGAAAAATAAATGAAATTTCATGACATTGTAAATTGCAGCATACAAGTCAACCTCAAGATTTTTAGCTCAAAATTCTGAGTTAGACCTATACCTCATCTATAGGTTGACCTCTCCCCCTTGCCCAAACATACAGTAGGCTACCAGTGGCCCCAAACTTAGACCTACCAGTAAATGAAGTTAGGCTACTGTATACAATCATCTGTGCCAAAACTACATAAGGTCACACCACTAACCTGTATATTGAGACACTAACCGTATCATTTATCTATGTTTTTCTTTAGCAAACAACCTACAATGCACACCAGTAGGTACTGTATATTGTCTTGGTATAACTTAGCAAATATTAAAAATTTGTCAGGTCTACTGATAAATACATTAAAGTCAACATCAACCTCTATAAAATATTAACACCTTAGATTACACATCATAGCAGGTATTTTTTTTGATAGTACTGCTATGTATCATGTGTTATTGTGGTGTATAGTAATTGTTAGGAATGCTGTCCTACTTGGTTACAACTCAGTTGGAAAAGTTTGCACTTTATATCTGGCATATAAGTCGACCACTAGTTTTGGAAAGATTTTTTAGGCTTGAAAACTCGACTTCTACACCACAATTTATGGTATAGAAAAGTTGATTTTTCTGCAAGTAAATAACTTAATTTTATAAATATGAAACAGAAAAATGAGGCAAATACATGTCACTATAGAATTACAAGCAATATATATATATATATATATGGCTAATGTTGCATGGCTCTTCAGTAAAGCGAACTGAGACCTCTCAGTTACTGTGTGTTTATCTAAAAATAAATACGCTTAAATTCACCTTCATCCCTGCCGTGTGCCAACGGCTTAGTGGTAGAATCTTCGACTGATGCCAATTCAGCCGGGTTTCAATCCTAGCTAAAGGCAAAACGGACGTCTAGCCACACTGATGAGCTGTGATACAGTGAAACAGTCTGTCTGAGGATGACAATATATATATATACAATATATATATAAAATATATATATATATATATATAGAGAGAGAGAGAGAGAGAGAGAGAGGGGTGCGTTGGATAAATTGTCATCTAAATTATGGAAAATTGAAAATAACACAGATCTTATTTTAACAGATATTATTTATATTTATTTATTTGCTGCCATAATCCTTTCCTTCAGTTCACTTTTGGTGTTGCAAGGAGTTTTGTTGGTCTCTTTCTCAACTGTGCCTCACACATATTAATCAGTTGGGTGGTTGCAGTCTGGGGAGTTAGATGACCAGATGTAAGGAGTGATGTGGTCGCAGAAATTGTCTGACAGCCATGACTGGGTTCTCCTTTTTGTGTGGCATGTTGCAGAGTCCTGCTGCAAGACATAGGGTCTTCCAGCAGCCACCCTCTTGACCCATAGTAGCACTACCTCTTCAAGGCACTTGATGTAGGTCTCCATGTTGAGCCTGAGACCTTGTGGGGGAAAATGCATGAAAATTACCCATTACACTATCTATAATATCCAAGGTTACAGCACCTAATATTCCCAAATGGTCACTCATCTAGGTACTGACCAGGCTTGAAGTTGCTGAATTTTGGTAATTGTATAAGAACCAGTTTTTCAACATGATATAGCCATAATTCGGCACAATTAGAGATGACTGTTTTCCAGATAAGAGTTAAAAAAAATTTATTACACCATCCACACATCCAAGCTTACAGCACCTTGTATTCCCAAGTTGTCACCCATCTAGGTACTGACCAGGCTTGACATTGCTTAACTTCAGTGATTGTATGAGAACCTGTTTTTCAAAGTAATATAGCTGTAATCCGGCACAATTAGAGATGACTGTTTTGCAGATAAAAGAGTTAAAATAATTTATCTTAAATAAACATTTTAAATATTTTTATGATTTCTTCTATTTTATCCTTTTTCTGCTGTTAAATTACTTTTAATTTGAAAAAAGTTTTCAAATCCATTGAATCTCTCGCCTTATAATTGAATAATGGAATTTTCATTGCTGGCAAATTTTTGCTTGATTATTTTTGCCACTTTTATTTTTATTATTTTTTCTAATTTGACATTAATTGAGTTTCAGGAGTTGTTTTTGTTGCTGCTGTTATAATGAAATCAGTTGTTTTTACTCAGTGACAAGTTTAATTTTCTATCCAATCAAAATGAATGTTACAATTTACAACATTCCATGTGATGATACACATGATTATTTAAAGAAAAAAGTGTTAGTTTATGTGTGGTGGTAGGTGGAGTAATAAGATTATCTCATGTTTGTTGTGATTGGATAATTTCAAATAAATCTAACAAAAAAAAGTATGTGTTAATTTTTATTGATTGAAAACTATTATCTTGATTCACTTATTCATTTATTGAGATAAAGAAGAAAGAAAAGTGAAGAATTTGAGGATAAAATGGATTAACAAATTTAATTTGGGTGATGTAGATTTTACAAGCATAAAATCCTTATGAACAAAACTTTTTGGTCTCTGTTGAAACGTTTTTCTTTTATATGAAAAGCTCAAATTTTTAAACGAAACTTGTAACAATGTACTGAGTTTGTTAATATTTCACTATATTTCATTTTAGAATTAATATAGTTTACTTAATAAAAAATGTCATAATTCACTATGAATTCTATTGAAAATAGATTGAAAATAATAGCAGAAAATCATTGGTTTTAGAATTTCTAAAATGATGATCAATTTTCACTGATTAAAATTCTTTTCAAAAGTCCAACTAAAAGCTATTTTTTTTTCGTTTTTGTCTTAGCAGGAAAGACAACTCCCCCATCAAACAGTTTGTTTTAGTCTTTGTTTCAGTTAACTTCAAATGAAATAATCAATAAAACTCTAAACCCCTTTTAAAAACAAAACTAAAAAAATCTATAAAAATGTTTCTAAAATTTCTAATAAAATCCTGGAAATTAAAAAAAAAAAAATTATTCATTTAATTGAATAACCGGATTAATATTCAATCACTATTAATTACAGGATGCGATGGATAAATTGTCATCTAAATTATGCAAAAAATTAAAATAATACTGATATCACATTTTAACAGATATATTTACCAAAATTACACAAAAATATCTTGAAATATTAAGGAGTAAATTTATTCAATAAAATAGCCATTGCTTTCAACTATGGCCTCCAGATGACTTTGGAATCTCCTGCATCTCTTCTGGACAGTCTCTTTAAGTTGCTGAATGCTGCCATAATCCTTGCCTTCAAGGAACATTATACACTTTGCCTTCTTTGGTGTTACAAGGAGTTTTATATGCCTCTCACTGAACTGTTACCCACACATAATCCCACACATAATAATCAAGGGGGTTGCAGTCTGGGGAGTTAAGTGGCCAGATGTGGTTGCAGAAATTGTCTGACAGCCATGACTGGGTTCCCCTGCTTGTGTGACATTGTGCAGCCACCCTCTTGACCCATGGCAGCACTACCTTGTCAAGGCACTTGATGTAGGCCTCTGTGTTGTGTCTGAGTCCATGTGGAAAGATGAATGGAGGCATAACGTTGCGATCACTAGTGATCACTCCGAACACCATGATGTTGACTGGATATGTCATCCAACTCTTTCTGAATCCTCTGCGCTCTCCTCAGATTGACACCCAAACCCTGAAATGCTCATATTGGAGCTTCTGGCATGAATGCAAAGCAGTAATGCTGTTTCCAAATTTCTGGCAGAGTGAATTACATCATGGTGCTCTTTTTCTTACAGACGGTGCCCAACTGACCCTACTATACTGTGCAGCTGACAAAATCAAAAACAAACAATGTGCATATGCAAAATTAAAAATATAAAATGGTGAAAATTTACTCATTGCTCCCTGTATTTATGTTAAAATAGGTTTCTTTTTCAGTCCTTTTTTTTTTTACTTTATTAATAAACTTGTTTAGAATCATTGCAAGCTTTTCAAATAAAAATGTATCTTTTTTCTTATATATCTAACTTCATTCAACATGAGTAAAACCAGCAAATATGTCAAAAGCCAAGTAAAACCTGTAGATACATAAAAACCTGAGTAAAACCTACAAATATGTACACCAGTTATTAATTAAGGACTTTACAAGATCCAATGATCATGGTAGAACATTTAAGGGCAAGGGCTTGAAATCAAGTTGCTTTTTATATAAATGATAATTATACTTAAAATAGATTTTACAAGTAATGGAATGGCTACTAGGGAAAGACGCAGTTCACAAAATTTTGAACTTCACTTTCAGTCATCTAAATTAGTCATTTGTCTTTCATTCATCTACTAGTAATCCAACTCTCCTTTTTAGTGGAGATTAGATCACAGACATGTCTTTTTTGATGATTTCACTCCAATCAAGGCAATAAAGCCACTAAAATGCAAGGGGTTACTGAGTGTCAAAGAATATAAGAATAAGAAAAACATTATTTAGGAGACAGAACAATAAACAAACAGGAATTAGGGAGACATAAGATAACAATTGACATTGCATTTAAAAGTTTAAAATCAAAGTTGATTGGAAAGCAAGAAAGAAGAAGTTGGAAGAGAGTTCCACAAGTGTGAGAGAAGGAACTGCTAGCATAGAACTTACAGTTACATATACAAATGTCTGCTGTACAATGATTAGACCTTGCTGTCAGTCTTGTACTGCACTTAAATTCATAAAGTCTATGTACCAAAGAGAAAAGTTCATCAGAACAATTACCATGAAAATATTTATAGAAAAAAAGGCACAGGGGAGCTATGTTATGGTGGTGAAAAAGTAACTGAAGCCAAGATACCAGGTCAGCACCAATAACATAGCAGATTCTTGTTAGGATTTTATCAAGAATCACTAAATATATAGCAGAAGCACAAGACCAGATGTGGCAGTAATATTCAATGCATGAATGAATGTGCAAGATAGATTCTGGCAAGAAAAATTGTCAACTTTTCTAGCAGCAGATCTAGCAATTGATTCAGTATAATCTTTCCACTTCATATCAGTGGAAAACATCTATAAAATCTATAATGTTTACTGGTGATTGTATTCATTACTAACTTGACTACCCAGTAAATTAGTACATTTTTTGACTCCGGAAGAAGTAAATGTTGTTCTTATATCACTACTTTTTGGTCATTATGTAAATGGTTAGCAGAACAGGGATTAGGAAAAAGGTCAAGAACTACAAAGGACAGGAAGTTGTGAAGAGCCATGATTGCACACATCTCGAACAAAAGAAAAAGCTTTATTTTTTAATTGTATATTTAGTGGATAATCAAAAAGTTAAATAGTTTTTTTTTAAGTAAAAGAAAAAAAATGAATGTCAGCTTTGTATATCCTTATTTTTTCCTCACATATTGTGAAGAGCCATGATTGCACACATCTCGAACAAAAGAAAAAGCTTTATTTTTTAATTGTATATTTAGTGGATAGTCAAAAAGTTAAATAGTTTTTTTTTAAGTAAAAGAAAAAAAATGAATGTCAGCTTTGTATATCCTTATTTTTTCCTCACATATTGTGAAGAGCCATGATTGCACACATCTCGAACAAAAGAAAAAGCTTTATTTTTTAATTGTATATTTAGTGGATAGTCAAAAAGTTAAATAGTTTTTTTTAAGTAAAAAAAAAAAAAATGAATGTCAGCTTCGTATATCCTTATTTTTTCCTCACATATTGTGAAGAGCCATGATTGCACACATCTCGAACAAAAGAAAAAGCTTTATTTTTTAATTGTATATTTAGTGGATAGTCAAAAAGTTAAATAGTTTTTTTTTTTAAGTAAAAGAAAAAAAAGAATGTCAGCTTTGTATATCCTTATTTTTTCCTCACATATTACAACTAGTGAAAGTTGAAAACTAGATTTGCAAAAAGATGTGCCAACAGTAACTAAACAGATTTGAACATATGACCAATGTTGGAAAGGTTTATATAACTTGTTCAATATTTACATTGTTTTATACAACATTAGTTTTACTTTGAAATGATTTCAATATGTAAATATAAACAATTATTTTCTTTAAGCAGTATCATCCTATGCAAGATAGTAAGGCGATTAAAACACAAGGGGTTACAGGGTGTGGAAGAATTAGGAACAGAAACAATAACGATGAGCAGAAAGAGAAGAGAATAATCAGGAGGACAGTAGATAGTGATTGACATTGCATTTAAATGCTTGCAAATTAAAATTGAAACCATGTCAGCCAGAAGAGACTTCTATGAGTGAAAAGTGAGAGAGAAGAAACTGTTAGCATAGAATTTACAGCTACATCTAACCAGCTCAACAGTAGATTGATGAGGTAAAAAAACATTGAGGAGGAACAATAAAAAAACAGGAATTAAGAAGACATAAGATAACGATTGACATTGCATTTAAATTTTTGGGGTTCAATATTCACTGTAAAGCAAGAAGCCCAAAGAGAGTTCCATGAGTGACAGGTCTATCAGAAGAACTGTTAGCATAGAACTTACAGCTACATGTAACCACTTCAACTGTAAGATGATGAAACCTTTCTGCCAATATAATAGTATGCTCAAATTCATGTAGTCTAGGTACCTTAGAGGAATGGTCATCAGAACAAATACCATGAAAGTATTTATAGAAAAGGCACATGGAAACTACATTACAGCAGTGGGAAAGTGACTGAAGCCAAAATGCCAGGACAGGATCAATAATATGGCTGATTCTTCTTTGGATTTTATTGTGAAAGGAAGAGATTAGAACATCTGGACAATGTTAGAAATCTATTTTCTTTATTCTATATAAAACTATGGAATCAAACCAATAGACTAGATACTACTATGTACAGAACCTTAGATGTCTAATTTTTCAGTTCAGTCCTTTTGCCACAGAGCTAGCTCTGTAGGTGGATGGGAATAGCATTAGTACTCTGTACCAGAAATGATTGGTCATCATTATCATAATCATCATTAGTAGTAGTCTTTAATAAAAATTTTGCTGCTCTAATGAAGATTTATAATTAAAAAAAGGAAAAAAAAGAAGAAATTATGTGAAAAGATTGAAAAATTATCACAAGAAAAATTAGAGAACAAAAACAAGGCTGGAGAAAATATAAATAAAAATGATTATTTAAAAAAAAAAGTATAAAAACAAATTATCCCTACCTCCCCCCCCCACTTCCCTGATGACTATTTTTTTTTATTAGTGTGTGTATGTGTGTGTACATTTTCTGGTTTGCTAGCATCCGAGGTGGCAGGGAAAAAGTCATTCTTCCGTGATATGAACTGAGACTTCCCGTTCTCTTTGTTTAGAGAATTGCAACAATGTTTATTAGATTATTAAGGACATCAGACAATAATTACGAGTATGTGGGATTGTGTGTGTACCTGACCCTGTTTGTGTGCAGAAATCAAGAGGCTGGCTGATGATAGTGTTGTTGATGCATCATAGTGAAGGGATACAATCAAAAATAGTCAAAGGGGAGACTAGGAAAGAATCTGGGCACTGCTGCTGCTAGATTTTGTTTGCTAGTTACCATCACAATAAAGATTCCTCTCCTCTTCATCTTTGTGTATGTTTTGATCTGTTTTTATTTGTGTGTGCATGTGAGGTTATATTTATATAATGTCAATGTCTGCATATGTGTTCTTCTTTATTTTATATAGTGTCTTTATGATCTTATTTCTTTCTATAAAAGTTTGTATATTAGTATATGTACATCTTGTATTTATACAGTATCAGTGTCTGGGTGTGTTAGGGTGTTCCTTTGTATTTATATAGGGTCTTTGTTATCTTATTTTTTTCTATAAATGTTTGTATATTAGTATATGTACATCTTGTATTTATACAGTATCAGTGTCTGGGTGTGTTAGGGTGTTCCTTTGTATTTATATAGGGTCTTTGTTATCTTATTTTTTTCTATAAATGTTTGTATATAAGTATATGTGCATCTTGTATTTATACAGTATAGAGTGTCTGGGTGTGTTAGGGTGTTCCTTTGTATTTATATAGGGTCTTTGTTATCTTATTTTTTTCTATAAATGTTTGTATATAAGTATATGTGCATCTTGTATTTATACAGTATCAGTGTCTGGGTGTGTTAGGGTGTTCCTTTGTATTTATATAGGGTCTTTGTTATCTTATTTTTTTCTATAAATGTTTGTATATAAGTATATGTGCATCTTGTATTTATACAGTATAGAGTGTCTGGGTGTGTTAGGGTGTTCCTTTGTATTTATATACGGTCTTTGTTATCTAATTTTTTCTATAAATGTTTGTATATAAGTATATGTGCATCTTGTATTTATACAGTATAGAGTGTCTGGGTGTGTTAGGGTGTTCCTTTGTATTTATATACAGTCTTTGTTATCTAATTTTTTCTATAAATGTTTGTATATAAGTATATGTGCATCTTGTATTTATACAGTATAGAGTGTCTGGGTGTGCTAGGTTGTTCCTTTGCATTTATATACGGTCTTTGTTATCTAATTTTTTCTATAAATGTTTGTATATAAGTATATGTGCATCTTGTATTTATACAGTATAGAGTGTCTGGGTGTGTTAGGGTGTTCCTTTGTATTTATATACGGTCTTTGTTATCTTATTTTTTCTATAAATGTTTGTATATTAATATATGTGAATCTTTATATAGTCTCAGTATCTGGATGTGTTAGGATGTTCCTTTGTATTTATATAGGGTCTTTGTGATCTTATTTCTTTCTGTAAATATTTGTATATTAGTGTATGTGCATATTATATTTATATAATATCAATGTCTGGGTGTGTTAGTGTATTTTTATATTTATATAGTATTTGGTGATCTTATCTTTTTATTAATACCTGTAGTATGTATCTAGTTATATTTATATAGCATTAGTGTCTGAATATGTTAGTATATATCCTTTACATATCTATATATATATATATGTGATCTTATTTCTTTCTCTAAATACTTGTATATTAGTGAATATATGTCAGCTTATATTTCTACAGCATAAGTGTCAGGATATATATTCCTTCATATTTATATAGTGTCTTTGTGATCTTATTTCTTTCTATGAATGTTTGTATATGAGTATATGTGCATCATCTTATATTTCTATAGCATCAGTGTCTGTATTTGTTAGTGTATTTTATATATATATATATATATATATATATATATATATATATATATATATATATATATATAGTGTAACCCGGATATAAGAGAGATTTTCTCTGGTCCCAAATTACAGCCTGTCTTAATAAAACAAAATAGACCTAACCCGGATATAAGAGACTTCTTCTCCGATCCCGACAACTCTCTTATATCCAGGTTACACTGTATATGGTGGATTCTCCTGTCATATTCGACGTATGAGGGTAAAGCAGCTCAGTTCTGAGGAACTGACAGTCAGACACCAGCACGTGATTTGATTAACATGATGAAAGCTTTGTGCAGAACCAACCACACTTTTTGAAGGGTTGAATACAGTGAGCTGGTGCACTATGTGCCACAAGGTCCTCAAACGACCATCTGCAGGTTTTGAATTCAGAGTTGTCCTTCACCTGGACCAGTTGCCATCCAAGTCTATAGAACCCAGTCTGCTATTTGCCCATAGCTGAAGGGAGAATATATATATATATATATATATATATTACATTATTTCTTTACACATATATATATATATATATATATATATATATATATATATATATATTACATTATTTCTTTAAATATATATATATATATATATATATTACATTATTTCTTTAAATATATATATATATATATATATATTACATTATTTCTTTAATATATATATATATATATATATATATATATATATATATATATATATATATATTACATTATTTCTTTAAATATATATATATATATTACATTATTTCTTTAAATATATATATATATATTACATTATTTCTTTAAATATATATATATATATTACATTATTTCTTTAAATATATATATATATATATATATATTACATTATTTCTTTAAATATATATATATATATATATATATATTACATTATTTCTTTAAATATATATATATATATATATTACATTATTTCTTTAAATATATATATATATATATATTACATTATTTCTTTAAATATATATATATATATATTACATTATTTATTTTTATGATAATCATAAATCACCTTCTATAGCTGTTTTTAGTGTTTATATGGGTGTATTTCTGCATCTCATTATATATACATTTATTTTTTGCATACATTCATTTTTCTGTGAATTCACATGTTTATTATATGTGGGCTTGTCTACAATAAATATAAAAAAAAGAAACTAAATCCACCTTCAAACTCTTCCCACTCTTAATGACACAAAAACCTTTATATAATGCTTTTCCAACTTTGCTAGAAAAAGAGTTGATGGAACAAGCAAGTAAATTAAATGCATCACTTCAATCAAACTCATTTATAAATCCATTTTGTTTTACTCTATCTGTAACTACTAATTAGTCTTGTTTGCATCATAAAATAACTATTGTTGTTATTTGCTTAAGTATTATGCAAAGTTTCTTTATATTAAAACTTTCCTAATACAAGGTTCAATATCCACTCATGGTATAGTTTTACTGTTAAAGTTATGATGAATGGGGTGTATGATATGATTAAGAGAGAATGTGAGGATAATGATGATAGATAAGAATTGACCCTTGACCTGAAGAATCAATGATATTATGGACAAATGATATATTTTATATCCGAGTAATGGATAGCTGCTCAGTTATGGGTAAATAGCAGGACAGACAGGGTTCTATAGACTTGGATGGCAACTGGTCTACTGTAAAAAGAAATGGCAACCTACTGTGGGGAAAAAATCATCCTCGTCAGTAATGTATCGAAAGATTGTCTTAGCATGAATCACGCATGGCACATAACTGACTGATATATTTTATACTAAAGGTTCACCCAGTACAAATCTAGAGAGCCAGTCAAAGCAGAGGGTTACTGTTAAAATGGATATAGCATGCAATATGAATAAAATATGATGGTAGGAAGTGAAGATTATGAGGATAAGGAAGATAGATAACAACTGACTCTTGATATCCTTATTATATTTATGACGCATAGCAAGATACTAAGCCTGTTTGTCTTTCATGTGTTCTGTCCCTTCAGAACATGGGTGATCATATCTCTCCACAACTCTCAAGATTTCATAGCTCTAAGTAATGCTTCTCTGTTAATTATCCTTCCCGCTATCTGTTCAGCTGTCCATTTACACAAACTCATTAGGTAAGTTACAAAACATTACACTACTGTAGTGAGTTTTAAAGAAAATGGAAACAAAAAAGAAAATCTTTTACATAAAATCCCAAAGAGACAGTTGAAATTTCTTGGACACATGAGAAATGTAAAATTTGGAGAATTTGACATTCACAGGACATATTGAAGGCAAGAGGAACAGAGGGAAAATATTAATTTACCTAACGAGCTTGTGTCAATGGATGGCAGAACAGAGACTGGGGTAAATGGTAAGGAGAAAAATATTGCTTAAAGCTATGAAAGATAGGAAGTTAGGGAGAGCCTATGTTCTGAAAGGATGTGGCACATAAAAGGGGACAAAAGAAGAATCTGAGTGGATTAGAGTTTTGTCCTGTTTGTTTAATAAATATCACAGGCTATTTAAACAAAAACATAGTGCTGAACAGGAATGTGATATCACTCCTCCTATATGGCAGTGAATATGAGCCAATTTCCACATAAGTGAAGATATTAGAGGCATCTGAGATGTAGCTCCACAGGAGGATACTGAGAATACCATGGGTGTAACATGAACAATGAGGAAGTTTTAAAGAAAATGGAAGCTAAAAGGGCACTTGGAGAAAATTCTGGGATACATAATGGGGAAAGAAGGCTTGACACTCACAAAACACATTGAAGCCAAAAGCTGCAGAGTGAAACTGAGTGATCTACTTAACGAGTTTGTATAAATGGATAGTAAAACAAAATGGGAGGAATAGTAAGGAAAGAAACATTATTTGGAGTTACAAAGGATAGGAAGTTGTGGAGATCCGTAATCGTCCACGTCCTGAAGGAACATGGTACATAAAAGAAGTGAATTGGGTTCTCATGTTGTAGTCTACTACTGTGGCATCAGATAAAGATTAGTTAATAAATAATGGTTCTGTGACCAAGTTAAGTATGCTGATTGGTTACAAAATAAATAGAGAACAATAATAGTGGAAAATGAATAAAAGAATTCAACATTATATAAAAGTAAAACTTGCATTCTTACTGAAAGTTCATGAAATATGTGTAGAATTCTAACCTGCTCAGCTGCCATGGAACAAGCTGACAAATTATCTGCCTCTACTCTATTCCCGCACTTTTTTTATTTTGCACGTTTATAAATATTCATACATTTTTTTTTTGAATTTACTGGAATTCATGCATACAAGCGCACACGTTATCTATTTATATACTTGGTGGCAAAAATATAGGTTGACATTTTTTCAATGTAATGGTTGATTTTTTTTTTTTTTTTAAATTTTTAAATGTTTAATGGTTAAAAAAAAATTGGCTTGGCTATTTCACAAAAAAGGCTTTGTATTTCTTACAACATTGACTCCTTTAAGCAGTTCAATATTGTGATGCTTCCAGGAAATCAATGAAAATTCTGTTAGTGTGGGGAAATAGACTATAAAAACATGTCAACAATGATTGAAAAATTTAGATTAACTGTTCACAAATAATTTGGAAATTTCTAAAAATTAAAAAGTATTATCTATTTTTTTTTAGTTCATTCTATCTATCTATCTATCTATCTATCTATCTATCTATCTATCTATCTATCTATCTATCTATCTATATATATATATATATATATATATATATATATATATATATATATATATATATATTTATTATAATTTTATATAGACAAAACCATTTTACTCACAACAAAGATGCAACTTGGTTTCAGTGCATTTTAACTGCACATCTACGGGTGAGAGTCGGAAATGGTTATATATATATATATATATGGTTATATATATATGTATATAATTTACTGATCTTTTGAGTACTCTGGTTGATGGACTTAATGCACACTGTTTAAAATAAAAAATGGTGTTTATTTCAAACACAGATATCCACTAAAAATAACATATATATATATATATAGAGAGAGAGAGTGAGAGATGTTTGTGTGTCTTTTTAATTAGTTATAGATGATTAACAATGAAAATGATTTTGAAAAATTTGTTGGTAATTAATATTTGATTAAAAAGAGAAAAAGATTGCCGATTTTGTTAATATTTCAATGTTTATTTACACCATATTTTAAAGTTTATAATTAAATGTAAATTATGTCTTTTTCTTTTTTTCTTTTTTTTTGAGAGAGAGTTTAAAATCTCTATTTTTCTGTTTGATTTATACGTGTGTATGTAAGCTTAAAACATGCAGATATTACAAAGTAGAGTTACACACACACACACACACACACACACACACACACACACATACATATATATATATAATATATATATAGCACTATAGATGTTGGAAACAAGATTAGGGTTTACCAGACTTTATCTGATGTGGGTGCAAAGGTTGTGTAGCTTGTGTTTTAGGTAATTTATTTGTTTGCTGTTTATGTATGAAATAGTTTGTCTCAAGCTTTTGACACTGGATTTGGCCTTATCATTAGTGAGCTTTACATGGTGTTTGAGTCCTTCTGCGCATGTAAGGTGGTAGTCATGGCTATATTTGGGAAAAATATCTGTTGTGATTTTCTAAGTGCTTTTGCGGATGACTATACACACACACACACACACACACACATATATATAAATAAAAAGAAAGAACAGTAAGATATATAATCCGGTGTTCTTATTGATATTTTTTTATTTTTACAAAACAGTGCTCAATGTAAATTTACAGAGCATAAATATTATAAATTAACTGATTTAAAATATGGTTTCTTTGCTACACAGTAATAACCACGTTTCAAAAACTGAAGCAAAAAACTTCAAATTTAATTATATAATTAAATTAAAAGCATTATATCTGTTTCATCTTCAAGTGAATTTTGGAATAACTTATTTTTAAATTTACCGAGTTTTAAACACACATATGAATTCATAATTTCCTGTTTCCAAGGATACAGAGAAATCCAATCATTTAGACAGGGCCGGTAGCGTGTTCATTTTTATTAACTATTGTTGTATCAGTTATGAATTACGTTGTGAGATATATATATATATATATATATACATACATACATACATACATACATACATACATACATACATACATACATACATATATATATATATATATATATATATATATATATATATATATGATATATATAGTTAATAAACAATAAAATCCAAAATTGCCTCATATGAGGAATAGCTTATTTCAGCAGACGAAGATATTGGTTGTCTGAGAGATATATAATATAGTTAATATATATATATGTCTGTGTGTAGATATATAAATATAGGTGTGCTATATTTACTGGATAAAGTGCTCAATATCAGAGATAGAGCGTATGTAAATATAAAAGTGAACATTGAAGTCAACACTCAGAGACGATAGGCTGTTTCATGCTATATATATATATATGTATATAGATATATATATGGATGCATGGTGTCTGTTTTGTATTTAAATGTGCATCAACTTTATTTGTGTATTTTAATTGTGTATTTTCAATCCTCTTGTGGGGCAAAACCCAATATTTGTTGTTGTTGTTATTATTATTATTATATACACTTAAATACACAAGGAAATTCATGATTTATTCTCACAATGATGAGTAGTCTTAGATAAATGTTTCTGAATAAGAATGAAATTTCCCATAGTAAATGTTCCTCTGGATAATATCCTTTGTATTGATTTTCTTTGCCATGCTAAATTTAGTGCAATCCATCCAGAAATTATAAAAAGACCACAAATTAAAAAAAAAAGATTAGTAGAATTTGTTTAAAAGTGAGTTCAGATTTTTATAGTGTTTGTAAGTTATTTTTAAGCATTTTTTGCATGGTTGTAAATTTTATTTTTCAATTTAGGAAACTATTTTTTTTTCTTCTAAAAATATAAAAAATACTGATGTCCAGTAATTATAAAAAAATCAATAGTTTTTTGTTTTTTTTACTGTTAGTTCACAGAAGGCTCAAGGACTACACAAGGTAGAGCATTAATGAGTGAGATTGTTGAAACGAAGGGGGAAGTAAGAGAGTATTATGAGGACATGTAGGATAGATATTGGTTAACCTTGAACTTAAAGAGACAAAGATTTTAGTTCTCAGGGAAGCATTCTCCCGGGAGAGTAACAGTTCTGGGGAAGAGGCTGCCCAAGTGGAACTTGCTTTTTTGCAAAGGAACACAAAGGAAATGGGGATAGTTTGGCACCATGAACATAACAGAATGGGTCCTAGCTGTGAAAGTCTGAGATGATGGAATTAAGGAATGTAACTTGCCTGAACATCTGTTAGAGTAATAGCGATATAGTAGTGAAGGGCTGGTAATATTTCATCTATGAGATAAGGGTTTGCAGGGTAGAGAATAATTCATCACCCACAAGGCCACATAAGTGCTTTTGAACTCTGTTGAGGCTGGACTGTAAGGATTGGGCAGCAATACTCCGTTCTTGGTTTGATCTTAGGTATTTTCTGGAATGATACAAGGAACCAACCATTCTTCCAGCATCTATGGTGATGACATGAATATATGTATTCAAGTTAAGCTCAGGAGTGAGCTTTAGATCCAGTAGGCATTTGAAGCAAGTAGCCTCTTTGAGAGCATGATCACTAAATCATGATCGGTACAGGTTTAGGGTTTGCTCAGTGGTGATGAAATGTTGTGTGTTTAGTTTTGGATATATTGAATGATACCAGCCAGTTTTTCCCCATTGAACAAAAAAGTACTTAGCAAACATTTTATAAATTATGGATGGACCTTTCATCTTTAAAACCTGAATTGTACAGTCTGTCACCAGGTTTGCCTATTTAGAAAGCATAGATTGAGGGATTTTCTCCTATGCTTTCATGATAACCTGTTTCAATTCCTCAAAATCATTAGATTTTGTCAGTGTACACATCACTTGCTATCATTCCCCAAATATTTTCTATGAGATTAAACTTTAGAGACAAGGCAGGCCACTTCATAGCAGACGAGAATTGATTACTGAAGTACTAAATGTGGCAACTCACATTATCTTACTGTCTCACTTTTTCCTTTTGCCACAATATATTGGTAGCTCTCATGTTTCTTAGTATTTGATTGCTGTCAAAGTTCTTTTAACAATAACTAGACAGTATTGCCCATAGCCAGTAATGGCAATATTAGCCATTTCCTTATAAAGAAACATTCAGCATTCATTGACTAAGCAACCAATGCTACTCAAGTTACACTTTTCATCACTCCCTGGCCATCAGATTGAGATCAGAGTTGGGTATCTGTTCATCTCACTTCTAATGGTACTGTTAATATTAGCTGTTTCTTCATAATAAAACATTGGGCATTCATTGTGTGAGCAGCCACTGCTACTTTCAGTTGAAATTTATAAAATCTTTCTCTTAAAACAATTTTATTGGTTTTTTCAGTATTGTTGGGGGTTCTCTTCTTAACCTTTTGCTTGAAATAGGGTCAGCATTATTTTCTCTCTCTCTCTCTCTCTTATATATATATGCGAGCCATTTTAGATGTTGCTGCTGTTGAAAGTCCTCAACTGAAACCACTCCAGACCATAATCCTTTCTCCCCCCCAAACCTACAAGCAAACCTTTTCAGTATTTCTCATCATAGATCATATTAAAAAAAAAAAAAGAAGGTGCTTTTCATCTGTTCAGATTACATTCTGCAGATCATGCTCTTTGAAGATCACCTCTTTCCTTTGGCATCTGGTTTCTTTGTGGTGTTTATACAAACACAGTTTCGGCTTAGCTTCTACTATATAAGACTTACTCGCCAAGATATTGTGAACTGAAGATTTCAGTGCTTGCTTTACCAAACTTATTGTTTGTACAGATTTCTTAACTTCTTTTGATGGATTTTCTATAGCATATCTCTTACAATTCATCATCTAGTCCACTCAGAAATCTTCATTTTCTTGCCAGCTTGTTTCCGTGCTTCACCATAAGCGTCAGGATTCCTCAAAAAGTTGCGGATCACAGTGATAGACCAAGATTTTCCTAAATTTTCTAGAAGAAAGCTTTGCAGCATCCACAGAGATCTTGGAGTACCATCATCATCCAGTTTTGCTCCAAGTAAGAATGCTTTTTCTTCTGATGCAAGCAAGGAATCTTTTAGCTTTTTCAGAGAATTTTTTTTTTTTTTTTTTTTTTTTTTTTTGGTGGGAGAGCTCTAGAATTAAGGTAATACATCAAAATTCGCAAGTGTTTTTATAATTGCTGGACACTGAGAAATGAGCCATAGTTACTAAATTTAACTCATTTGACTATTAATCCTGGAACAAACACTTCAGAAGTATATCTGCAGTTTACTTATATACACTGTAATCTGAGCACAAAACATTTAATTTTACAAGAAATCAATCATTTTCAAAATGTCCTTATAATTTCTGGACAGTGTATTCATAGACTGTTTCTATCAGCATAAATAGGAACATTACCAATAGTGGCATTTATACAATAATAGCAATGAAATGCATGATAGTTTCAATATAAACACTATGAAATATATTTATTATAATAATATACAATTAAATGTAGTGATTATGATGGCATCATAATTGTATGTAATTATTGAAATAAAAATTATTTCATAATATTTTCAGTATAAAATTGGAATATTAGCAATAAAAGCAATTTTAATGTCTTTAACAGTAATAATAATAATAATGATAATAATAGTGTATGTATGTATATATGTATAACAGTAATAATATTAAGAATGATAATGATGGGGATGATGATAGTAAACAATAAAGAACTGATTAGAGTTTATAAAAGAATTTACAGAACTCCAAGCACTGCCTTCTCCTCTCTCTTTAATGTGAATATGAGCTCCACGCTTTCTGTTATTATAATCAAGTGTATTGTTAGTTTAAGCCCTTAAAACATTATTTTTTCTTTCTGGTCATACTTTATTTTTTTTGGAAATTCAACTGATGATAACTTTGTGTATGCTTGACAAGAAACCTAAAAAAAAAAAGTTAAAAAAAATCAGTACTTTTCCTTTTATCTCTATGATTCATTCTACCACCAACCTTACAGATAGCCTGCATGTTTCTTTTCTCATTCTTCATATGTTTTACTTGGGACATGTCTGAAATGAAATGGACCTAATTAACAATATGAGCTTATTATTTACTTATTATCTGTATTGTCTCATGAATTTCTGATATCTTTTTCTTTTGAACAAGTTTCTTTCTTTTTTTCTTATTTGGAGTTCAAGAAAACGTATCTATAAAAACCTAATTATTTGAAAAATAAGTTTCAAGTAGAAGCCATGTTTGAATGGTCTTTGTGATTGCCACCAAGCATATTTTTTAACATTCAAAAAAAAAATATTAGTAAAATGAAAATAAATCATAAATAACAATAAAGACATCAGCAATAATTCAAAACAAAAACATAATCAGATAGGCCGAAAATTGAATACTGCTGCCATACATGGGCATAAGCTGCCCAGTCCTCATTTTCCAGTCTCTATAGAGTTCAAAAGCGTCTCCACATTCTTGTGGGTGATAAATTATTTTCCACCCTGCAATCTCTTTCTCACAGAGAATACGTCATAGATCATATTAAAAATAAAAGAAGAAAGTACTTTTCATCTTTTTTCAAAGTCTCTTGCTGCTCTATTGCCATTTCTATAGAAAGTGATCAAACTACATTCCTTAGTTCCACCAGTTCTAAACTTCACAGCTAAGACACACCATACCAGGTACATTGTAGTGAACCAACCTCATTCCTTTCATATTCCATAGGTGAGATGTGAGTTCCACTTGAGCAGCTTCTTCCCACGAACTGCTGCTTTGTGAAACTGACTCTTAAAGGGATGCTTCCCCAATCACTAGAATTTTAACCTGTTCAAATCTAGGGTTGAGTGTCATCTTCTCCACATATCCGCCTTAACTGTGCCTCTTACTCTGTAACCTTTTACCTCAAGTGGTATTTGGACCTTTCACATGGTGAACATCATTGTAAATAACTAAAAAAATATCAACACACTACAATCATTGTTTTATATATATATATATATATATAAAAACAAATGTTTATGCCAGTGTTTAATGTGAATAATACTGCAGTAATCATTAATGATTAAGAATTAGGTTATATCACAATTTTAGATTGGTGGTTGAAATAGATACATATTTCCCACTGAAGTCAGATGCCATTATTGAAAACCAAATTCAAAGCCAAAATTTCAAATGCTGATTTTCTACTGCAGACTGTTGTCCCTTGCAAGGTAGACATAAAACAATCTTTCTTAGTAAATTTAAAAAAACTTCTTACCCTTAGGTACCTAATACAAAGTTTTTTTTGTATTTTTTGGGAAGGGTGGCTAATAATAGGTGGGGTGATTTTTTTTTTCTCCTCTCAGTAGGCAATAAAAAGGCAGCTTAATTTAAAGGTTCAAACAGTGTGAAATTAATAACTGAGGTGCTCTTAAGCTGGTGCAGTTGGAAAATTAACTTAAAAAAACATAAATCCTCTCCCTGAACATTCTATTAGGCATCTAAGTCTATGTAGTTGGCATCTTGGTTGATGCTTTAATCATCACACAAATAAAATAACTTCAGATGTATTTACAGCATAGTACATTTAGTTCCCATAAGAAAATACTTAGAAGACTATCTTTCCTGCTTGCCATCAGCATGGCTGATGCTAAACAACAGGACAGCAACACTTTTCACTTTTTTGGACTCACATTTTCCACTGACATGAAGTGGAGTGATTATACTGAATTAATTGCTGGGTCTGCTGCTAGGAAAGCTGTAACATACCAGACAATTTTTCTTGTCACAATCCATCTTGCACATTTATAAATCTACCATACTGTTACCATATCTTGTCTGGTGCTCCTATTACATATCTCAAGATTCTTGACAAAATTCAAAGAAAGATCTGCAATGTTATTGATCCTGATCTGGTATCTTGACTCCAGTCACTTTCCCACCAATATGATGTAGCTTCCCTCTGTCTTTTCTACAAATATTTTCATAGTAATTGTTCTGAAGATCTTTCCTCCATAGTGCCTCAACTGCATAATTTTAAGCATGCTACTTGATTGGCAATAGGTCTCACCATTTTACTGTTGAACTAGAAACCCTCAGTTCTATTCTAATAGTTTCTTTTCTTGCATTTCTCACTTGTGGAACCACCTCCCAATTTCTTGCTTTTCTGCCACCAGCAGATCAAAATGAAAATGAAACTGTCTGATTGTCTTCAAACGAACATGTCTCATTCTACATCTTTTCAAACATTTTTTGGAAAAAAACAATCATTAAAAATTTAAATGCAATGCCAATCACCACATTCTGTCTTTTTGAATCCTGTTCCTTTATTGTCTTTTTCCTAAACTGCACTCACTTTTTCACATACAGTGTCCATAATTCTTGTTAGGTTCTAATATGATTCTTCATTGGGCATATGTTCTTTCCAGTTGAATTTGATCTCACAAAAAGATATATATGTTAAAATTGCAATCTCATCTGGAAGACAAAAATGAAAAATATAAAAAAAGAAAGTCTAAAAGTGCAACACTTTAGGGCAGTAGTAGAAACAGTTACCTATAGATCCTCAATATTTGATAAACGAACAAGTGGATTTTAAGTAGAGGACCAGTTTTATTTTAAAATCATTTCATATACAGATCCCCTGCTTTTTTCTACAGTAGACTCCATATTTTAATCTTTTTCCCATAATTTGGTTATTCCAGCAGATCAAAATGAAAATGAAACTGTCTGATTGTCTTCAAACGAACATGTCTCATCCCACATCTTTTTCAAACATTTCAGTCATCCATAGTTCACCTCAGTTTTTTCTTCCTGATTCTGGTGTTGTCTATGATTTGATCAATGATAGTTCTTGCTGGTCTATTTCTTGATCTTTTCCCATAATTTGGAGCCTGCAGTATAAACGGACACCCAACTTCTTATTTAGTTCTCCATCAATAGTTATTAAACCGCACTTTTTTTTTCACAGATTGTGTCTGTAATATTTGGTAGGTACCCATATAGTTCTTCATTGGGTATATGCAGTTTCCAGCTGACATTTAGCAGAGCTATCAATAGTTTATTACATGCCTGTAAAATCTGCTAATCATAATATCAGGTAATTTATTTTCCATGAGAAAATATTTAGGAGACAATATCTATCTAATCATCTTCAAACAAACAATCCTGACCACTTCTTTCCAAGCATTTCTGTCATCAATAGCTCTATCCAGTTCTTTCTGATTCCTGTGTCAACTATATCAATTGATGAAGTTACTTGTTGGTCTACCCCTTGATCTTTTCCCATAATTTGGATCCTATAGCATAAGCTGATACCCAAATTCTTGTTTACTTCTCTAGAAATGGCCACTAAACTGCACTCACTTTTCACAGACTTTGTCCATAATTCTTGTTAGGTTCTCCTATAGTTCTTCATTGGACATATGTTGTGTCTAGCTGACATTTAGTGTTGCTCTCAATAGTTGAGTGTACATATCTTACATTTTTTTTTTTTTTGCTAGTGATCTTGTTAATGCCCAACTGATTGATCTGTATAAGAGAAATGTATTTTAATATAAAAGACAATATTACAAAAGAGAACTTGCAATAACATAGATATTTCAGTATTTTTGGTTTCAGACTCAACAAAGACATAAATAGATTATAAATTTGTTTCAAACACAAGGAATTAATATTATGTATAACATTGCTTGCAAAGCTGTTATCTTGTGACAGGGAATCATTGAGTCATTGATTTAAAAATTTTTTTTTAGCAATACAGGATTTAGAGCGACAAACATTTGGATAACAATCTGTCTACATATTAAAAAATTGCTCTTTCAACTCATCTTTGAATCTCAAATTTATAGTCATTAATATTTTGGTATGCTACATTCTGATTGGTTATTTTTGGTTATGCAATGCTTTGATTGGTTTCTGTAACAATCTTGTTTCTTTTTTGTTTTTAGTCTTCTAAAATCTTGTCTATGTTGTTTTATCAACTGTTACTTGGCATAATTATTGCTTTCCTTTAGTTTTGCAACTATACAAAATAGCAGAAACCATATTGCTTGAGGACTACCAACAGCAGCAACAACTAAAATGGATAAAAAGAAAAGAATGACTTCAAGATGTTGACATTCCTCATTCAAATAAAAGGTTAGGAAGGAAATAGAGGAAATAGCAATAACAGCTAGTGAAAAACTTATTTTCCTGAAAAATTTTTCAAGAGAAAGATTTTTATAAAATTTCAACCAAAAGCAGTACTGGCTACTTGGTCAATGAATGCCAAATGCTTCTTCATAAATACTTAATATTACCATTGTAAATTTTAAACCTCAGCTAATATTTTAAGTTGTTCAATTTTATGTTTAAATTGAATCTTAGACTCAGAATCCATTGATTTTGCTAATATTAATGTAAAGTTTTAGTTTCTGTGGTCACTACAGTCACTTTCATAGACAACATTTTGTTAAAGAGACAGGTTTTATTTTAAGTTTCTACAAGGTGCTACTTAACTGTTCAGGGAATTTGAGGTGTGAAATGGCTTCCCCAAAGGAAGACGAAATTGATAGAAAATGTGGTTCTTTGTTTCCTGGGGGAGTGATTATGAGAGAAGCGTGAAATATTTGGCAAGACACAAGAAACACTGGGTAACTTGATAGCTGAACAGATCAATCAATCAGTTCAAATTCCCTTAACTTTTGGATAGGACCTGGTCTCTCTCTCTCTCTCTCTCTCTCTCTCTCTCTCTATATATATATATATATATATATATATATATATATATATATATATATATGGCCCCAAAATATCCACTTGTGTTATATGTGTTTTCCATGAGCAGCTCAATTTATTTTAATTTGAATCTGAATTTCTCATTTAAAATTAATGGTTCTTGCCCATTTTTTCAAATTGCAGTTCATTTAATCAACAATAAAATTATCGATATTTTGCTTATTTTACTTTGCAATTGAACTGCTAGGAAAGTTGGTTCACTGTGTTGTGCCAGATACATTTTCTCATCAGAATCCCCCTTGCAAATTTTTAAATCTATGTCTGTGCATTGAATACTGTTGCCATATCTGGTCTAGCACTCCTACTGATCTGTAATGTAGTCAATTCAATGGCATTTCAAATTTGCTCACTTTGTCACTGATGTGACATGGCTTCCCTCTGCCTTTTCTACATATATTTTCATGGTAATTATTCTAATGAGTTTTCCTCCTTGCTGCCTTGACTGCATGAATTTAAGTGTGCTACTAGATTGGCAACTAGGTCTCATCATTTTACTGTTGAACTAGCTAGATGCAACCGTATGTTCCATTCTGATAGTTTCTTTTCTTGCACTTCTCACTTGTGGAACTCCTTTCCTACTTCTTACTTCACAGGTAATAGGGTGAGAAATAACTGAGAATAAGATGAGATATCCCTAGACATGGGCATCTACTCTTGTAGAGTAAATAAAGAAGTCAATTTTAAATCACATAAAGATAATTAAATATGAAAAATATTCATGTCCGACCATGGGGAAGGGGATGAATAAAATGGCTGGAGAGTTCTGTAAGATTTATACTAAACTATTTGATTAATTACTCTTACTAACTAATCAAGTAACGGAAAGTTTCAAGATGAGTATGCTCCTCATCATGTTACTCATATTTCAGTTGCATTCCATTGATGCTGGTTGCATTTCATTCACTCTGTTGAGTTGATTACCAGTACAACTGTTTTTATAAAGGCAAGTGACATTTGCACAAAGACTTATATTTTTTATATCTTTTATATTTGGTTGCAATTTTTAAACATAACTTGAAAAAATATAGTTAAGCATTTTTTCTTTTTTCTTTTATTAAATTGTGCTCTTTTTTATATTTATCATTATTATTATTGTTATTATTAATATAAGCATCAGAAAATTATTCAGATGTTTCCCTCATGGTCAGCTCTATGTAGCCATGTCTAGAGTAGGTTGGTTGATTTCGCTAAGCGGTATATCAACCTCAATGAGTTATTTAATGCAGAAATCTAAATACCCTGCATGCAATTTTATGCCTTCAACTACAAATACCTTGCACATAATTTTATACTCTCAGGGTAAAGGTATGTTTTTTAGATAGCTTGTAGACCATAAAATGTATTGTTGGTAATTTTACTATAAATATGTAGTTTTATATTTTTTTAGTGTTACATTGATTGTCATTTTATTATAAAAATGTATTGTTGGTCATTTTATTATAAAAATGTATTGTTGATTTTTGTTTGGGAGTTTGCTATTTGTTCATAGCTGGGACCATAACAGGTGCTACCACTCCTCCAGAATAGGAAATTCAAATGGACTTAGCATAATGACAAAAATAACTTTAGAAAATTGATGTCTTGCTGAAAATGTCATTTACGCAGAAATTAGCAACAGGGCTTCTATGACAATTTAACTTTTCTCTGTTCATAGAATGTGTATTTGGTTTGTAGGTAAAAAAAAAAAAAGTGCATGATTTGTAGTGCAGTAGTTATTATCCTTGCTACACAAATAATTGATTTCAAATGAAATTCTTCCTCTTTTCTCAATAATTGTAGTCATCTTTTCAATTTAGTTCAGTCCAAGTGTAACTATTGGAAGGAAAAGTTTAGAAAGGTCAAATTCAGTTATAATGACCCAGTTCATAATTGAAAGTATGCTTCTGAATAGGAACAGCTGATATTTTCTGAAATTTCTAATTAGTGACCATCTTGAAGAATATTTTATTGAAATCATTCTAGGTTTCTTGGCAGAGAAATATTTAGATAAGCAAGATCAGATTTGTAGACTTCAGGCAGTTAGATACAAATGATATAATTGCAGTCATTTTTTTTTTCAATCCTTTCAAGCAAGGCAATAAAGCCACTAACATGCAGGGAGTTAATGAGTGTGAAATAATATATGACTAACATTATTATGCAGTGAGAATAATAAAAGAAAAGAAGATAATGATTGGCATTGCATTTAAATTTTTGAAGATCTAACTCCTGGAAAACAAGAAGTCGGAAGAGTTCCGCAAGCAAGAAGTGAGAGATTCACACACACACACGTATACACACAGCTTTAATTTTGAGAATTTCAAACATAAACTTAGAAATATATATACAAAGTATTTTCAAAGTAGGATCATTATAAGAGCTTTTCTCTCTCTCTCTCTTCAGTATTTGAATAAATGGTGGCATGTCTGAATTAAAATTTAAACAATAAAAAATAAAGACTTTGTTGATTGAATTTAATCCAACTTGCTTAAATATATATAGTGTGAAGACTGCATGAGATGTGATACTGACAAACATTCTGAAGTGTTGATTCCTGTGTCCACATTATCTTTTTTTTTAATTCACCCAATACAAAGCCCAACTGCCACTCAAATTAGAGTGAGGTTATTGCATGGAGGTAAGAGGAGGAAGTAAGTGCAGATTATGAGGATATGTAGGATAGATAGAAGTTGATCTTAGAGATGAAGAGGTTAATATTGTAGTGTTTGGGGATCATCATCATCTTAGGAGAAGTAGTAGTTCTTGGGAACAAGCTGGTTAAGTGTACCCTTCTTCTTACAAATGGAATACAAAGGGAATGGGGATGATTGGACCCTGTGGATGTAACATGGCATATCCTGGCAGTGATGGTTTGAACTGGTGGAACTAAGATGTGAAGCTCATCTGAACATTTGGCATGGAAATAGCAACAGAGTATCAAAGGGCTTTCAATGTTTCATCTGTAGGAAAGAAGCTGTTAAATATTTAACTGTCTACATCTATCTGTCCCTCTATCTATCTATCTATCTGTCTTTTTCTATCTATCTATCTTTTTCTATCTATCTATCTATCTGTCTTTTTCTATCTATCTATCTGTCTTTTTCTATCTATCTATCTGTCTTTTTCTATCTATCTATCTGTCTTTTTCTATCTATCTATCTGTCTTTTTCTATCTATCTATCTGTCTTTTTCTATCTATCTGTCTTTTTCTATCTATCTGTTTTTTTCTATCTATATATCTGTCTTTTTCTATCTATATATCTGTCTTTTTCTATCTATATATCTATCTTTCTTTTTCTATCTATCTATCTTTTTCTATCTATCTATCTTTTTCTATCTATCTATCTATCTATCTATCTTTTTCTATCTATCTATCTTTTTCTATCTATCTATCTTTTTCTATCTATCTATCTTTTTCTATCTATCTATCTTTTTCTATCTATCTATCTTTTTCTATCTATCTATCTTTCTCTATCTATCTCTATCTATCTATCTTTCTCTATCTTTTTCTATCTATCTATCTGTCTGTCTTTTTCTATCTATCTATCTGTCTGTGTCCATGTGTATATGTACTATGGCTTCCCATGACCTAATTGCTAGGGCACATCTTTTTTAAAAGTGGTTTTCCTAACTGAAAAAGGAAATACAGGTCTGATTGCAATCAGGAAGAATATTTTCTTTAGTGGGGATTCTCAATTTCTTGGCCGGTAGACATTAATTTCACTGATTAAAAAAATCGGGATGTCTACTCAAACACATCTATCTACAAAAAGTAATATCTATAGTAACAATAATAACAAATAAGAAATAGAAAAATGTTGTTAGAAACAAAGAAAATGTACTGAACTGTCATGTCATATCAGTTCTCTTATATGGCAGTGAATACTAGACAATCTCTTTGCAGATGAAGAATAAACTAGAAATAACAAATATGGTTCTTAAAAAAGATGCTGGGAATACCATAGACTGAACATGTGAGCAACAACAAAACTTTAGAGAAAATGTACACAGAAAGAACACTTATACTTAACATTAGAAAAGTTGAAATTTCTCGGGCATATAATGAGGAAAGTGAGCTTGGAAAATTTAATATTCACAGAACAGATTGAAGGCAAGAGGGACACAGGAAAACAATGTATAGCATACCTTGAATAAATGGATAGTGGAGCAAGGTTTAGGAGAGATAACAAAAAGCCAAAATTTCTTAAGAGCTACAAAGGACAAGAAATTGTAACGAGCCATGATCACCTACGCCCTGAAGGAACATGGCAGATAGAAGAATCTAACATTTTCTTAGCTTTTGTTTTACTTGCTTGTTTTTTTAAAGTTATTGTTATTTCCTCTTGGTCTCTCTATTTCAGATCATTTTATCTTTTCAAATGACTTTACATTTATGCTTGATTGATTCCCTCGCTCTCTGTCTTACTCTTGTTCCATTCTGTTCTCTTTTCTTTACAACACAAAGATTAACTTATCTTCATTTTTTGGCTCTTATTTGCTTTTATTAAAGATGCCTCAGCCATTTCCTTAATAGCTTTCCCCATTTAATTCTGTGATTATTTATTGCAGCATTTTCATCTAAGCTTGTTTTTCATATTTTTGATCTTATTTGGAAAACATCCATGATAGTTAAGTTTAGAATTTTCATGATTTAAATTCCTTTGTTTCCTCCTACTTGGAAGGAATAAGCAGTTGGATAAATTCCTGGCCTTTTCCTATTTATGGAAGGAAACTTCCACATTTAAAGAATGTCTCTCTTTATCTATGAAAGGGTGCTGAAACATTCTCATTCTGATTCTTCTCAAAATCTGACCAAATAACCAAACATTTTTGGTGGAAAAGGGCTTATTCATCAGTTTGAGAATTTTTCAGCACTCTTTCATATGTCTCTCTTTGTTGTAGAATAGGACTCTCTCCCTACTATTGTGACAATGGACTGCTTGGACTTATAAATATGGCAAGTAGCCACATTAAAGTAGGATTTGAGGAGTAGTTGATTTACTCAAGTTTCTTCTGTTTTATGTATGAATCTTTAATAAACCTCTTTGTTTTCCCTACCTAGTCTTCTGTTCATTTGATACACTCTCTAACTACAGCTTTGCTAATTATTGGCTACTTTGAACAAAGAAAACATAACACTCTTTATTCCATTTTTACTAAAATAACTTATTGGAGATGAAGTGAATTTATTCCTTTCCCTTTGCATGTAAGTGAATATAATGAACCCAACTGGAAATCATCTGTCCAATTTCCAATTCTGGGCTATCATTCATTGTGCCACCTGCATATCCAAGCTTACCAAAGACAAAGAATAACTGATGTATTTAGAATGTGTGAGAAAGATAAAAATTAAATTGAATAAAATATTTCTTTATGGTATTTTGGGCTAGTTCAAACCAAGGCACAACGATTAAAAACACCCCAGTGCAAAAAAAAATTAAAAAAAAAAAACTTCTGCCAAAAAAACATTTCTTCATCAATTTATTTATTATTTTCTAATATGGCCAGAATTTGGTTTTCAAATCAAGTTTCTTCAATTTGTCTTTAGCTAAAATTTATTCCATGCTGTTTATTCAGAAATCATTCTTAGCATACACTCATGTTACATTCCTTTGCCTAAGACAGAAGCATTTTTGGCTGAAAGAATAGATCCAAACTCATAGGTTTCCTTTATATCTTTAACACAACATGCCTGATTCAAGAGCATTCGCTCTGAATGCCAGCTGTGTATTTTTTTAAAAACTAAATTGAATTAGTTATGAAAATAATAAATCGATTTATAAATTTAATCATACCTTTTCCCCTTTTTCTCTTTATTTCTTTTGTTTGTTTTTTTCTTCAAACTTAGGAAAATTTTCTCCATTTTTTTTTTTAATCTTGTTTTGTAAATATAATTTTCCCCCTTTGATCAAATTATTATTCCTTTGTGAATTTTAAAGTTTTCTTTGTCCATATTTAGATCTGTGTTTGGAGTTAATATTTAAATTATTCAGCTAAAGGTAAACTTGTATTAATAGACTCACAAAAACATGTAAGCTTTTGCTCTTTAGAAAGATCGAGAAGAAAGAGATTCTTTTAAAATTATATTTTCTGGTTATCTAAATTGAAAATGAAAAAACTGTTCTAATTAATTTTGCTGCTTTTATTTCTCTTTATTGATTTTTACTGCCCAAAATTTTCCTTTCATTTCAGTCAATTAAAAAAATTATTATAATTTTTAATGTTTTTATTCTGGATCATTTATTATTGTGTGTTTACTTGTGGACAAAGTCCTTTTTTTTATTAATTTACTTCCAACTTGGTATTTTAATTTTATTTGTAAATGTCTAAAAAGGCGACAGTACTAACAATATTAATGGATAGAGGCAAGCTAATATCCTGTTCTGGTCTTCAAGCAATAACATTATCTCTTTTCCTCTCACCTCGTTGTTTCTGAATTTTAAATACTCTCTCTGCAGCGCTAAACTACAGTTCTCTACTGATGAGTCACAATTTTATTTTAAGTTATATTCTTTACTGTCTCTGTAAGTTTTGAGAAAGGAACAGTGAAATTCAGAAAGTTTTCTTTTGACTTGTCCACTCGTAAAATGTTTTTGTACATTCATATATGCATACACATTCGCACAAACAAAATGACTATTTTCATTCTTAAAAACTGATGCCAATCAGTTCAGTATAACCAAAAAAAGTACTGAATGTTACTAAACTGTGATAAACTGTACGAGCAAAAAAGAAACAAAAACATGCCAAAAATAAGCTGATGGCTGTAAAAGTTTTAAAACATATTCTCTGTTGTCTAATATATTATGTAGTAATAAATAAAATTAAATGATCACTTGTCTCTACTCTGAGTTCCACATAGATTACATCCAGTCATCAGGAAACTTGTTTGTAAAATTGAATATATTTTCAGAAATTATATTTTTCTTAAAACATTAATTTTCCTTAAAAGATATTAACCTATAATTTTAAATTATTTAATTCATTCTGTTTTTAAAATGTTATTTTATGGCATAATATTTTTTGGAAATGCTTGATTATATGTTTTAGATTGTTTTTTATTTTAGATAGACAGATGTTGATGAAATGTGTTATTTATAAGTTTTTCCACTTTGTCTCATCATCTCCACACACACATGGTAACAGTAATATTAGCGATTTTTCTACAAGGAAACATTTGGCATTCATTGACCAAGCAGCCAGTAGTGCTTTTGGTTAAGATTTATAAAATCTTTCTATAAAAACAATTTTTCAAGAAAACAGATTTTTCAATTCCTGTAGCTGTTATGACTCTTACTATTATTGATGGAGGTTTCCATCCTTGCCTTCCATTTAGGGTAGTGCAGAATATCAGCATCTCCATTATGTCATTATTCTCTCTTCAAGCTATATGTGCTATTTTAATTGTTGCTGCTGTTGAAAATCCTGAAGTTTTCTTTTTACATGGCACATAATGGTAATGGTAATATTAGCCATTTCCTTACAGCCAGTACTACCTTTGATTGGAATTTCTAAAATCTTTCACTGAAAACATTCAGGATTTGGAAAGAGTTGGATGAATCTAATGGTGATTACAAAAGTGTTTGGTATGATCACTAGTGATGGTGATGTTATACCTCCATTCTCCTTCCCTTCTCAGCACAGAAGCCTACATCAAGTGCCTTGAGGAGGTAGTGCTGCCTTGGGTCAAGAGGGTGGATACTGGAAGACTATGTCTGGCAACAGGACTCTGCACCATGCCACACAAGCAGGAGAGCACAATCATGGCTGTCAAACAATTTCTGCAAGCACATTATCCCTTACATCTGGCCACCTAACTTCCCAAACTGCAGTTCCCTTGATTATTATGTGAAGGGCACAGTTGAGCAAGAGACCAACAAAAGTATTTTTAATACCAAAGACAGCATTCACCAAGTTAAACAAGGAGACTGTTTAGAAGAGATGCAGGAGATTCTGAGGTCGTCTTTGAAGCCAATGGGAATTTTAATGAATTTACTCTTTAGTATTTCAAGATATTTTTGTGTAATTTTGGTAAATATATCTGTTAAAATGAGATGTCAATGTTATTTTCATTTTTGCATAATTTAGATGACAATTTATCCATCGCACATTGTATCCTTAATAGCTGATGGTCTAGGTAAAAAAAATGTTTATGTTACACCTGTGTGCATGCCTAGTGAAATTCTAATAGACACATATCCCCTACTGTTTGGAAGTTAAAAATGTGGTGAATGTTCTCGTCATAAATTTGATAGGTCTTGCATTGGATCTTTGGGACTGCAGTGATTCAGTTCTAATGTGCCTAAGAAGACATAATACAGCTGATGACACTAGAGTCAAAAAGCATCATATTTCTGAGCAGAAATATGGTGAGAACAGAATTTCAATCTTGAATATGTTAATAAATAGATATTTTCTATTAAATTATCAAAATGGTTTAATTTTTGTTTATATAAAGGGCTTCCAGAATTTGAAGTTTTTGTTTATTATTTTTGTGGTGGAGTATACTAGTATTGTCAATTAGTATTTCCCTAAATCGTGAATGTAGACAGGAATGTTCTTTTAAATGGTGAGAGATTAAACTATATTCATTCATGTGAAATGTAAACCTCCTTGAAAGTGTTGTCATCATCATAAAACCAACATTTACATTTTTGTCAGAGATACAATCTCCCAAAGGACATTTAAATTGGTATACAATGTTGGTCTTTTGCAAAGGATTATATATATAATGTTGGTGGATTATATATATACATATATAATGTATGTCTGTAAAGTGAAAGATATTGCATCAATCTGTTGGGAGTATTGCTTACTTTGAGAATCAGTAGATGAATATGTGGCCTTTATTTGAGCTCAAATATCAACTGTTAATTCTGGTGGGAAATAATAATCTGTATCTTTGTCATCCACAAAACATGCCAGCGTGTGTATGTGTGTTATGGACCTTAATAGAAAAAAGTATGCTTATAATTAACCGATATTTGATGTATTACTTTATTATTAGACTTGTCCTTTATTTCATTAATTCTTTTTATTTCTATCCTGTATTTCTTTACATATATTATTTAATTTCATTCTTTTAATTTTCTTTTGTTTATTTACATATATTTATTCACATACATCTCGTCTTTTAAAAGTAAGCGCTGAGAGTTACTTTCAGTCATAATATTCCAAGTCTAATCTGAACATTAAAATATTGATAAAATTAATCACACTTCATAGCTGCTAATCAATATTTTTAAGAATTATCTCACCTTTTTATACTTTACAATTGTTTGATGGATGAGCTTTTTTGTGTATCATTTGCATTTAAGCATCTTCACTCAAGGCTTAAAATGAATATCATATTATAATTTCATTTATATTCATTATTTTTATCATAGTTTTCAGACTTGCAGCATTTGCTATGACATCATGATGGCTAATCTGGTAAAGAGGTTGGTTCATTAATGAGCTTACTGTAAGCTCTGGAAGATAATGGTTCTAATGTAATGATTTATCATGCAACGATAATCATTAATTATTAATTTAGTTTCAAATCCAAATCAAGAAAATCATATTTAACACTTCTGAAAACCTTTTACTTACGTTTCTAGATTAATGGAATTTATATGTACAGTCATGGCCAAAAGTTTAACAAAAACAAAGAAAAAATCTCAATAGCATAAAAATAAAAGGCACACTTCAATATATCAAATTTATTAAAAGCAGTTTATTTTCTATTAATTTCAATATAAACTAGTTTTTTTTTGTATGGCCAACT
>OZ038479.1:114937730-114945230 GCA_964036315.1 Acanthosepion esculentum
GTGAAAAATAAATAGAATAAGATGAAATACTCAGGAAAAATAATTTAAAAATGACAGTGCTTCATTTAAGAAAATTCTGAAAAGGTTACCAATTATGACAGATGCTTAAAGAAGGTTAGAGGGTACAATGGCTTAGCATAAAACCAAGATAAGTTTCCTAGTTCAAATGCAAAAACAAAATAATTTAAAAAAACAATTTTTTTTTTTTTTTTTTTTTTTTTTGAAACATTTCACCCCAAGCAAGGCAATACAAGCCTCTAAGAAGAATACCAGAAGTACCAGACCAAATGTGGCAACAATATTCGATGCATGGATGAATAGTGGCATCTTCCACTATTTTAATGCGCCTTTGGATTTTGGTGTCATATTTTCCACTCTCTGTTCAAACATTTTCCACTTTTTATTCATAAATCTCCATTTCATTACATATTTTGATGGAGATCACTCTCACGGGAGTGGTAAGTCGATAAGGAGCTTAATACTTTAAAAGTAAATTCAGAATTTTATTTTATGATAATAGTGTGCAGGGTAAAGAGCTGTAATAAAATTTGGAACTTTTTCTGTTCTCAATGATTTGTCATAATAATACTTTATCAGCTTCATTTTATATATCTATGCAGAATGGTTCAATGGATATTTATATCAAATATATATTGATACATGTTTATAAAAAATACACAGCTATATGCAGAAGATATAATCCTATATTTATCAGTAATCAATATCTTTCTTATTATCATTATAAGCAGATATATATGAAATGGTGACTAATCTATAGATCTATCTATCTTAGTCTGTTCAAAATATCTATCTTAATCCATTCATCTCTCTATTTCTGCTCATATCTCTGTCCCTTCCTTTCTTCCTATCTCTGTCCCTTCCTTTCTTCCTATCTATCTCCCTTCCTTTCTTCCTATCTATCTCCCTTCCTTTCTTCCTATCTATCTCCCTTCCTTTCTTCCTATCTATCTCCCTTCCTTTCTTCCTATCTATCTCCCTTCCTTTCTTCCTATCTATCTCCCTTCCTTTCTTCCTATCTATCTCCCTTCCTTTCTTCCTATCTATCTCCCTTCCTTTCTTCCTATCTATCTCCCTTCCTTTCTTCCTATCTATCTCCCTTCCTTTCTTCCTATCTATCTCCCTTCCTTTCTTCCTATCTATATATCTATATCAATCCATTGATATATCTCTTTCTCTCTTCCTTCCTTTCTATGTCAGATTTCATTATTTACGTCAATGTTTTCACAATAAAATTGATATTAATCAACTGATGTGTGTAAAGTAATGATACATGCTGAATCCATCATAAAAAAATCTGGATTTGGCTTTAGTAAATACTAAACATTTCAAATACCTTAGTTTATGGATCAGTTATAAAAAAATTAGTACAGGAGAAAAAGACACTGAACATAGAACAGGTTGCACTAGAGATAGTTTTGCCCAACTCTGCAAATTGCTACAAAACCAGAACATTAACCTGAAAATTCAAGTCCTGTTCTTATGATCAAGACTTTGATACAGATGTCATGCATAGTGCCAAATTCTATCAGAAACATCTAAACTGTCTTCTCTTTACAACCACTTTCCCAGATCAAGGGTTAAAAATGACTTTGAGTGAAGTCTGTGGGTCTTGGTACAGACCATCCTTCATTGAACCTTGTGGACTGGTGCTACAGAATTTCAAAGAACTGTACTAGATAATGGAAACCACATTACTTGAGGATTTTCAACAGCAGCAGCAACAGCTAAAATAGCTTGCCCATGTAACTTTAAGAGAAAATAACATAATCAAGATGTTGATGTCTCACACTATTTCAAACAAAAGGTTGGGAAAGAAACCCCCATCAATACAGGAAAGAGTCATAATAACTACTGAACTTGAGAAACATATTTTCCTGAAAAAAATTTCAGCTGGAAATAGCTTGATCAATAAATGCCAAATGTTTCCTTATAAGGAGGTGGCTAATATTACCATTATCATAGACAACGTAGAAGAGAGCAGTGGGTTATCAGACTAATATTATGGGCAGGTTTTAAAGTTATAATTCTTTTAAAAGTTGATAATAATATCAAGATAAATGAAAAGAATTATTTTAAGTTCTTGGACAAGACATTTTTATAAAATACAGGTTGGAACCAAGAGGCTTTAAATTAAAGAGTATGTTTGCAGAATGCGAAGGAGCATTATCTTAACGCTTCTTCACATTCTGCAAAGTTGAATATTGCCTACCTTTCTGAAAAAGGTTTCAAAGACATCAAATTAATGGAATAGAACAAGGCCTCTTCAGATATTAAGCCAGTAGAAAACTTTTGGTTGTTCGGTAAGAGATATTTATATAAGAATTGAAAACTATTTAAGCAAAGAGGATATATCAAGGAAGCATTAAATACTACAGCACATAAAGTTGAAAGAGTAGAGAGGTTATTAAAATCAATGGAAGAAAAACTGGTGAAGGTTATAGAATATCATATTAACATTTAAGTAAAATAATAATTTATTGGGGTATATAGGATATTGTGTTAATCAAATATATTTCTATCACCTATATATTTTAGATTGATTTCTAAGTATGAATGTTTCACTTGTATACTTGCAAGTTGTATGCCACACTAAGTTTGTTTGCATAAAAGAACTCTGAAAAATTATTAATATTTTTTTTATTTGGATGATATATTAGTGAAATAAATATATATATTCTGAAAATTTTACCAATAATAACAATTTTAATATTAAAATTTTCATTTACATAATAAAATCTGATAGTTTATCTCTTTCTCTTCACATCTATCTCAGTCATTCAGTTCATATATATCTATCTAGTAAGCTATCCCGGCCGGCCAGTTCATGTCTTTGTCCATCTCGGCCGGCCAGTTCATGTCTTTGTCCATCTCGGACGGCCAGTTCATGTCTTTGGCCATCTCGGTCAGTCAATTCTTGTTTATCTAGTTAGCTAACTCGGCAATAGTGTTTATGTCTATCTAAGTTAGTTCATGTATATCTAAGTTAACTTTCTCAGCCAGTCAATTCATATCTATCTATTTCAGTCAATCAATTGATGTCTATCTGTCTATCTAACTATTGATCATCAGTCTAAGGGAAGTATCCATATAATAAAAATTTAATGTTTTGTCTGTTCATATTAACAAACGTGCATCTAAAGAATAGTTATATATATTTTTGCAATATGTGCGTTGTGTCGAGGGTTGGGGATTCATACGGAACAATTATTTCACGCCTGCTCTTTTTAGATTTTGGGAGAATGAAAAATTTCTCCATATAGTAATGTTCTTTTTGTTTTGTTATTGTTTATACTGTTTACAGATGCTTGCTCTTCTTTCTTCTACTTCTCTGCTTCCATACCTGACCCTACTTCTGGCTTTTTGCCTCTGAAAGATATCAAACCACAACGATTGGATCAATCCAGCCACAAGAACTATATATAGGAGCCTGTACAAACTACCCCACCTTCAACAATAACAATAAAAAAAAATTACTGAGGACAGGATTGCAAGAAGTCCTAAATTGTCAGTCATAAAAATCAATATGATCCTTGAATGTAGCACTTCTTTCTCTTTTAAATTCATACATACAAGTGTGTGTGTATGACACACACACACACATTGATATCTAAATTAATTACAGGCACCTATATCATGTATACACACACACACACACACATATGTATATGGATAGATAGATAGAAAAACAATCTATTTACAGTTTGGAAAATAATAAGCGTTCAATATTCATTCCAGGGACAATTCATTGTGATGGAAAAATAATTATGAAAGAAAAAAAAAAGAGTGTGTGGAATTGGGTATTTTTAATGAAAAACGTTGTGAATTCAGAGAAGGAATAGAAGAAGTGCCAATTTTAGCATTCTTGGTCTGAGCAGCAAAATTGTATCCTAGAGTGAATATTTTCAGGAAAATTATAGGAAATTTAAAAATCTATATGACATGTCTCAATTGATATTCTTTTCATATATTCATCTTAACTACTTTCACAAAAAATCAAAATATAAAACAGAAAAAAAATGAAATATATGTATCGATTTTTTTTTTTTTTTTTTTTTTTTTTTTTTTTTTTAAATGTAAAACATTGTTATTTTAGTAAGCAGTATCTCTTCTGAATGAAATTTAAAAAAAAAAAATTAAAAATACTAAAAAGAATAGTCAGAGATATAATTATTAATTTTTTCAGAAATTTTTAGTTTATTTTTTTTGTCGTTGTTATTACTGATTTTTCTCTTTTTAAATATCTTTTTGGTAGATTAAAAGCATTTTTCAAATTTGTCTATAATTAAAGCTAATTCAAGCTGGCTTAAGCCTTGTGGAAAGTAAAAGATAAAACAGAAAAAAATAGAAACACAGAGAAAGCAATTTCCATTTTCATTTTTCGGTTTGCCTGATGTTTAAAAATTGATTGCCAGTTAAGAAGAGGATTATTAGTCCGTATGCAATATATTGTTTATCATTAAAAGAAAGTAAAATAAAATATTGATTCTTTTTTTTAAAACATTTTTGTTTTATGTCCCCTTCTTCCTTTTCTCATTGTTCATCTTTTTGTTCTTCATGACATTTCTCTTAAAAGTGAGAACTTAAGAGGCTGTTGTTTCTGTTAAATTCTTTGAAATTGTTTCATGCTACTTTTTTTTATATTTCTCATTCAAATTGAGAAGCAGCAACATACTAAGTTATTGATTAATATCAATAAACATGCTCTTTTCCATCTTTCTCTTCATATTCCAAGTTAATTGAGACGGTAATTTGTTAATAACACTTTGGTTAAGTAAATAGTGTGTATTATAAGAATATGGATTTTTAACATTCAATGACATTATTTTTCTTTTTTTAATGAGTAGAAAACTGTGAATAAAGATGTTTTGGTAATGACTCTAATGAAGTGAGTAATATGACAATCATTAGTTGAATGTATTTTTTTATTAGCTAAAAAAAAATAAATTTGATTGACATTGATGACATTAAGCTATTTTTTTTCTTTTAAGACCAGATTGCTTTTAGTATTTAAAGTGAGTTTATTCTATAAAAGCACTTTCTTCATTTTTTTTTTTTTTGCAAAGTACAAAAATACAAGCTTTTTTTAATTACTCAAGATTTAAAAAAAGAAATAGTTTGTAATTGTTTTTATTTTTCTGTATTTTTTTTCATTCACCATTCACTTTCACAAACCATTTTCACTAGAACCTTACTCTATTCTCTCTTCTCATTCCATCTAATGTCCCTTAATAGAATCCTCTGCATGTGTGTGCACACTTAGCTCCTACTGTGACTATCTTGCCGATTAGACACTTAACGTGCCATTCCATTTATCCCTTTATTTCATCTACACAGAATATGAGCATAACTATTTTGAGAATGTTAAATTTAACCTGTGAAATACATCACTATTGTGAGGGAACTTTAATTTAAGAATATTGCCAGTAAACATAGCCTCATTAACCCTTCAATTGTATAAAAAAAACAATATCAAACACATTTCCATGAAACAATACAGCTGTGATATAAAGTAGAGGCTGTAGCAAGTGTATATTTAGATGGTACACTCATCCTAACAAAAATAGAATGATGAATGTTCACAATTTCGATTGGCAAATATCTGATTTTTATAAGTCAATCATGTTCTACATCTTCACTTGATGAAGATCAGGGTATTACCAAACAGAATATATTGATAATTTATTACTATTAGTTTTCGATGGTGAGCGTGCTAGTTGAATAGCCACTTCCTACAATGTAATTACTATTATTTGTTCAATAATTACCATAAATTTAAGACATAAATTAGCCAAAAATACATTTGGAAATGCATTCACTTTTAGTCTTATATAAGACAAGTAGATGTTGAAAAAAAAATAAAATAAAAAAGTCAAACAGCTGTGTATCAGTGTTTTCTAAAAAGATTTTCTGTGTTTGTGATGCTAAATTTTATTTTGTTATGAACTTTTCTGTATGATGTGAAAAATGGTTCTATTTTTTTATTTTTTTTTATTTTTTTGATTTACTCAAAATTCACTCCACCTTGTTTTCCATACATTGGAATATTCTGAATCTGTTTTGCTATTAACAGGAAATAGGAGGTCTATCTCGTGGTAAAGATAGTGAACACAAACAGTTTATGACCCCAGACTGTCACAGTGAGAGGGAAGATGGTTGGAGTGGGGGAGTCATTGGACATGGCCAACCAGAACCAGGTGTGTACCAATCCTAACCATTAATGTGATTAACATTTGTTTTGTTTTATTTGTTTTATTATTTTGTTTTTGCGTTTTTTTTTATGTTTTTTGGTTTATTTTATGTTTTTTTTTTATTTTTTGGTGTATTTTTTTTTTTTTTTTTACACTGATAGGCTCGTATTTTGCTATTTTTCTTTTTTCTTTTCTTCCTTTTTTTTGGCTTGCATACCTGTGTATATACATTAAATATATTAAGCAAGCACATGCCAGGTTGAGAAGTAAGAGGCAAAAGCGGTATTTCTGCTTGAACCATATCATGATAATAATATCATCATCTTCCCTACTTAAATATCCATAGGAAGTGGCTGGTAATCACACATCTTCCTAATATAAGTACATTTGAATTTGCTCACTATGAAGCGAGCAGGTAATTTTCCAGCATTGTGTATTAATGCTTCAGATGTGCATTAGTCTAATCAGGGGTAATGCACATTGGCTGTCCCTAATCCAATAAGAAACTGCCGATAAATACATTTCAGGAGGTTCTAACTGAATTAGGCACGTCACTGCCAGCACAACTTAAGATCAAGTACTCTTCGTCCTCATTGTCTGAGTGAAATTTTTGTTTTGTCTTTATTTCAGATTTTCCTCATCAAAAATCACCCTCATCTTTGAACGATAAGAGTACACATAAGAAACCGTTACAACAAACATTCTTTTATCCTGGAGATACGAGTAACATTTGCAGACCCACACACAAGCCAAACATTGGTCATGTCCCTGACTGCAGTCAGTGGATTGATCTGAAACCAGCCTCAGAGGACATTACTGGTTTGAACTCACAACCCTGCAATCAACCAGAAAGCAGAGGTTCTAATTCTGGTTCTCACCGACACCCTATAGTACCACAGGTACTCTACTGAATTAGGTTTACCTGGCATCATGGGTCACATACCACCCACATGATTTTGTTTCAGTGCAGTCACCAAAATTTAAGTTCATCACATTTCAAAGAACCAATCTCCCCCCCAAAAAAGATACCTCACACACGAAAGAATACAGACCATTGAGTTCACCTCTTTTAAACCTTCTCATTGAATTTTAGTCCATTTTCATCCAAGTTAAAAAAAAATTTTTAAAAAATGAAAAAAAAATCATTCATGAACAAGTATTTCAATGATGGCTTCAATTTGCTGTATATATTTTAAAAGTTCTTTTACATTTCCCAGATAAAAGATACTTTTCAGTTGTACAACTTCGTTATGTTTTATATGGTGAAATATTGTTCAAGCATACAAAAGGA
>OZ038479.1:114955230-114965230 GCA_964036315.1 Acanthosepion esculentum
TATATATATATATATATATATATATATATATATATATTTAATGGCTTTGGAGAATTTGTCTATTTATTTGTCAATAGTTCCTGCCTGCTCTTGTTATAAATGTCCTAAGCCATTACTGATGCAAAGCTCTTAGGCTGTTAACAATGATAGATGTTCCAAGACAGAAACGATACACTCACATTCACCCTGGTGCTGCAAACATATACAGATAGACACACTCTTTGAGTTGGATAGACAGACACAAGAGGATGATGATCAAATGTTCATTACAGCTGCTTCAATACTTGTCTGGAGAAATCACGAGGACCTATGACTCTCTCTTTAATTATGACAAGCACCCTACTAAATGGGAAGCTATTTGGGCCAATGCATACTACTTAGAAGAACATAATTACTCTGGCCGATGGCTTGCTTTTATGAGTCTTGTG
The DNA here is from genome assembly GCA_964036315.1 of Acanthosepion esculentum. Taxonomy (NCBI): domain Eukaryota; kingdom Metazoa; phylum Mollusca; class Cephalopoda; order Sepiida; family Sepiidae; genus Acanthosepion; species Acanthosepion esculentum. The sequence continues at coordinate 114,955,659 of OZ038479.1, forward strand.
GAAGCTTCAAAAGCCATATATTTTGCGCGAAAGCAATTGCCTGCTCAATACAGACTTTGGCCCCCTCTTCTCTCTTACTGGTCACTTGATTTTTCCCCGTTGATGGACTTACTGAAAGACTTGTTAAAATAATCTTATGCATGGCATCATGGCCACTAGCCTCAGTGCACTCACTTCACTTATTCTATCCTGGCTTTTACCCATTTGTTCTATCCAAGGTATACTAGACTAAACCTGATCTCATAAGCACAAAGAAAACGCTCAACTGTTCAGATGCAACAAAGAGAAGTAGAAAGATACGAGCAAACAGAGTGTAAGCAGAGACGAATTGTCAATGATTAGGATAACTGATTGTCATCAAAAATTTGTTCGACTATTAATGTGCATCACAGATGATTGGTTCCCAATACCAATTATAAGAATGGAATTAGGAGTTAAAACGGTTTGGAATTAATAATTTTATTGATCTTCATTCTCTTGGAAATGTCTTTTATCTTCTTCTCTATGCCATGTCCCTTCCTGATGTGGGCGATCATGGCTCTTCACAACTTCCTGCTTTTTCTAGCTCTTAGCAATGTTACTAATCCCTGTCCTGACAACCATTTAGACAAGCTCATTGGGTAGATTATGTGTTGTTTTCCTCTGTCCTCCTTGCCTTCAATCTATCTTGTGAAATATTCCAATTTCAAATTTTCCAACCCCTCTTTCCACATTATGTGTCCTAAAAATATTCAACTATCTCTTTCTGATGTTAAGTATAGGTGTCTTTTTTTTTGTTTCCATTTTCTCTAGAACTTTGCTGTTGTTTGCATGTTCAGTCCATGGTATTCTCAGCATCTTTCTGTAGAACTACATTTCTGTTGCTTCAAGTCATTTGTGAGGATATTGTACAGCATTCACTGCCATATAGGATGACTGATATTGCATAACAATTCAATGCTTTTTTCTTTGTTTATGAAATTTTCCTGTTTCTTAATAGTTTGTATAGCGTTTTGGAAGGTATTTTTCGCCATTCAAATATGTCTTTGTATTTTGGTGTGTCAGTTTCTGTCCTCTTTCTTTACATTTAATTTTTTGTACTTGCTTGATTTTAAGTTCTTGATTAAAATATCTTTTCATTGTTATCATTTAAAATCAAATTTACATCTTTTAATATAATCTGCTTTTAATTAAAAAGAGCAAACAAATTGCAGTTTGGTCCATATTTATGTATGTATGTATGTCTAAAACTGAATATTTATGTTTCTTTGTATTTGTATAATACATGTATATAAGTATAGGTGTTGAAACACCAGTTCTCATATGATCACTGAAGTTAAGCAACATCAAGTCTGGTCAGTACCTAGATGGGTAACCACTTGGGAAGACCAGTTATCACATACTGTTGTCTTCTGTCTAATATGATGACTTTTGGACACAAGATTTCTTCTTCTGTGTGCTATATCCCTTCAGGATGTTGGCTATCATGGCTCTCCACAATTTCCAGTACTTTGTAGCTCTTAATAAATTTTGTCTTTTTGTAATGTCTTCTAAACCTTGTTCCACCATTCATTTATTCTGCTTGTTAGGAAGGTTATGCACGGCTTTTCCTCAATTCCATTTGCCTTCAACATTGTAGAACATTCACTACCATATAGAAAGACTGATTTTAAGTAACAGTTCAGTACTCTTTATTTCTAAGAAGATTTTCTATTTCTTAATACTTTGCTTAGCTTTTGGAAATCATCTTTTGCTATCCAAATGCACTTTCAGATTTCAGTGTCACACATTCCATCCTCTGTTAAAAAACTTCCCAGATATTTAAATTGTTGCACTTGTTTGATTTTGGTATCTCTAAGTTGTAATTTGCATGTTGGGCTATTCCTTTTGCTAACAACTATGCATTCTATCTTCTTGCAATTGATTCTTTCTTTCCTTCACTATCTTCTGTGGGAGTACTTGTAGTTTCCTTTCTGTATTTGCTATCAACAGCATGTAATCTGCATATTTCTTGTTGTTAAGATTGTGGTCATCAATAAGGAATCCTGGTAGGACTTCTACTTCTCTCAGAATCACTGTATAGGTTGAATAATTCTGGTGAGAAGACATGTCCTTGTCGTACATCCATTTTATTTATTTTTTTCTATTAAGCTGCTTACAAAATGAAATAAGTTCATAGTGGCTTGATTTTTTAGTGAAGCTTGACTTTCATTTACATTTTCATTTTGGGCATAAATAATGAATAAATAAGCTAAATACACATCCATATATATATATATATATATATATATATATATATATTTATATATATATGGCCTAAAGATTGTATTTGAGCATGGAATATTGATGCTCAGTGTTGACCTTGGTATTCAATTTTATATTTACATATACTCTGTTCCTGATATTGAGCACTTTTACGCATAAATATTAACATATCTTAAAACTATATTTTATCATATGTATAATGTGTGTGTTATTACTTAAATGTTATATTTTAGTGGATACAGGTATTTAAGTAGACACCCTGTTTGTATAAACAGCATGAATTATATCTACTGGCCTGTGCCTTTGAGAATCTTAAGGAAAATTCACCTTCTGGCGAGATTTGAATCTGGAAGCCACATTTTCTTCATTTAGATTCATTCATATATAGGCCTAGAGATGTAAATTTATACTTTTTATAATAACAAGGTGTCTACCCAAACACATGTATTCACTAAAATATAACATTTAAGTAATTAAAAATCACAGTCTATTAATTCCTTAGAAATGTATATATTTAGTGTGCGCATATATTTAAGCATGTCTCTATACAAATAGGTATAAGAAAAGGAAATGATAAGTCCTGGTGAGAAGACGCAGTCTTGTTTTACATACCTTTATTTACTTTTTCTATTAAACTGCTTGCAAAACGAAATAGATTCATTATCTGAGTATGCATCAGTGGAACTGTCTCCAAATTATAGATTTATAGCTATTTATATATAACTAATCTATGATTAATAAATACAATAAGATATAATCTGAAATCTATTTGGAATTGTTATTTGCTGTAGCAGGCAAAGACAACATAACTGTCTCACGTCTCTATTTTCTCTGGAGACCTTCCTACTCACCAACCAAGTGTGTGCGTTATGAATAGCAAGATATGGAACATTTCATCGTTTGAACTGTACCAGTGGACACTTGTGTTACCGCTTCATACTGCGGCTTTCACTTATTATTACTTATCTTTTCCTGACTCTCCACTTTGATCTGTTATTGATATCTTTGGCGGCCATTGCTTTGAGGTTTTTACAAAAAGTGTCTCCTGTCTGTGGCACACACGTTGGTTAATTAAAAGATGCGTGGTCGCATGACACGTTACACACGAGAGGATTTGACTTCCTTAGCAGATTTTCAAATGCTGATCTGATGTCTGCGATAACCGTGTGAAGTTAGTAATCTTTGCCGACATATCAAGATGTTTTTGTGCCAAATTTTGTGGAGCTGAATGTGCAGTGGACGGGCATGGGGGCTTCGGAACGTAAATGTGGGTGGCAGTGAGGTAAGTGCAGGTATGAGTGGGGTCGGCTTAGATTTGGCTTTGCTGTAAATTACAACTTGACAAACTTGACTATCTATTTTTTCCTCTCTCTTTTTCCATACCTTCTTTCTTACTTGCTTTCTTTGAAGGTAATGATCTTTATTGATTTTATTCAGTAGATATGGCATAAAGTTGTTGTGAGGCTTCTCGGCTTGATCTTGGTATATCATTAGGTAGATCTTACAGTTAGCTTATTCACGTAGGTAAACAGTTGTATAAAGGCCAAAAGCACCCATGGGAATATCTCTCTGATAGAATATCAATCTTTTGCTGTATTGTTTTTCTTTTCTTCTTTCTTTATTTTAAGGCCTCACTATTTTCCTTTGCCAACACGAGGAAGGGAAAAAAAGAGTGTTTGTTAATAATCTCATATGTTGCTATTTGTCGCTGGTTCAATTCAAAACAGCAGTTTCTCTCCCTTTCTCTAACTTCTCTACATATAGAATTATCTGTATTAAATTAATCTATATGTGTTAGTGCTTGTGTGAAAAAGAGAGGCAGAGAGAAGAGTAATAAAGGAATTATACAATTTTAACTATTGCGTATTCTAGAATTTGTTAGAATTCTATCCGATGCAATGTCATTTATTTTTTCTCTTGGTTTCTCACTTTTATTTTGGAGAAGTTGATCTCTACATTTCTCTCTCTAATGTTTTTTTCTCTTTTATGTTTTTCTCTCTCATACATACAAATGTATTATCTACTTTCTTAATTTCAAGATCAAGCTTCATATACAGATCAAAAACTTTTATATTGATCTAACCAACACACACACACACACACACATATATATGTGATGCTACAAACATTCATAAGACATTCATATGTTAAGCATAACATTCATGAGACAGTCTAATACATTCACATGTTAAGTGTAACATTCATAAGATAATATAATACATCCATATGTTAAATGTAACATTCATAAGATAATACATTCATATGTTAAATGTAACATTCATAAGATAATATAATACATCCATATGTTAAATGTAACATTCATAAGATAATACATTCATATGTTAAATGTAACATTCATAAGATAATATAATACATTCATATGTTAAATGTAACATTCATAAGATAATATAATACATTCATATGTTAAATGTAACATTCATAAGATAATATAATACATTCATATGTTAAATGTAACATTCATAAGATAATATAATACATTCATATGTTAAATGTAACATTCATAAGATAATATAATACATTCATATGTTAAATGTAACATTCATAAGATAATATAATACATTCATATGTTAAATGTAACATTCATAAGATAATATAATACATTCATATGTTAAATGTAACATTCATAAGATAATATAATACATTCATATGTTAAATGTAACATTCATAAGATAATATAATACATTCATATGTTAAATGTAACATTCATAAGATAATACATTCATATGTTAAATGTAACATTCATAAGATAATACATTCATATGTTAAATGTAACATTCATAAGATAATATAATACATTCATATGTTAAATGTAACATTCATAAGATAATATAATACATCCATATGTTAAATGTAACATTCATAAGATAATATAATACATTCATATGTTAAATGTAACATTCATAAGATAATATAATACATTCATATGTTAAATGTAACATTCATAAGATAATATAATACATCCATATGTTAAATGTAACATTCATAAGATAATATAATACATCCATATGTTAAATGTAACATTCATAAGATAATATAATACATCCATATGTTAAATGTAACATTCATAAGATAATATAATACATTCATATGTTAAATGTAACATTCATAAGATAATATAATACATCCATATGTTAAATGTAACATTCATAAGATAATATAATACATTCATATGTTAAATGTAACATTCATAAGATAATATAATACATTCATATGTTAAATGTAACATTCATAAGATAATATAATACATTCATATGTTAAATGTAACATTCATAAGATAATATAATACATCCATATGTTAAATGTAACATTCATAAGATAATAAAATACATCCATATGTTAAATGTAACATTCATAAGATAATATAATACATTCATATGTTAAATGTAACATTCATAAGATAATATAATACATTCATATGTTAAATGTAACATTCATAAGATAATATAATACATCCATATGTTAAATGTAACATTCATAAGATAATATAATACATCCATATGTTAAATGTAACATTCATAAGATAATATAATACATCCATATGTTAAATGTAACATTCATAAGATAATATAATACATTCATATGTTAAATGTAACATTCATAAGATAATATAATACATTCATATGTTAAATGTAACATTCATAAGATAATATAATACATTCATATGTTAAATGTAACATTCATAAGATAATATAATACATTCATATGTTAAATGTAACATTCATAAGATAATATAATACATTCATATGTTAAATGTAACATTCATAAGATAATATAATACATTCATATGTTAAATGTAACATTCATAAGATAATATAATACATCCATATGTTAAATGTAACATTCATAATATAATACATTCATATGTTAAATGTAACATTCATAAGATAATATAATACATTCATATGTTAAATGTAACATTCATAAGATAATATAATCCATCCATATGTTAAATGTAACATTCATAAGATAATATAATACATTCATATGTTAAATGTAACATTCATAAGATAATATAATACATTCATATGTTAAATGTAACATTCATAAGATAATATAATACATTCATATGTTAAATGTAACATTCATAAGATAATATAATACATTCATATGTTAAATGTAACATTCATAAGATAATATAATACATTCATATGTTAAATGTAACATTCATAAGATAATACATTCATATGTTAAATGTAACATTCATAAGATAATATAATACATTCATATGTTAAATGTAACATTCATAAGATAATATAATACATCCATATGTTAAATGTAACATTCATAAGATAATATAATACATTCATATGTTAAATGTAACATTCATAAGATAATATAATACATCCATATGTTAAATGTAACATTCATAATATAATACATTCATATGTTAAATGTAACATTCATAAGATAATATAATACATTCATATGTTAAATGTAACATTCATAAGATAATATAATACATCCATATGTTAAATGTAACATTCATAAGATAATATAATACATTCATATGTTAAATGTAACATTCATAAGATAATATAATACATTCATATGTTAAACATAACATTCATAAGACATCTAATACATTCACATGTTAAGTGTAACATTCATAAAACATCTGATACATTTAAATATTAAACATAGCATTCATAAGAGAATCTGGTACATTCAAATAATAAATGTAACATTTATAAGATAATGTAATACAAATATTAAATGTAAAATTCATAAGACAATCTAATACATTCAAATATTAAATGTAAAATTCATAAGATAATATAATACATTCAAATGTTAAATGTAACATTCATAAAACATCTAATACATTCAAATATCAAATGTAATGAAGGAATTATATTTAAAACTCGGGTACAATGTCATTATAGCAAAATTGTTCTGATAATGACTGAAATTAGTCAAAAATTAAAAATATTAATACATTGATACGAGCTGCAAATATCTCTTCATACATTCAATTCTAATATAGGAAAATTTTAAAACCAATACAATTTATTTATTCTATTTAACTTTATTAAAATTAATACTTACAAATTGTATACACACAAATATATATATATATATATATATGAGATAAAGTATATCTGTAAAAGGACAATATGAATAAAGACAAAAGGAAAATTTAACCAATGTGTTTCATCCTCTGAGAGACTTTATCAAGGCAAATGCTAACAAAAAAATAAAATCTTTGCATTTGTCATGCTAAAGTAACTCAGGACAAAACCTGTTGGGTAAGATAAGTCTGCTTTTGTCTTTATACAGTGTAGCCCGGATATATTGTCAGGACCGGAGAAGAAGTTTCTTATATCTGGGTTTCTCTTATATCCGGGTTTGGTCTATTTTGTTTTATTAACACAGGCTCTAATTTGGGACCAGAGAAAATCTCTCTTATATCTGGGTTACACTATATATATATATATATATATATAAATATAAATTGGAAGGAAAGTGCTCATGATTCCTAAATATTTGATTTTTTAGAAACAGGGAGAACTTTTCTTACAACCTGATATATACATATTAGCATCAAACCTTAATGAAAGACTATAAAAAAAAAATTTTATATACATATATATAGGAAAATCTATGACAATGCATGAAAAAGTTTTTGTCATACATTTTGTCCTTTAGGACTTTATCAGACTCCAGTATTGTGACTACATATTCACATGAAAGAAAGAAGATGCTGCAGGACAAAACATGTCACATGAATATTTTTTCCGTTTTGTCATAGATTTTCATTAAATTGTACTTGATATATCAAAATCTATATATCATTTTTTCGCCATATATATATATATATATATATATATATATATATATATATATATATATATATATATATATATATATATTTTATTATGTACCCATTAACAGCCTTTCTGATATTGTTTTCAAAATGGATGTTTGTTTCTTTTGGATATTCCTGAGCTCTAGAATTCTTTTTCACATTTTTCGAAAGGAATGCGTCTGTGCCGACATTTTGAAATAATTTAATTCCTTATCTATATTATTTCATTGTTAATTCATTATTATTCTTGATTTGTATGATTTCTCACCTGGTTTTGCATACATAGATTACAATTTCAGTTTATCTTTTTTTTGTATTATATATCATTTCAGATAACATTATATATTTTCATTTTCAATTTTTAATGTCTAATGTGACCTAATAGGTAAATAATAAAAAAAATCTTATTTTTATGCACATTAGAAAAGCATTTAAATAAACAACATTTATTGGCCTGAATGGCTGAGAAATTTCATAGAAATACAGTTTATTATTAACAGACCATTTAGTTAAATTTTTGTATCTATAAAAATAACGTGTAAACAGAAAATGTATTAAAATAATTGACGGACATAGTCCATTTCATAATATATATATATATATATTAATTATTTAAAAAAAAAATATGATTCCTTTGCTACATAAGAGTTCTCATGTTTCAAAAACAAGAGCCAAAAACTTTAATATAATTATTAAAATTAATATATTTACACACACACACACATATGCATATATATATACACACACACACACACACTATTAAATACAACAGACAGGGAATATTTCTTTGAAATAACATATTTGACCATAGAATCATTAAAAGTGAAATGAGAAAACAATGGATCATTACTGTATAGTCTTGAACTAACCATCTGTTCCTTGTTTGAAAACAAAGTAAAACTACATAAAAAATGAATAAAATATTCCTTTTATGTCATATTTCATAACATATGTATATATAAAAAAAAAATAAATCTGCCAATATATATACACACACACACACGCACACACAAAAGAGAGAAGAGATACTACATAGTAGCTTTTGGTCCTCATTCCATTTCAAATTCTGAACTTCTATTTCTTTCTGTCTCTTTTCTACAGCTTGAATCAGTGATATAAGAATTGCATAATGCCATTCTGTAAAATGTTTCTGTTCATTTCCTTAGTAATCCATTCAAAATAGTAGTAACAAGTCATTCAACAAAGACATTTGATTGAGTCATTGCTAATATTCTATTTTATATTTGACATGATTGATAGCATATATATATATATATATATATATATATATATATATATATATATATATATATATATAATCAGGGGATATATCAGTTCTCTACTAAAGTATTAATATTGTTCAGTACTCTTTTCTTTGTTTCTAAAAAAAAATTTCCTGTTTCTTAATACACTGCTTAGCTTTTGAAAAATTCTTTTACTACCCCAATGTGCCTTTGGATTTCATTCTCTGTTAAAACACTTCCCAGATAATTAAATTGTT
>OZ038479.1:114970230-114985230 GCA_964036315.1 Acanthosepion esculentum
TTTACATTGTTTATTGCTAAGAGTCTGGATGGTATTTCCAAGCTCAGTATCACATTAGAGGAGAGGCTTGATAGAGAGATACAGGATTCTTATGTAGTTCAAGTGATTGCCAAAGATGGAGGATCACCACCAAAGCAAAGTATTTTAGACGTTCACATTTCTATAACCGATATCAATGATAACGCTCCTGTTTTTTCTCGTAATGTCTATAATGTTACAGTTGAGAATGAACGAGAAGTGGCAACACCACTGATCATTTTGTCAGCGAAAGATCTGGACTTGGGTAAAAATAGCCAGATATCTTATCATTTTAGCTCCAAAACTTCAAGTGTTGCAAAAGCACATTTTAGATTAAATTCAGAATCTGGAGAAATTTTCCTTCATGAAAAATTTACTGCCGGACAGAATCCAACTTATAAGTTATATATTGAAGCAATGGATGGGGGAAGTCCTCCATTGACTTCAGTTGCAATGGTTCTGGTTAATTTAATCAACCAACAAAACAATGCACCAAGCATTGATGTAAACTTTTTTTCAGCATCTTCTGAGAATGCAGCAGCTATTTACGAAGATGTTGGTGTCGGCAGCTTCATTGCTTATGTAATGGTCACTGACCCTGATTTTGGACCAAATGGGGAGGTAAGTTGTGACCTCTACCATGAGAAGTTTCAACTTTTAAGTTTGGGAACCAAGGAATATAAAATAATTGTGAAAAATCCATTGGATCGAGAAACAGAAGATCATCACGACATTACGATTAACTGTCAAGATAAAGGATCTCCTCCTCTGCATAGTGAAAGCAAATTTTCGATCAAAGTAATGGATGTTAATGATGAAAAGCCACAATTTTCTGAGGAGATGTTTAAATTCTGGATTGATGAAAATCAAAAGTCAAATTTTCCTGTTGGCTCAATTAATGCCACTGACCCTGACTTAGGGGCTGGTGGTCAGCTCACTTATTCTCTGTTGACCAACAATAAAAATTTCTTACCATTCCAGACAACTGACAATGGATTAATATCAACCGTCATGTCACTTGACCATGAATTCCAAGATGTTTACAAGTTTAAAGTTTTTGTGAAAGACAATGGAATGCCATCATTGAATAATACAGCAAACGTGATAGTTGAGGTCCGAGATGAAAATGATAACGCTCCATATTTTACATTTCCAAGTGTTAACCCTTACAGCCTGGATGTCATTTATTATCCACATCACACAAATAATATCACTGTTTTGAGAGCATCTGATATTGACAGTCGGGAAAATGCCTTTCTTAAATATGAGATACAAAAAGGCAACGATAAACAATTGTTCACTATCAACCATTATACTGGTCTGTTATCTTTCAGTCGGGTTGTTACCCAACAAGATACCGGATCATATGACCTGCAATTTGTTGTTAAGGACAGCGGCACCCCAGTTCTCTCAGCTAAAGTTGATATGATTTTAAAACTGACCGTGAGCAACAAGACACTTGAACGGTTGAGTACCAAACACATGAAAAGCGAAAAGCGAATACACTTAGTTCTTATGATTGTGATTGTTCTGGTGGCAGTGACAGTGTCTGTATCCATCACAGCTGCCATGTCAATTTGCATTATTCGATGTAAAGATCGGAGAAATGCCTCACACAGAGATGAAGTGAATCCTCCTTGCAAATGTATCACAGAACAGGGACATTATATGTGCCCTTCTCAGCAATCAGCTGAATGGCCCGATATTCCAATTGCTCTGTCAGATACGGAATCATCAAGATCTCATACTAAAACATCCAGACGTGGGCCATTCCAAGGAGGAGAACTGGGGAACGGACAGAAAACTGCTGACGGTGTATATCAGGTAAGTACAAATGTTGTAGAATTAATTTCAAGAACCTGGAAAGTAAATTCTTTGGAAATCATGTAAAGAAATGGCTGTCACTGAGACTTGAATGCATGAACCTAGATATCTATTTTTAATGGAATGACTTTTGAATATTTTTTTTCTGTTGAATTTTATTCTTTTATGGGGCTGAGTAACTTTATTATTCATCTATGGACGCTTAACAGCATTTGTAAAAATAACAGATATTTTTATGCTGTTAGATTTCTAGGTATTAGTCTAGAATCAGGGCCATAATTCACATACGCAAAATGGTGAGTTAAAATTTATATATATCGTTTATTGTTTTTAATATATTTTCAAATATCAAGAGTCAATCATTATCTATCCTCCTTATCCTCATAATCTTCACTTCCTGCCAACCCCTCATTCATTCATAACCATTTTAACAGTAACCCTTTTGAGCTTTGCATTGGGTTGAGTTTAGTATAAAAAAAGAGCTCTCAATTCAAACTGTGGGGAAGGCAATGGAAAAGCAGTGTACAATTTTTCCCATAAAGTCATGGTAATTTATAGATAATAAAGAAAAGGAATCTATAGAAAGCCAAGATCACCTATGGTATTATATATATATATATATATATATATGTTTATGCTAAACCTTTACTACATATCTAGATTCCTTGGAAATGTTGTGAGAAGTAAAGCAGTATTAAACGACCGAGTAGGGTCGTTAAGTCCAGAAGTCTAACGGGAATCCACAAAGTTTTGGTAAAATTATTTTGAATGGAATGTACATCATATGATTGAAATAATGGATGGAAAATGCCATTTCCCCCAAAATGGGGTTTGGGTACCCTATTTTAAAACATAGGCCAGAGAACTCTCACAGTATGTAGATGTACGAGTGTTAATTGAATATTAAATATTAAAATGTTAGACGCTAGCTTTTCGGTTGCTACAGATTTTATCTTTACAGTCTATTTGGTATTCATGTTGCTTTGTATCAAACTGAAATTACCGAATTCCTTGTGAAAATAAAGTAAGAGCTACTGATAAATGGATAGGTGGGGATGGTATAATGATTATTTTCATGGAAAATAAAATCAGCAGGTCAAGTTCAAATTGTAGCTAAGACTGTTGCATTCACTTCACACTAATACCATTCAAAAAGGCATGAATCTACTTCTCTCCCTAGCTATAGTAAAATAGTATAGAAGATTAGACTCTCTAGCCTTGGTAAGGCAAAAAGACTACAGAGAAGGCAATGGAAAACTGTTGCACTATCTTTCCTAAGAACAGTTATACAATTTACAATGTACAGATTTTTTTTTAATCAATTCACCTCAAGCAAGGCAATAATGTCACTAAGATGCAAGGGGCTACTGGAAGTGAAACAGAATGAAGGAACCAAAAACCCAATCCTAAACAGGAAACAAGGAATAAACCTCTTCTCCTGTTCAAAAGACCTGGAAGGAGTGTGAATTGGATGAATTTTTCTAACTAATGTTCACCCAGTACAAGACCCAAGAGTCACTCAAGGTAGAGGGTTACTGTGTGGTGTTGTATTAGTGTAAAAAATGGCAAGATAACAGGAAAGATATCTAATTCTAGACTTGATGAGGTCAAGATTTTATTAGCAAATAAAATATTTGTGTTCAAGCAGTGATGTTAGGAGTATAGAGTTGAAGTAGACTTTAGAAAGAACTGGAAACTCAATCCTAAACAGGAAACAAGGGGTGAACCTCTACACCTGTTCAAGAGACCAGGGTGGAGTATCAACCAGATGATAGGCCAACCTACATACTCCTGTTGGGAGAGGAAAAAAAATAATAATAATTACTGAATAAAATGTCTGATTTCAGGTGGAAACATCAGAAGTACAGAGATGAAGGAACTGGAAATTCAATCCGAAACTGGAAACAAGGGATAAATCTCTACTTCTGTTAAAAAAAATCGGGGGAAAAATATGAATCAGATGATAGGCAAAACTATCTACTCCTAAAAATAAAAGGAAGTTGTGGAGAGTCATGATTAAGTACATACTGAATGGACATAGTTTAAAATAAAAGAACAAAAAATAAATACATGTTGGAGTACTCTTGCCTCTTGAATAGACAGAGGGGGTTCAAATAAAATGTTGGAGTGTCTTTTAATTTTTTATAAATTCACATAAGGTTAAATTTATTCTTACAGTCTAAACAAATATTTAAATAGCTTGCAAAGGGTTGATAAGCCATAAAAAATGAATGAATCGATCAATGAAATACTAATTAGCTACACAGGTATGTCTTAGATTTATTTAAATTCTCTGGAATGTAAATGTTTAGAAACTACAGTGGCCACAAAGTGAAGGATCAATTTATATGTTAAATGTAATATAGAATGGATCCCCAACTTTATATCCACATTATAATTTCTTGTTTGTTTATCAAATTCTAATGAGGTATGAATCCACCTCTGCTAAGGGTTAATTAGTAAAATTTGTATCCCTAAATTATTATTATCTCCAAAAACTATTTTTTGGCTTTAAATAATCTGCAAAGGGTTGATAAGCCATAGAAAATGAATCAATCAAGAGGACTAAGAATGACAAAAAGAAATTTAGAAAATAGATGTCTTACTGAAAATGTTTGTAAAGAAATTTTAGAGAGGTAAGGGAACTTCTAGAATTGGCATTTGGCTTGTTTTCAAAATTTTAATAAGGATACCCCAACTCTGTTTATTTGGGAGGCAAGAGTACAGAATTACTCTAACTCTCAATAAATGGTGGAGTATGCTTATTAAAATTTTTAAATTGAAAAGATCACCCCCCAGACTTACTTTGAACATCCCCACCCTATCCTATTTATTTGAAAGTCAAGTATACTCAAATGCACATTCATTTTCACTTGCTATAAAGTAAAAAAAAAAAAAATGCCTGAAGTTTATATTGTGAAATATAATAGTTTTAGTAAAATAATTTTGATGGCACCAAGCAAGCAGCAATGCTTTTTTTTTTTACATGTGTTTTATTACCTTTCAGGTTATTTCTTGATTAATATGCAAAAATAATAGAATTGAAATCTCTCGGAAAATTTTCCTGTTAATTTTATTTTTTTCAGAAATTCATTAATTTCTTCCAAATAAGTGACAGCACTTTTTAAAATTGTTTTCCACTTGCCTTGGTCTGAACTTTTATTTTTGTTAAATTGATTTCTTTTTCATGTGTTGGAATTTACAGTCATATATATATATATATATATATATATATATATATATAAATATATATGTGTGTGTGTGATGCTGATGATGGAGTGTTCATAATAAAAAGATGATGGTTTGATATGGTGTGTTTAAGTTTCTTGGGATAACACAAACACACATACTCAAATAACAAGCCATACACATATCTGCATGCATGCATAGACACGTGTGTGTATATATATGTGTCTGTGTTTATATATGTGTCTGTGTTTATATGCATGCATGTATGTGTGTGTGTATATATATGTATATAAATGTGTATGTATATATATATATATTGTGGGAAAATGGCCGAGTGGTTAGAATGTTTGCTTTCTGACCATGAGACCTGGGATTGAATCTCACCACGGTTGATTTGTCAGGAAGGAGACTTCCTGATGTTATCGGTCTGTTGATCCCAGCATGCGGCACCTTTGGAAAGTGCCTGGAAACCATACCACAGCTTGGCCCAAGCCTTGTAAGTGAAATTGAGTAGACAGAACACTTGGAGGCCATCGATAGCCGTGCAAGCATGAAGTCACAAGTCATTGTGACTGAGGGTTTGAGTGTGCTGGCCTTGTTCAGATTGTTGATCATGCTATATAACATGCTCTCTCCCAGAAACTGTAACTATGGTCTACTCAGCATAGTTGCAGTATAAACCACAGGTGGGCTCTGTGGGTGTTGAACAAATACAAATGTGCCTGAGCAACCGTCTGTAGTAGGGATTGGCTATATATATGAATAAAGACAAAAAAAACTTAGCCAATGTGTTTCATCCTCTGATGGACTTTATCAAGGCAAATATAAGGATTATATTTTTCAACAAATATTTATAAACAAAAGTAAAAATATTAGTTTTCCAAAATGTTTAAATTTATGAGACACTCATAAATTCATCAGGGTAACTGAAAAGTTTGGGTAAATTATGCAGGTTATAATATATATATATATATATATATATATATATATATATATATATATATATATATATATAGGGGTTGGACAAAATAATTGAAACACTTGTTAAATTCAAAGAAAATTTATTTAATATGGAATTGGTCATCCTTTAGCCTCACATACAGCTTTAATACATCTAGGAATGGAATCATACAGCTTCCTGATTTCATCCAGAGGAATTTTCATCCATTCTTCCATTAACTCCTGCTCTAGCTCTTTACGACACAACAGTGGAGGATAGCGGCTCCTAACTTGTCACTCCAAAATGCACCACAAATGTTTAATAATATTGATATCTGGAGATATGTTCTAGCTCACTTTCATGCTCTTCATACCAAATTGTAACCACTCAAGCGGTATGTATTGAAGCATTATCATCTTGGAAGATGCAGTCACCATCAGAGAATAAAGTCTGGGCCATAGGATGAACATGATCACCCAAAATATTCAGATAATCTTTGCTGTTGATTCTACCACACAGTGCAACAATTGGACCGAGACATTTTCATCATATAGCAGCCCAAACTATCACTGATCCACCACCATGCTTCACTGTTGGAAGAAGGCAGTCAGGGTTGTAAGCTTCTTTGGGCTGCCTCCACACATAAACTTGCCCTGAAGTTGGGAAAAGAGAAAAACTGAACTCGTCTGAGAATATAACTTGCTTCCATTGGTCTGCAAACCAGGCATTGTGATCTTTGCACCACTTCAACCACTTCTGAATGTTGTGAGTGGAGAGAAAAAGTTTCCTTACAGTGTCTCTTCCATGATATCCAGCCTTATGGAGCTCATGACGAACAGTTTTAGTAGAAACTGGACTATTCAGATGATTAATTACTCAGCAGTCACTTTGGCCGCAGTAGTCGGATGATTTTCTGCCACATTGCGTTTCAATGCATGTCTGTTCCTGTCAGTAAGTTTGCAAGTCCAGCCTGAATTGCTATGCTTGCTAGAGGTTTTACCCTGTTTCTGGAATTGCGTCATAGTTCTTGATATGGTAGCTCTTGAAAAGCCAAACAGTTTAGCAACCTTAGTGATCAAGACTCCTGCCATGCGAGCTCCAACAATTTGCCCATTTTCGAATTCAGAGAGGTCACGCATTTAGCTTAAATTTTTACTAAATTCTAGAAATAAATAAACCAGAGACAGTAAATTAGATAAATAAACGTATTTACAATAGATATAACCTGCAATTACGAAATTTTAGTTAAAGTTCTTAATATAATAGGTCTTTGAAATATAAGAGTGGAATTTGCACCTGTTCCAATTATTTTGTCCAACCCCTGTGTGTGTGTGTATATATATATATATATATATATATATATATGTATACAATTAAAAATGGACATGTTAAAATGGTAAAGGAGGTAATTATTACTGCAAAATGGTAATATCAAGAATATCAATTGGCAGGCTATATATGTTATTTTTTTAAATTTATTTTGTTTAAATGTTATTTTTGATGGATACAAATATTTGAGTACAAGTTCTGTTTTTTAATTAAACAATATTTCTTATCCAACTACATCTACTGGCCTTGAATTTTCAAGAAATTTTGTCAGAAAAATATGCGTCCTGCAGATGATGCATATTTTTCTGACATGCACTTTGTTTTTGATTTTGTCAACTGCACATTATAGTAGGGTCAGTTGGGCAATATCTGTGAGAAAAAGAGGGCCATAAAGCAATTCAATCTGCCAGAAATTTGGAAACGGCATACTGTACTGCTTGGCATTCATGCTGGAAGCTCAAACACGAATGTTTCAGAATGTTTGGGTGCCAACCTGAGGACAGTGCAGGGGATTAGGAAAGAGTTGGATGAGTCTAATGGTGATTACAAAGGTATGGTATCTTGGAAAACTCACTTTGATAGTTCTGATAAGAAAAGAACTCTTGAATTTGTTGGTGAGGGCCTCAGACTCAACATGAGCTAGTGCTCCCCTGGGTCAAGAGGGTGACTGCTGGAAGATCCTATGTTTGGCATCAGGACTCTGCACCATGCCACACAAGCAGAAGAGCCCAGTAATGGCAGTCAGGCAATTTCTGCAGCCACATCAACCTTTATATCTGGCCAACTAACTCCCCAGACTGTAACACCTTTGATTATTATGTTTGGGATGAAAGAGTTGAGTGAGAGACCAACAAAATTTCTTGTTACACCAAAGATGAACTAAAGGCAAGGATTATGGCAGCATTCACCAACTTAAACAAGGAGACCATCCAGAAGAGTTGCAGGAGATTCCGAAGTTGTCTGGAGGCCATGATTGAATTTAATTGTGATTTTATTGAATAAATTTACTCTTTGAAGATATTTTTGTGTAATTTAGGTAAATATATCTGTTAAAATGAGATATCAGTGTTATTTTCATTTGTGTGTGTGTGTGTGTGTGTTTGTGTGTGTGTGTGTGTGTGTGTGTGTGTGTGTGTGGTGAGGAGATTCATATGCACTCACAAAATAGGATTTGACAATATTTCAAAACACTACAAAGCTTAGCTTATGGCCGCATCACATTGAAACACTGATTACCATTTGATCCTCGAGGTTAAGAAATGTTGAGCCTGGTCAGTACTTAGATGGCTGACTGCTTGGGAATACCAGATGCTGTAAGCTTCAATGTGCAGATGGCATCAAGGCTCCAAATTGCTAATTGGAGAGCTAATTCCAATTAGATTTGTTATATTCACTTATACATAAATACTCTTGGTAAAAGTATGAATCCACCACCTATGAGTTAATTAATAAAATTTGTTTTACTAAATCATTATTATCTCTAAAACAAAAAAGAAAAAAATATGTATTAATAAAACCATTCTTATCTCCAAAAATAAATTCTTAGAATCTAAAAATATTTTCTGGCTTTAAATAACCTGCAAAAGGCTGATAAGCTATAGAAAATGAATCAATCAATGAAATATTGATTAACTACACAGGCATGACTTTTAGGTTTATTTACATTACCTGGAAGAGAAATGTATAGAATTCTATCATGGCTTCAAAGTGAGAAATCAGTTTCTGGATTTTAATATAAATTGATCCCCCACTTTATATCCACATTATAATTTCTTGTTTATCAAAATCTGATTAGGTATGAATCCACCTCTTCTCCCCACAGCTATAGGTTAATTAGTTATTGCTAAAGCATTATTATCTCCAAAAAATTCTTAAAATCTAAAATTATTTTCTGACTTTAAATAACTTGCAAACTTTTGATAAATCATTAAAAAAAAATCAAATCAATCCAATGAAGGTTGGCGAGTACATGGCTGAAACATAATGAAAAAAATGAAGATAAAGAAATACAATGATTAAAACACTAAAAAACTGAAACCAGGATATGATGAAAAGTATGCAGGTATCTAAAATACCTCAGGGAGCTGAACGCCCCTGCTTTGCAGAGTTCCAGGTCACCCTTGGGCAAGGTGTAGCACCTGTCAGCCTCCCTCTGGCATGCCAGGGGGTTACTATACTGTTTTGAAAATTATATAAATTTTTTCACTGTTCCTAATTGGTTACAGAACCTTATTTCAACCCAAATGCTTTCACACAAAAAAAAAATATCCATTATGCACTGCCAGAGTTTTTATAAACATATTTTGAATTGGATTTAGGCAATCTTTTGCTCATCATTAATCATTTTCCTGTATATGAGTTCAAAGGTGCAATACAAGTTTTGTATTCCCATTAATTCTTGTAAAAAAAAATTTATCTAAATATATTTAGTATTTTGATATAATTTATTGATTAAATATATAAAAAACAAGATGAACATTACTTCCCTCAATCCTTAAATGGCAGGCATCATCATTTGTTGTTTCACTGGAGCTCAGCAGATATCATCAATTCCAATGATGTGGGCATCATTCTTTCATGATTCAAGTTTAAATAATTGGCATCTCTAGGATTCATGCAGTTACACCCTTTCCTGAAATATTTGCCTGCAGATAAAGCTGGAAGATCAAGCCAAATACAGTACTATGTCTGCAGACATAATTCTCAAAGAGAAATGCATCAAAAAATAGTGACAACTTGGTGCAAAGAATGCACAACTCCATTGTGCATGGAATGCTTTCAAGGAGTATCGTACTGTTAAAATATGTTAAATTCAAGAACCTAACATTTATTTTATTTCCATTTTTTTTCACCCCAAGCAAGGCTGTAATGCTACCAAGACACAAGAAGCCACAGGGAGTGAAAGAGAATGAGAAGACTTCAGAAGGAACCGGAAACCCAATCCTAAACAGGAAACAATGGACAAACTTTCAAAAGACTTAGGAGCAGTGTGAACCGGATGATAGGTGAACCTATCTATTCCTATTGAGGAAAAACATAAAAATAAAATTTGAGCGTTTAGGTGGAGATGTTAAAAGGATAGAGTTGAAGTAGGCTTCAGAAGGAACCAGAAACCAAATTTTAAACAGGAAACAAGAAATAAACCTCCCGTTCTAAAGACCAGGGAGAACATGAAGCAGAAAATATAATTTTTGTTAAATTTTTCCTGCCTGCACCTACTTTCACCCTCTTTCACAATTTCTAATTTTGAACTGATTTAATTCAGCAAGGGAGTCAACAGATACATTACACAAGGCCACATTGATTTATGGTGGGATAGGACCTTGTCATAAGATAAATTCCACCAACCCATCATAAATACAGAACTTCATTGTGCATGGGATGCTTTCAAAGAATATCATATTGTTAAAGAGTATTAAATTTAGGAACCTGAAATTTGTTTTCTTTCTTTTTTTTTCTTTATTATAATTTAAAAAGAGTTAAGATATCATTTTCATCATCTCTCTCTATATATAATTAAAGTGAAAATAAGCATTACAACTATCCTTTAAAAAAAAAATTAACTTTTTCATTCTTTACTTGTTGGTGTAGATGTTCATGAAATCTTTTCCCACTGTTTAAGGTTTAATGAGACTTTTTAGCCTGTTATGGTTTCACCAAACTTTCAAACAATGCTTTTTCCTGAAGGACACACCATAAATAATAACTTATTTCTCCATTGTTCATTGAACTCCTATTTATTACCATTTATTGCTTTTTCTCTTGCTCATTGTCTTTCATATTATGCTGGTTAACTCATTGTTGAAAAACAGTTACATAGCTGCACATATTTGCAAAGAATAAATAAGGCACAACTCTGTAGATGTACATGTGTACAAATGGGTAAACTGATGAACGGAGATCCCTGTGATATAATGTGCCATATTTAATTGTGCTATGTACCATTTTTGGTGCATGTGTCATAGGCTAGCCATGCATACTTCAAGTGTTTCCTACCTTTGTATTAAACACACCTATCCTCATGCTCCTGGAAAATAGTACAAAAAAGTATCTAGCATGTGGTTTAAATATGAATCTCAGCACATTTAATTAATCCATTAAATGATAAATTTTTTTAATGCGCATTTTTGGCCCAGGCAGGTGTTTTAGTAGTTTATTTATTCCTTATGTTTAATTTCAGTAGTTAACATTGTCATTTTTATAGAAAGAAACTAGAACATCAAATATATGTGTATAAAACATCAAAAAATAATATTGATTAGAAATAATAAAAAAAAATACTTTTCAAAATAGTCATTATTTTTCTACTCATGAAATGTAAAATTATGACAGAAAGTGTCTTCTTACGGCTAATAATAAAAACTTTAAAGGCTAAGTGTTGTAAAATATACCTCTGCAAATGCAATGTATGTAAGCAATTCAATGTAAATACAAGGAATAACATGTAGTGAGTTTAATTTTAACAGATCCCCAAGTGGAGCTCTCATGGCAGGTAATGGGTTAAGTCTTAAGTTGGAAAAATTCTCTAACTAAATATTGAAGCATTAATAAAATCTATATAAAAACATGGTGGAATAATGGATGATAGCTAAGATTGAGAATTCAGAGAACTTAGAAATCCAGTCTCTAATAACCCTACAACTACACAACTAACTCCTCTACAAAAAAACAATATAGTGTTTCAATTTACATGTCCGTTCAGTGATTGTATCTCTGATGCTAATAATAAACCCACTAAATATATTGGTTTTACTACAACCATGCTCTTACATAGATTTACCCATCACCTTTCTGATCTTAGTTCTATTAAACAACATTTCTTAGAAAAACAGTCATATACATAATATTAGACAGATATTAGTTGATAACACAATAATACTCACACATACACACAGTAAAAAGAACCTTCAGATATTGGAGGCCATCTACATTAAAATGAAGCAACCCACACTCAACAAAATTACATTTCAAACTAGTCACAACACATTACATTACATCTAGACATTGGTTCTGTTGTAATACTTTGGTCTATCGTGTAGTATTACACCATAGAACTGTATCTTGAACTCACAAACTGTGTCTGCTATTCCGCGACTGTTAGCGTCACATAGCAATTTTCTATATCAAAATAAGAAAATATCATCTTTGACGGTGGATATCTTTGTTTCATATCTATATAACCACCCTAAGGATGTCTCATGTGAGCCGAAAGCTTAGGACCAACTTAATAAAAAAAATGTCCAAATGTTGGACAATTTTTGTCTTTATTTTCACCAGAAATTAAAGCAAACATTCAAACATTAGAATAACTCATGATCAGACATAACAGATATTCATTGTGTGTTATATTTAATAATATATGCTTAAATATATATATATATATATATATATATAGATATCACCAAATTGTAATTGGTAAGGATTATTCCAAAGACGACTTAGTCCATACGAGACCTTAAGGTATGATACAAATCAAATTATAAGAATAATTAGGAAAAAACCTTAAAAATCCATATTTGGTAATAAATTTATTTTGATGAATATAAGATATTCATCTCATCAGACCAACTGCATTGTATGAAAGATTTTCATAAAATATTTTTTATCTTTGTATATCTGTCTGTCTGGGATATCTTGATTTCATACAATGTATATATATGTTTATATTCATCAAAATAAATTTATGACTGACTATTGATTTTTAAGGTTTTTTCCTAATTATATTATTCTTATATATATATATATATATATATATATATATAATATCAAATTGAAGTTGTTTTCAGTCCATATGAGAGCTCAATGTATGATACAGATCAAATTATAAGAATAATTATGAAAAAACCTTAAATATCCATAGTCAGTAATAAATTTATTTTGATGAATATAATTATATATTTAATAATATATGCTTATATAATACCAAATTGTAATTGGTAAGGATTATTCCAAAGACAACTTTTAGTCCAAATGAGACCTTAAGGTATGATACAGAACAAATTATAATAATAATTAGAAAAAAAACCTTAAAAATCCATTGTCAGTAATAAATTTATTTCAATGAATATAAGCATGCTCATCTCATCAGACTGACTACATTTTTTGAAATAGAATCAAGATATCTCAGACTGACAGATATACAAAGATAAAAATATAAAAATAAAAAATACAAGATGAAACAATAGCAAAAATAAACAGACCTAGAAAAGTTTTTTGGGGACTTACATTATAAAGAGAGAACAGAAAAAAGAGTTAATATAACAGGTAAGAGAAAGTAAAGCAATAGGGAGGTTAAATTTCAAACAGGGTTACAACAATGTGTCAAATGAAAGCTCACTAAAGGAGGCTCATCATCATACTAATGATAATAATAAAAAATATAATATACTTATAAAAAATATATATTAAAACATAAATATATATATATACACATATATATCTATATATAACAAAAAATATAATAACTAATAAATATATATATATATATATATATATATATATATATATATATATATATATATATATATATATATATATATATATATATATACACACACACACACACACACACACACACACACACCTCATTGGAAGTGAAACATATCAGGCAGTTGACCAGATGTATTTGTTGAGCCACTATGGATTTTCAGCACAGCAGTTCATGGTTGGGGATCTCCCCACCTCCTGTTGTAATTTGGAATCACCTGAACATATGGTGTACCTGGAACCAAACTTGTCTGGAGGATACCTTAATGAATAATTTCTGCTGCTAATTTGTATTTTTTCTGGAGAAGGAGAATTCTATTCTTCTCATGGATTACACCTGATGAGGGCTGAAGAATGAATCGGCTGAAACATTGTTTAAACAACACCTCTATAAAGACGAAGATACATGAACAGCTGAACAGTATATGCAGTAGGGATTTTAATTTTTTTAATAAGAAATTTCCCATTCATTTTACTAAAGGAGAAATTAAACAGACTAAAGGCATCTTTCAGCATCAGAAAATATTAAACCAACACAAAAATGAAAAGGAATCAAGTAAATTTACAAATAATACAAGCACAAAAATATCAAGTTTCTACTTGACTTTACACAGAATTACAAAGGT
Organism: Acanthosepion esculentum; assembly: GCA_964036315.1. Classification (NCBI taxonomy): domain Eukaryota; kingdom Metazoa; phylum Mollusca; class Cephalopoda; order Sepiida; family Sepiidae; genus Acanthosepion; species Acanthosepion esculentum. The sequence continues at coordinate 114,984,643 of OZ038479.1, forward strand.
ATGTTTTATTTTTTTTTTATTTTTTTACTGAAATATTCTCTTAAAATATATACTTAAATATATGGAATCATGTCATAGATTGTGACTTGCTAGTTGAATGTGAGATGATGGACGATGAAAAAATGCTTATGAGAAATATTTTTGTTTTTATTTTTGTTTTGATGTGGCATTATATAAATGGATGTTATAAATTTCCCCAAAGTATTTGTGCCAAGTTATTCCAATACCTCAGCCACGTCTACTCGGCATAGGTTAAACACTATGTTATCTTTCAATATGAAAAAAAAAAGTCTCTCATGAATGGAATACATAAAGACCTAAATAAGCCATGTAGAATTTTCTCATGAGCTGGGAAGGAACACTGAAGAAAAATGTTTCTAGCCGCTTCGGCTTCTGAGTTTCCTTTCTTGAACTCGTAAAGCATTATGTGCCTCAAATGATTCTTGGGTACTTCCATGTTAGCAGGGTTTTAATCAAACAAAATTTAATTTTATTCTTCTCTGAAATAAAATTTGATCAGTTTAAATGCATCTAAACCTAAAAATGGGATGACCTCATAGTTTTATAAAACATTTATATTTGGGTAAT
>OZ038479.1:114995230-115007730 GCA_964036315.1 Acanthosepion esculentum
TTTTGAAACGGATTTTCATCTTTATTTACTTAAAAAAATAAACAAGCTTTTTCACACAAAAGATTTTATTAAAATCCTAAAATTTAATTTCCATCAATAATTGTATTTAATTTTATTTTACTAATACTTTTCTTTGACATAATTGAACTTTCCTGTGTTAGATTATTATGTCATGTAAAATATTTGGAACTTTTTCTCTCATTTATTCCCCCTTGGAGCCAAACGAGATGCAAATTTTATAAGCAGAAGTGTATAAAAAAAGGTTAAAAAACAAGTATTTTTTATCCCATTTTTATCTGGCATGATTAAGCTTTTTTCACATATAACATGATTTGTTTGAATATCTTTATAATAAGACTAGTAAAATTTCATTTTCGAATCATCTAATAAATAACTGAAAAAATTAAACCCATGCAAAAGATACACATTTACAATTGTTCTCGTCCTTATGAATATTTTAATAATTTTGACCTTGTTATTTAAGCTTAATTTTAATGATATATATATATATATATATATATATATATATATATATATATATATATAAACAAAATAATTATATAAAAACAAAATAATTATATCTATATATATATATATATAAAAACAAAATATATATATATATATATATATAAACAAAATAATTATATAAAAACAAAATAATTATATCTATATATATATATATATAAAAACAAAATATATATATATATATATATATAAACAAAATAATTATATAAAAACAAAATAATTATATCTATATATATATATATATATAAAAACAAAATATATATCTATATATATATATATATATATATAAACAAAATAATTATATAAAAACAAAATAATTATATCTATATATATATATATATATATAAAAAAACAAAATAATTATATCTATATATATATATATAAAAACAAAATATATATCTATATATATATATATATAAAAACAAAATATATATCTATATATATATATAAAAACAAAATAATTATATCTATATATATATATATATATATATATATATATATATATATATATATATATATATATAAACAAAATAATTATATATATATGTAAACAAAATAATTATATATATATGTAAACAAAATAATTATATATATATATATATATATATATATATAAACAAAATAATATATATGCTGATGCTATTCTCCAAGAAAGTGACTGATTGCACCTCCCCAGTCTAACATTCTTAGCTGGCATGAGATGGAAAGACTACATTGAATTCAACACTAGATAAGCTGCTAAGAAAGTCTATTCACTGTGCCAGGCAAGACAGTTTTTCTCACTGTAATCTATCTTGCATATCTATAAGTCTACCACTCATCCGTACTTTGAATATTGTTGCCATATATGGTCTGTTGCTCCTGCTATTTTCCTGGAGCTCCTTGATATGATCCAAAGAAGAATTGGCAATATTATTGGTCCTTATCTTGTGGCTAGACTTCCGTCACTTGCCCACTGTTATAATGTTGCCTCTCTGTACCTTTTTTTTATAAATACTTTGATGGTAATTGTTCAGGTGAACTCTTCACTATGATACCTAGACTGTATGAATTCAAGAGCAATACTAGACTGGCGGCAAGATCTCATCAATATACAATCAAGCTAACTAGATGTAGCTGTAGCTTCTATGCTAACAGTTTCTTTTCTCACACTTCTCGCTTTTGGAACCCACTCCTGGCTCCACACTTTCCTACCAACTTTAGCTGCAAAAATTTAAACTTAATGTCAATTGCTATCTACTGTTCTCCTGATTGCTCTTTTCTCTTTCTCCTCATTACTAATGTTTCTGTTCCTAATTTGTTCACACTCTGTAACTCTTTGAATGCTAGTGGCTGTACTACCTTGCTTGGGGTGATACTGATTAAAATGATTAATGAAGAGAAGTTTAGTTTTGGAGGTATTAAAATTGACAAACTATCTTTTATCCCAGTTAATGACGGTTTTGAGGTAATTTATATATATATAAACACAAAATAATATATATATATATATATATATATATATATATATATTGAACAATAAAAATATTAAAAAATGAATATCTTCAAACATACTGGGTTGTATATTAATATTCTTTCATTTTTATTATTTCATTTAGATTCGATGACTAGTTTTGGCCAACATGGCCATCATCAGGAGAAAAAAAATTTCTGCTTGCTGGTAGCAGTGAACTACAGAAAATATATATATATATATATATACATACACACATATACCTATGTTTGGTGTGCATAGGTATATGTGTATTTATTAATATATATTTCTTACCTCTGTCTAATCACATTGACCACTATTATGTCTACACCTCTTGGCTAAATTTGGTAATTATTTATTTGCTTACCAATGTATGCATGCCAGCATATGGCTGCTAATATCTAGTTATTTCATTTAACTAAACCCTATACACACACACACACACACGTATATATATATAATGTTTGTGTGTGTGTATTTAGGCAGCAATCCTTCTTTCATGCGCATTTCATTGGGTACAACAGACAAGGTGCTTTTATTTAGTTTTTTATACAATTTCTCATGCAATCTAATAATTTTTTTCTTTTTGGATGATAAATTATATAAAAACTGTCCGAATGTTCTTTTTATCCGAGTGCTTTTGGCTATACGTTTAGCCATTTTCAAGTATTAAATATTTTAACTGTTAAATAAGAAATAGTTTGTTGTATGTATGTTTTATAAAATGTTTTTGTTTTTCAAAACACGGTCAAGATATGGTGTATGTTCTGGTGTCTTACATACAAAAATTTTAAAATTCTTTTTAAAATACTGTGAGCTGATGAATTGTAGTATGCTTTTCTATTTATGGTTAGTAAATACAGTTTTTTAATATATATATATATATATATATAGAGAGAGAGATATGAACAGATTAAAAATGGAATTAAGAGATAGAAACAGACTGAAAGGAGATAAGAGAGACTGAAAAACTCAGATAAAAAGAAAAAAAAGAACATTGAGATTGATAGACTAGAGATGTGAACAGACTGAGATAGATAGATAGATGGAAGGAAGGCTGTTAGTCTTTGTGCAAATACATTTATCTGTGTGTCAGTTTTTGCGTGTGTGCTGCAACAACATCACTCCTTTCTAGCTTTTTTTTGTTTGCAAGCAGTGTGTGTGCACAGGATAGCATGATTTATTTCCCTTGCCTTTGGAAACTTCAAGCAGTTTCGGTTTCCTGATAAATTATTCGTCGTTTTTGTTTTCCATTTTTCATTTCACAAATCTCTATAAATTTTCACTTTCGAACTTTGGCATTGAATATCCCTCAATTGCAAAAGAAATACGTGTAGCTGAAATCCAAACAATGAAATATTAATTTTATTTTCAGTAAAAGGAAATAATAGTTAATAAAAATAAAATAATACTCAGTAACAAAAATTTCTGAAGCTTAAGAGAAAACATTGTCATAAAGTAAAGATATAAATATATATATATATATATAATAATTTTTATATATATATATATATATTAGCAGTAATAATCAGGAAGGCAATTATAAAATAAAACAAAAATATTCTTATTTCATTCTTAGATCTTAAATTGTTGACATGATTGACTGAAAATAAATCTGATAAAATACAATATGATAAAAAACTACAAAACAAATAAAACAGTTAAATAAATGTCAGCAAATTAGAATAATCGCAACGAAAAAAGAATATTGTAAATATAATAAACAAAATATAGACAACATATCAAAAAACATTAAAGTGAAGATGATAAATCATAAGAAATATTATTCAGGTAACATGTTAAAAAAAAAAAAAAGAGAAGTGGAAAATAATATGAAACAACTTAATTTTGATGATGACAGATCTATAATAATAAATGATTTAAAAAAGTACAGCATACAATTATAATAGGCAATATTGAATTTCAGCCTCATCTGTGGTTTTCACTTTTTCACTAAAGCACTAGGAAAAGGCATGAATCCATCTCATCCACAGTTATGAGTTAAATAGCAGTGTACATGGAACTCTCTAGTTTTCTATGTCAATCAGTCTATAAGAAGGTGCTGGAGTATTGAGATGTGCTGTCACTTGATCTCCAGTGATACGATTGGTATTCAAAGTAAATACAAACAAATACTTGGTAATCTGATGAAGAAACTATTCAGAAGAGAGCATTACTAGAATCAGATAGAATACTGAGGAGAGTGCTAGAGTAGTGAGGGGACATGCTGTCACTTGATCTCCAGTAATAATCACCTCATATAATCAGGCAAATGCCTGAAATAATAAAAATTTATCTTTATAATAAAAACAACTTAAAATATATTTTTTTTAAAAGTCAGTAAATAAATCAAAAAATATAATTAAAATTGCTAATATTAATTAGAAGAAAAAAAAATCTGGCAATAAAAGTAAAAGAATCATAAACTTTAAAAAATATTTTGAAAACAGGTAATATTATTTGTAATGGTAATGGTGAGATTATCTGTCTCCATACAGGAAATATTAACCATTCATTGTCCAGTGTTAGTGTTGGTTGAAATTTATAAAATCTTTCTCTTAAAACAGTTTTACAGGAATATAGACCTCTCATGCCAACTAACTCTCATCGCACTTTCTAGTATTGATGGAGCTTTCCTTCCTAATCTTTTGTTTAAGGTCATGTGGAAAGTCAACATTTTGATTATATCATTATTTTCTCTTCATGTGTTACCCATTTTAGTTGTACTCTTTGATTTATATGTGACATCCATACTTGTTGTTGCTGCTGACTTCAGTTCTTTGGTTAATATTTGGGTTTTGTAACATCTGCAGCTGACAGTTTAGATATTCCTGAACAGGTTTGGCACCATTCATGACATCCATGTGAATCTCCCAAACTGACACGTGAACATGACTAGAGTTTGTTTTTTTTTTTTGTTTTTTTTATGAAGTTGAACAATTTTAACACATTTAACATTATGGATAAAAATAGTGAATACTTTTTTTTTTTTTTTTTTTTTTAGATTTAGCATAAGAAAAACAAATTCATGGATTTAGATGAAAAAAAAAATGTCCCAGAATGACAGCAAATATTTTTCATCCTTTAATAGTTGTGCTAAGCCTAATTTGTAACGTATATAAATGTAGGTAGAAAAAAAGTAAATGTTGATAAGATAGCAAGGGTCACAAAATACAGACTGGAAGCCCCCAATCAAGTCCCCCTCTTGGTCGGGGGTTGGCTCTGGGGTAGTACACACTGGCCCTGTTGGGGAGGATGTTAGAATCATCTACAACCTATACTGACAGCAAATTGTTGAAATGCCAGTTCTCATACGATCACTGAAGTTAAGCAATGTCTAGCTTGGTTAGTACTTAGATAGCCAACCACTTGGGCATACCAGGTGCTGTAAGCTTGGATGTGTGTAATGGAGGATATTTGTACAATGTAACAAACTTGGCTGGAATATGAACTTTGATTTCTTATTCTAAGCTGCTAACCACTGCACTACATGCACATCTGATGAAAGTATTAAAATGGGGAAAATAAAGATAATAAATTTGTAATTGCGATATCACTCCCCGAATCATCACCACCACTACCACAACAAAAGTATAATAACAATAAGAAAAAAATTATGACAAATGTTGCAAAGAATAAAATAAAAATATGGAAAATAGAAATGAAATAATAAAAATTATAATTCTCAAATAGCAAGATAAAATCATGAAACAAAATTATTGAGACGTCAGACAAATCTTGACATCCTATATTTGATAATGAAAGAAAAAAAGTGGGTGACATGAATGACACAGCGCCAGTAAGAACATTTTGGTTTTCTTTTTAATTCAATTTTCCAATCTCTGGCTGTTTTCTTCATCGCTCCCCACAACTTCCTGTCATTTATTGCTCTAAGTAACTTTCAACCCTTTACCATCCCTCTGTCTCTCTTCTGTATGCCAATCACACAAATTAAGTAGGTTACTTGCACTTTCTTCCTCCTTCTCTTGCCTTCAGTATTCCCTGCAAGTGTTAAATTCTCTAGACCCTCTTTCCTCATGTATTCTAGAAATATTTACTCTTTCTGATTGTAAGTATTAAGTGTCATTTCAGTTACTGTCTTCCTTAAAACTTACTTATTGTTTGCATGTTCTGCCCATGGTATTCTCAGCATTCATCAGTCTAACCACATATCTGTCACTTCATGTTTCTTCTTCATCTGTGAGGAGGTTATCCAGCATTCACTGTCATATAGGAGACTAGTTATTACGTAGCAGGTCAAAACACTTTTCTTTGTTTCTAATGATATTTTCTATGTCTTAATACTTTGCTTAGCTTCTTAGCTTTCATTCTTCTGATGCATTTTCAGATTTTTTTGCCACCTTTTCATTTATTTCTTACTACCTCAGAATCACTATCCTGAGTCCTGTAACCCATTAGGGTCATAGAGGCATCAAATGTACTGCAGCCATAGCAGCTGAGGTGTGTCTAGGGCAAGATACCTGATGGAGTCCAACCCTCTTCAGGGTGATTTGAATTCAGTTTTCTTTCTTCTAGATTACTCAATAACCAAGGCTACAGGACCCAGTCTGTCCTACTGTTTGTTTGCAGTCACATTATGTTGAAACACTGGTTCCTGTATAATCATTGAAGTTAGGCAATGTTGATCCTGGTCAGTACCTAGATGGGTGACCAGATTCTGTAAGTTTGGCGGAGTGGGTTGTGCAATTGTTAATTGCTCAGAATTAGAAATCGGAGAGCTAGGTTCCAATTTCAGTCGTGTTTGTTATATTCACTTACATGCAAAATGCCCTTGGGAGGTGTTAATGGTAGGTGGGATACCTTTGCCAGGTCGACATACAATTTTGAATTCAGAGTTTTCCTGTCCTAGACTGGTTGCCACCCAAGACTATAAATAGCTGGGGCGGGGGAGAAGAGTTGGACTCATACTTTTCCCAAGGGTATTAGCACATAAGTGAATATAATGAACTTGACTGGAATTCAAACTTGGCTCTCCGATTCCTCATTCTGAGCTGCAAAATCTTTTACTTTACTGTGCTTTGGGAATCAACCTTTTCTCACTCCACCAATGGGTTAATTAGTAAGATTTCTATCACTGGACCATTATTATCTCCAAAAAAAAAATTCTTACAATCTAAAAATATTTTCTCACTTTAAATAACTTGCAAAGTATTGATCTGTAGAAAATGAATAAATGAATTAACCAATCAACCATGCCCTGCTATTTATCCATGAGATGAATTAATACTTTTCCCAAGATTATTACCGCATAAGTGAATGTATTAGACTCGACTGGAATTTGAACTCAGCTCTCTGATTCCTCAGTTCGAGCCACTATCCATTACCCCACTGTTGTAGCATACCTATGCATGAAAATGGGTATGCCCCCATTCCCATAAATACAGTAGTGAATACGGTACATGGTCTAGAGTTGGAGATTCATTGTGGAATTCACTTGACTCACTTCTTTTACGTGCCACTAGTGAGTCTTATATGTGTTGTTCTTGTCCTAATTATTATCATTCATCACCAATCTTCATTTCATTATTCTATTCAGTAACTCTCCCTAGGTTATAACACCCACCATGTTTCCAACCTACTACCTAGACAGTTAAATTTTTGTATCTACTTGATTTTAACATCCCCAATACATAGCTTAAACATTGGGCTATCTCTGGCTGACAACTATGCATTCTGTCTTCCTACAGTTAATAGTTCTTTCTTCTATTAATACCTTATCTAAGAGTTCTTTGCTTGCTTCTTGAGTCTGCCATTTACAGAATGTCATTTGCGTCTCTCGTGATGTTATGATTATATCTGCTTGGTCTTCTCTCGGTGTTTTACAACATTGCTAGATTTTCATGTGGCTAAGTGTTTAGAACGTTTGCTTTCTGATCATGTGACATGGGTTCAAATCTCACCATAGTCGATTTGTCAGAAAGGTGACTTCTTGATATTATCGGTCTGGTGGAGGTGTGCAGAAAGTGCCTGAAAACTGTACAACATATTGACTCAAGGCTTGTGACTGAAATTGAGTAGACAGAACTATTTGAATGCTGTTGTTGGTTATGATAGCACAAAGTCACAAGTCATTGTGACTGAGGGTTTGAGCATGCTGGTCTTGTTCAGGATGTTAACCACACCAGATAATGCACTCTTTCCAAGAAATTGCAGTATGAACCACAGGTGAGCTCTATGGTTATTGGATAAACATAAATGTTCCTGAGCATGCATCTGCAACAGGGATTAGCTAGCTGCCCTAGTAGACAGACATCCCCAGATTCAAGTGGCCAGCCATAAGGGAAGAGATCTTCACTGAACCAACTGGTTATTAGATTTGTTATAAAATTTGCTTTGTTTTCATCTACTGTACTTTTGGTTGAGTGATAGATTTGTTTTTACAGCTTATCAACCTTTTGCAGGTTATTTAAAGCCAGAAGATATTATTAGATTGTAAGAATTTGGGGGAAGCAATAATAATGGTTTGGCGATATGAGTCTTACTAATGAACACATAGCTGGGGGAGAAGAAATTGCAGTTGAGCTTCGGCTCACGGATTAACAATTCTGAGCCATTATCCCTCATAGTGCCGATACATCCAAGCTTTCAGCACTTGGTATTCCTAAGCGGTTGCCCATCTAGGTACTGACCATGCTCAATGTTGCTTAACTTCGGCAATGATCTGGGAACCAGTGTTTCAATGTGATGTGACTGGTTATAGCTTAGTGGTTAGCATCAGACTATTTACCAATAGGTTTGAGAGTGTAATCATTGCAGGAAGGATTTTATACCAACCAATAAGTATGAGTTTGGATTGAAAATTAGAACAATGTTTTTAATCATTTCACCTCAAGCAAGGAAACAAAGCCACTAACATGCAGGGGGTTACTGAGTGTAAGAGCCTAATGTGGTTATGTAGTGTCCAATTCTAGGAATGGTCTGAAGCTAGAGCTTTAGTTTTCTTCACATCTGAAAGACATGTGTCATCTATTTTATAATTTCTGGTAAACTGTTAAGTACTTTAATATCATACAATCAACAATGTATCTAGCATTTATGTCACCCAAGGCGGTTATATAATTTACCACCCTTTTAAAGAACATCCAGAACTGGACAAAATCTAAAGAAAGATTACAGTTAAAGCCATAGGGTTAGAAAGGAAACACTAGAACAATGTTAACAGTTAGTGGACTTGAGAAACCTATTTTTCTGTAAAACTGTTTTAAGAGAAAGATTTTATAAATTTTAACCAATAATGATGCTATCTGTTCAGACAATGAAAGTCAATTGTTTCATGTATGGAAACAGTAAAGCTCACCATTACTATTTTGTGTTGATTGCAGATAAAAAAGGCAAACTAAAAATATAGCAGTAACGACAACAATAAACATAACAACAAAATAAAATAGAAAAACATATTTAAAAATAAATAGAGAAAATGTTTTGTTTTTTAGTAAATAACAATTTTTCAGATGAAATATTATTACATTAACAATATAGGCACTATGAAAAATATCCCTTAACAGTAACTGATTTATAGTATAACTCTCAAAGTAAATGTTCAATGTTTTACTTAAATGTAAAGAGAATTTAGGCAAAAATGGGACGAGTGGAATGAGAGGGAGAAATGGCACAAGTGGAAGTAGAGAAAAAATGCTGCTAATTTTGCATACTACTTCATGATACAATTCACCTAAATGTATTCCCACTCTTAAAAAAAATACTTGCTTTCTGAGGTGGACTACCCTTCTTACCCACCATCTATGTCTGCCATTACTTACAATGTTAATTTACCATCTAATGAATTTAACTTGAATACGAACTCAGCTCTCTGATTTCCCAAGTGACATTGGTGGGCCCCGAATCCTTTTCCGACCATTAGTTGGAAGTTGGTTACTGAGCTGCAGCTCATCTGGCCGCACCATATGCGAGAATGAGCTGTGTCTCTGTAGACTTAGTGTTGTCACCAAGGTGACTAAGCAGTCCCATCTACACTGGTTTTGAAATCAGTGTGATATTTCTCCTAGACAGATTGCCAACCAATGAGCTCTGTCTACACAAGGTGAATATCTGTTATCTATTATTTATTTGGATGTTGAAGATTGGAATTTTCTGCTTCATTTTAAATTCATTTAAACACTTTCCCAACTTTTTGAAGGAAATTAAATCAAAGGTTTTGCCACTACCAGCTCATTATAGGAGCTAAAAAGTCCAAGAGATTCTGGTTATTGAAATCAAAGATTTTTTCCCCTGTTAATGAATCATAAAAAATTCCCTGCCTAAGCAAGTGTAAAATTGTAAAGTTGTTCATTTTGTTAATCATGTTGGTATAAATAAGATTGGTTTGAATTTCAACCTATAAGCAGGCATCTAAGGTTTGGTTAAGTCTTTAAAACCAAGAGCATTTCCATCTTTTATGCATTTACATGATGTACTATACATACGGATTTATTTACTGTCTCTTGGGCACATGATTGTGTGGTTTGACATTTGCTTTCTGACCATGAATCAAGGGTTTGAGTCTGGGCTAGGTCAATTTGTCAGAGAGGTGACTTCTTGATGGGGGAGGTGATTTTAATGTGAGACACTATTGGAAAATGCCTGAAAGCCGTATTACAGGTTGATCCAAGCCTTGTAAGTGAAATTGTGTAGTAGGAATTATTTGTCGATGGTTATGCTAGCATGAAGTCACAAGTCATTGTGCTCGAGGATTGAAGTATACTGGGCTTCTTTAAACTGTTGGTCATGCCAGATGATCCACTCTCTCCCAGAAACAGTAACTAAGGTCTGCTCAGCATAGTTAGGTAGGCTCTGTGGATGTTGTACAAACAAAAATGCGCGTGGGCAGGCATCTGTAACAGGGATTGGCTAGCCCTCCTAGCAGGTAGGCATATACTCAGGAATGAGCAGCCATTTTAAGGGTTGAAATGGTAGCAAGTTTGACACCTACAGCTCGTGTTCAAGTTTAGATACATGCTAGTATTTTAAACACTTATTATGAAGGACATTATGTCTGAGAAGATTCATACAGAAAAATCTTACTGCACCATAGCAGTATATATGTATATTTAATTTTTAATGCCATGTTCCTTTAGGATGTAGACGATCATGACTCTCCACAGCTCCCTCTTCTTTATTATCTTTGAATTGCCATAACTTCTTGAGAAAGACTAACGGGTTTCCTTTTAACTTCTACACAGTTTGGAATTAAGTTTTTCTCCTCTTAAGCCTATAGACAGATCATGCAGAAAACACTGCTTCTCGTTTGATCACTGGAGTTAAGCAGTGTCAATCCCGGTCAGTACTTAGATGGGAGACTGTTTGAGAACAAGAGGTACTATAAGCAACCGCCTATAATCTGAAATATGTTTCACCTTTAAATAACCCAGAAAAGTTGTGCTTACAGCCATAGCACATTGAAACACCGGTTTCCAGTACAATCACTGAAGTTAAGCAACATTGAGCCTGGTCAGTACTTAGATGGGTGACTGCTTGAAAATACCAGGTGCTCTAAACTTGGATGTGAAGATGATGTAATGGATAATGGATTTGAAATAGAAATTCCAATTTGGTTAGTTATATTCACTTACACACAAATACCCTTGGGAAAGGTATGAATCCACCTATTCTCCCTCCAGCTATGGGTTAATAAGTAAGGCTTCTATCACTAAACCATTATTATCTCCCTCCACCCCCAAATGTTTACAAACTAAAAATAATTTCTGGTTTTAAATAACCTGCAATGGGTTGATAAATCAGTCAATCAACAAAGGGTTGATAAGCTTTAGAAAACAATTAAATTTCTTCTATTAAACTGGTTGCTATCCACTGCTAGAGTTCCCATTCTCCTCTGCTGTTTAACTTATAGCTAGTGGAGAAGAGATGCAGTCATGTCTTTCACAAAGGCATTTGTGTAAAAGTGAATGCAACCGACTAGCCTGGAATTTGAATTTGGCTTGTCAATTCCATTTTCCATAAAAACATCTGTTATACTAACTGCACATATATACAGGGTGTAACAGCAAAATTGTCTATTTGTTAGATTAAGCTCTGAACAGTTTTATCTTAGAAATGATTAAAGATATCTTACTGAAATTCTCCAAGGTTTTTATAACACTACTGGACTCTACTTTGAGCAATAAGAATGTATAATTACACTCCAAGCTTAACAGAAGAATCGTGATGGAATTGATCATAGATGAAAATGACATGTTCATCATTAATTAATCATAGCTAATGATTGGAAGCTCATGAAGGATTGAAATTAAGTTAAAATATATATATTATTCCAAGATCATTTCCAATTTATTCAAGATTATCTTCGCCATTTCAAACCTTCTAATTTTCTGTCCTGGAGTATCAAGGTGCCTTACAGGTTTCATGTACAAATTCATTTTCAAGTTTTTTTTCACTGCTCCTTGGACTGTCATAGTTGAAACACCTCTCTCACATGCCAAACATCTTATGAATTGAGTTGGATCTTTTCTAATTGATCTCTTTA
>OZ038479.1:115033736-115041236 GCA_964036315.1 Acanthosepion esculentum
GATTAGGGAAGATAGCAAAAAGACAAAACTTATTAAGGGCTACAAAGGAGAGGTAATTGTGGAGAGCCATGATCACCATTGTTCTGAAAGGGCAAGCCACATTGAAGAAGAAGAATCCAGGCAATAGTAGTTAACCTTGCTTGTTTTAAATAAAGCATATGCACAATACATGAGAGAAACAAACTCCCTCTACCAGAACATAAAATGCTGGAAAGTGTTTTCTTCGTTTGACTGCTCATTAGTCACTGCTAACAGAATTCCCTATTTCCAATCAAGAAAATAATTGTGCACAAGCTGACAGAACACTGATTTGGGTTTTTTGAAAAAAATAAAAATAAATGAAAAATCGAAAATCCAAGAAAAGAAAAAAAAAAATTAAAAAGCAAAAAAAAAGAAAAAAAGAAGCAAAATGCCAAAATAAAGGTAGAAATCGAAAATGCAAAAAAAAAAAATGAAAAATGCAAAAAAAAAAAGAAAAAAAAGAAAATGAAAAATGCAAAAAAAAAGACAGAAAGAAAAATCAAAAAGGCTGAAAAAATTGAAAGAAAAAAAAATCAAAAATTAAAAAAAAAAAAAGAAAATGGCTAAAAACTTAAATATGAATAAAAATCAATGCTAAATGAATCTTAACAAAATGTTTGACAAGACACCCCTTTGCCCATGCATTCTTTATATTCTACATCAAACGTGAATAATGTCAGTGAAATCAATTTTCCCATCTTCCACTTAAATTTTTCTCATCTTCCGCAACCCCTCTCAATCTTCTCTCATCTCCCATAAAATCAATGAATCTTCTCTGAGCTTTCTAGCCTTGATCCCTTTGAATTATTAATAAGTGAATTATTATCACTTAAATAATTCAGTAAGAAAATAGTTTTTGCAGGTTTATGCTTTTCTATATTTAATAAATATATATATATATATATTTATCCTTATCAGCTTCTAAGTTGTAACCTTGCTTGGCCAAAAAAAAAAAAAATCTTTATAAAATAAATCGGCTTGTAATCATCATCAGCATGTTCTTAATTAAATTACTTCCCATTTTTGTTACTTTATCATCATCATCATCATCATCGTTGTTATTGTGAGTTTTTTCTTGATATGCTGCTTTGTTCAGTCATGAAGCCAAGTCCCTCTCTTGGTCTTGGGACTACCAGGAGGGTTTGATGGGGTTATTTGATGGATAGAGTCCTTAATATGTGAGCAGTGCTGAGGAGATTTTGTATCTTGATGCTGCCAGGGGTTTTGTTTCCTTTCCTTTCTTGACCAGACAGAGGGCACCTATTGCCAATGGTATTATTGTGGTATGTGCCCACCACATTCTTTCAATTTCTATTTTGAGATATTTGTATTTGGGAGAATTTTTCTGTAGTTTTCAGGAAGGTGTTTCATTTTTTTCAGTATGGACAGACGACATGTCCATCATCATCATGTTTTTCTGCTTAGTACAATCCCTTATTGGGTCATTACCCTAGACCAGTGGTTCCCAAACATTTTTCTCAGGTTCACACTTTTGGAATGAAAATTTGCTCACATTTCACCAAATTTTATCTGATAAAAAGTACATTTAAAAATAAAATCAGAGGGCGGGTTAAAGGAAGATAACCACAGATTTGAAGTCGGAACATTATCATTGATAACGGTCTCCTCCAATTTGCAGAGCCTAATTACTATATTCTTAATACTTGATATAATGCAAAAATATCACAAAATTGGTCAATAATTATTTATAACTATTTATACTGGGACTCATGCATGTAATTACAAGTAATCCACAATAATATTTTAAATTTTGAAATCATATTTATTTTTGGCATATGAAATTTCTGAAACTGTTTCGAAATCTTTGATTATCTTTCAATCATTCCGCCTCACCTGCTATCCTCTTCTGCCACATCTATGAGGTGCTGTGCACTGTTTGGTAACCAATGCCCTAGATTTTATGTAGGGCAAAGTAGCAAAAATTTAAATACAACATCAATCACCATTTTCTGTCTTCCTGAACCCTGTTCCTTTATTGTCTTTTTCCTCACTTTCACTAAAGTCTTTTCCTTCTCTTTCACTCTCTGTAACCCATTGTATCCTTGTGTCATTATCACCTTGCTTGGGGTGAAATGTTTTAAAAAAAATAATTCTTTTTGCACAAATTCTGATGTCAAGTGTTACTTAACATGTACTACTTAACTGTGTTTATAATTTCTTTACATTTATAATACTCTCCTGAGTAGGTAAGCAGTTCCACACAGTGCAATTTTTTTGTATTACTTATGAGCAGGAGCTGTAATGGATTTTTTTAATATTCATATTTGTATCTTTTTTTGTTTGTACCCAGGTCTCCAATTATTATACGTATAACAGTATTTAGTTGATTTGTTTAATGGCATATCAACTACTTATGGCTCAATTAATGCCAAAATTTAATTTTCTTGGGAGCTTTGAAGTTCATAAAAATGATATTTTGCTTTCACAATTGACTACATCGCAGATGGTACTCATCTTTTGTGCATATAAATGTTTGTGTGAACATAATTATTAGAGGCACTGATATGTGTTTTATGTTGTTATTTTGTTGAAATATTTTGGAATACATTTTGATTAAAGAAATTGTAGGATATTATATGATTTAATATCATGAAAGAGTTCATGTTGGTTGATTCTGTTTCATGGCATATCAACCTCCAATGCTTAAATCTAAATAATTTGAACAATTTTATGGCCTCGACTAAATATGTTTTGAATGCAATTTTATGCCTTCAACTACAGATAAAATTTATTGCTGATCACGTAGTGTTGATCTTTTTATATAAAAATGTATTGTTGATATTTTTATATAAAAATGTATTGCTGATATTTTTATATAAAAATGTATTGCTGATATTTTTATATAAAAATGTATTGCTGATCTTTTTATATAAAAATGTATTGCTGATATTTTTATATAAAAATGTATTGCTGATCTTTTTATATAAAAATGTATTGCTGATCTTTTTATATAAAAATGTATTGCTGATCTTTTTATATAAAAATGTATTGCTGATCTTTTTATATAAAAATGTATTGCTGATCTTTTTATATAAAAATGTATTGCTGATCTTTTTATATAAAAATGTATTGCTGATCTTTTTATATAAAAATGTATTGCTGATCTTTTTATATAAAAATATATTGCTGATCTTTTTATATAAAAATGTATTGCTGATATTTTTATATAAAAATCTATTGCTGATCTTTTTATATAAAAATCTATTGCTGATCTTTTTATATAAAAATGTATTGCTGATCTTTTTATATAAAAATGTATTGCTGATCTTTTTATATAAAAATGTATTGCTGATCTTTTTATATAAAAATGTATTGCTGATCTTTTTACTATTACAGTGTATTTTTATACTTTCATAGTGTTTTTGATTGGTGGGGAGGGGGCTCATTATTTACCGATAGATGGGACCCTAAAAAGTGTTACCACCCTAGGTGAGAGTGGACCTCAGAACAACAGCAACTGAGGTGGTTCTTGACCCCTCAAAACATCCAATATTCCTGTCAGAGGCTTCGCTGCCAGATGTATTTATAACAGTAGTTTTAAGACGACACCATTCTTCCATTTCAAATTCTATATTTATTTAATTTGCCATATCCTTTAACAGATATATTTTTATCTAATGGCACTGCCACATTTTTGAGAAGGCATTTTCTTTTTGTTTTGTTTGTAATCTTTAATCACAATTTCTAGTCCCAAAGAATAGCGGTTTTCCATAACTGGCTTAGGATGATTTTTATACTATTTTCAGTATATATATTTTCAGTATGTGAGACATATGGGTATGGATATACTGCCCAATCTTAAAATGTTGATCTTTGTATTCCTTCAGTGTCAAGATTGGACAACCAAACTACTAATAGGCTGATAGTCTCAAAATATTGTTCATGTAATCTACATACTGTGTCAACACAATTCTTTATTGTGTTTGTCTAGTAATTCCAGCTAATTAGGCTTTGGTTGTGCAGCCATTATAAATGCTTCCGTCTCTTCTTTTAGCTATGCACTTTTCAGCCACTAATGGGTTTTCTATTTATCTACATCCACATTGTTATCTCACTGTGAATATTGGCCATTTAAAGGTATTTGTTCCCAGGTGCTTATAAAATTGCTTAACACTTGTGTTAGCATTCATTTTTAACTTCATTTTTTGATGGTATATTTTTATCTATTTCCTTCATAGTGATTTTGAATTTCTTTGGGAATTTATTGTTTTCTTTGTAAATTGAGTAATTTTTTAAATTATCTTATCTAGTTGTATACCCAGCACACATAACTTTAAGATTACATTCAAGCTTGAAACTGACTGTCGCAACTTGGTGTTGACTTCAGTGACCACTCATATATATATATATATATATATATATATATATATATATATATAGTGAATTTTTTTTTTCTCACTTTAAATGTTACTTTTGGTGGATACCATAGGTCCATAAAGCTAACATGCTTTTGACCAACTCAGCCATGAAGTGCGACATTGATTAAGCACGGTTCTGTACTGCATTTTCCTTTACTTTGGAAATTATCTTGTGTGTATGCCTCACTTTTTATATTACTAAAAGAATTCACTAACTACTTTCACGGAAAGTACTTGAATGAACTACATTCCTGGGCTCTGCCAGGCCTAACCTTCATGGCAAGGGCCTGCCGAGCCACTTACCATATAGTAAAACACCCACATTTACTCTGTATTGCGTCAGTGAGAAGTAAGTTACACTTGAACAGCTTCCACCTGTGAACCATTCCTCTGTGGAACCAACTCCCAAGAGAATGTTTCCCTTCTCACTACAATCTTAACCTGTTCAAGGCTCGGGTTATCCATCACCTTCCTCTCCTATCCATACAAACTGCCTCTTAATGTAACCCTCTACTTCGGGTGGCCCCTGGGCCTTTTACAGAGT
Organism: Acanthosepion esculentum; assembly: GCA_964036315.1. Lineage (NCBI taxonomy): Eukaryota > Metazoa > Mollusca > Cephalopoda > Sepiida > Sepiidae > Acanthosepion > Acanthosepion esculentum. The sequence continues at coordinate 115,038,681 of OZ038479.1, forward strand.
AAACCTTACTGTAAAAAAAAAAAAAAAAAAAAAAAAATTACATGTCTGAATGTCATGGACTTATCTAGGGACATAGTAGAAAAAGCAATAAAATTTGTTATTCTGTTAAACTTGATAAAAAGAAGAATGCATTCAGTTGCCCAGAAGTCTCTAAGAATGGTAGAAATATCACTTGGACTTATTGACAGTATCTGCATCAGTAGAACTCTATAATTACTCACTGGTTAATGGAATGTAATTTGTTTAAGTTGATATTCAGGAAGTATTGAATATAAACAAGAAATACCAATCCAATTTTCTGTGCCAATGACTTTTATGTTATGCACATATCCATGTATTGTTATTATATTGTAGTTTGTATTGTTTTTCAATTACTTAATATTAAAATCTCAAATTAATAATTCATATCTCTGTTTATATAGTTGAGTGTATTTTATATTATTGTGTATAATGTTCTGATTTGAAAAGTTTGAGATTAAGAGCTTAGGTCTCAGTTTAGTGTCAGACTGCTAAGATTAACAAAAGCATTCCATTAAATAGCATGAGTTCTAATTTTAAAAAATGTTTAATAAATTCAATACACACACACACACATCGGAATTGAGTGCTCTGGCTGGTGGGTTAGCGCTTATGTACATCACGTATATAATATGTTGAAAGATTCCCTTTCTCTGCCATACGCTGATAGTTTAGGGGTAGAGCCTCTGAGTGATGCCAAATTGGTTGAGTTTCAATCCTGGCTTGAAGCAATTAGATGTCTAGCCACACTGATGAGCTGTGATACAGCAAAACAGTCTGTCTGTGGATGATATATGCAAAAATGCAAATGTAAGTATACAGTAAAAAAAAACATGTATACAAATGTATTGAGTATACAAACCAGCAATAATAATAATATATACTGTTGTGTGTGTGTGTGTGTGTGTAATATATATATATATATATATATATATGCAAAGATGTAAAAGTATGTCTACAGTAAAAAACATACATACAAATGTATTGATTATACAAACCAGCTATAATAATATATACTGTTGTCTGTCTGTCTATATATATATATATATATAGACAGACAGTGTTTGATACGCTAGAGCAGATATGAATAGAAGAAATTCATGGAAGATTTAAGTTTAAATATAGTAAAATCGACCTTGCTAACCAGACGCTTCTTCGTGGCCGAATGGTTAAGGCACATCACGCGAAATGACGGTTCCGTATAGGATACAGGTTCGATTCCTGTCAGAGAATGAAAATTTTCTATGAAAATTTCTCGGACATTCAGGCCGGTAAATGTTATTTAATACTGTTTATTATAAAACAGAGCATTTGCTTAAATACTTGTATCTATAAAAAGAACGTTAAACATATCATAAATGTCTTTAAATAAATTGTCGGACTTTGTCCAATTCAAAAATATATATATATATATATATATATATATATATATATATATATATATATATATATATATATATACCCATATTTGAGTTGACACTGTTTATTTTGAACAGTATATTTAAATAAATATATTTATATTCAGACTATCGTCCTAATTTTTGTCATCGTTATCATGACATTTCTTCCTCAGGTGTATATCAATCAAGATAACCTACAGGGAATTCTGAACTGAAACCTTTATTTAATCTATGGTGGCAGACTGTTCTCGTTCCACTAGAGATATCATATAGCTCTTATCTTTATTTAGTACTGCTCAGTCATTGCTCAACACTAAGTGCATGTACACACTGCCCAACCCAGGGATTGAACCCCAAATCACTGTCACCAAATTCATAAATTAATGCTTTAATCCACTAGGTTATTGTGCCATAGAACAATTTGCTGTCGTGAACTTGGAGCCTTAAAACTAACTTATCTGTTGATTGCAACTGCTGCTGTCTGTTATATTTTGATTATGATTGCTGTGGTTGAAGACTTGCTGTCATTGTCTTTCTTTCTTTATTAGCAGCTCCTATGTTGTATTTATTTTTATACTAATGAGGCTCTCATAGCTTAGCATTTGTGGTGATTCTTTCAGACATTTAACTCTCCAGTGTTCTTCCTTGTCAAGTATTTTCACTTCATTCTACAGGAGCTGATGACTACTCTTTTTCCCTCCATATGTGATCAGCCATGCCCGATTTCATTGTCTTGCCCCCTGCTATGGCTTTTCAATGTTCCTCCAGCCTTATTTTTAGAGAGCAGCTTGTTTCACCTTTATATTCTTATTCACAACTACAAAGAATGCAGTACACACATGTATATTCCAATCCTTGCAGTTGTGTACTCTATTCCTTGCAGTTGTGTACTCTATTCCTTGCAGTTGTGTACTCTATTCCTGGCAGTTAAGAACTATCAGAGAGTAAATATATCCATTTATTGCCATGTTCACACACCTCCTTGGTCTTTTGAACAGGAGTAGAAGTTAATACATTGTTTCTTGTTTAGGATTGGGTTTCCTATTCCTTCTAATGTCTACTTCAACTCTATACTTCTTATGTTTCAGTCTGAACTCTGTTTTTTTTTTTCCTCGATAGGAGTAAATAGGTTGACCTA
>OZ038479.1:115046236-115048736 GCA_964036315.1 Acanthosepion esculentum
AATCTTAAATCTTCAATATAAATGGCTAAAAATAAAAATATAAACGTACAATAAAATATGAGCTTGTGGTGAAAGAAAGCAATAAAGTGAAATACTGTACATAAAAATTCAACTACAAAATTCATCGAAAAAAAGTATTAGGTTTCCAAAGTTTATGAAATCCCAGATCTTTTTTTATATTAAAACACTGAAACCTTATAGTTATATAAATTAATATAATGTAGGCTTATTATTTACTAGATTGTAAACAAAATTTACTGTTTTTAAAAATGCTAGCAAATAAAATCCATAAAAAGAAACATGCCTAAAATTTAAACATGTTCATTTATTAGTGAACATAAACAGATAGGTATGTACAGATTTAAATAAGATATTTTTTTTCAAAATGAAATATTAATCAATAATAAGATTTTTAGATTATCTAAATTAAAAAGAAGCAATGACTTAAAAATATGCAAGATGAAATATTTTTAAAAGTTAAAAATGTCTGTAGCCATAGACTAGTGTAAATCTAAATAAAAATGAGTGGAATACATTTTCTTTAAATTTTGCTTTGTTGGGATCTTTATATTCAAGATGAGACAAATTTTAGGAATATTTTTCAATTAGCATAAATCTTAATATAAAATCTTCAATATAACTGGCTAAAAATAAAATTCAAACCTACAAGAAAATATGTGCTGTATGCATTTGAATCAAGCTGTATAATAAAAATTGTGCATGGAAATTCAAGTAAAAAAAATTTGTCATAAAAATACATTATGTTTCTTAAGTTTGAAATCTTTCTTTCTTTATTAAAAAAATATTAAGTTTTATTGATATTTTATAGTTATATAAACAAATATAATGTAAACATATTGTATTACCAGTGTGCAAGCATAATTTACTGTTTGTTACAAAGCTATCAAATAAAATCCATAAAAAGAAACATGCCTAAAATTTAAACATGTTCATTTATGACTCGATATACATTAGATCTTTCTTTATCCTGTAGTAGCAGCAAGACATATTCATCTAAGGATTCTAACGACTATTTTTGTCTTCAACTTCTGCCTTCGTTCTATCAACAACTATCAATGATAATTTTAACTGCTGAGGTTTGAACCAACCCTCTGCCATATTTGTTATTTTCCTTACTCTTTTTAGGTACACAACATGAGATTTTCAAATGACCATATTCTCAGCAGGGCCATTTGTGAACTACCCCCGGACGGGGGAGGAGTGGGGGGAGGGTTCAAGATTGATTGGGGAGCCCGGCCTGTGCTTTTTGATCCTTGCTATATCTTATTGACATTTGCTTTTTTTCTACATTCCAAATTAAACTAAGCCCAAATGACTTAAAAAGATGAAAAATCTTTGCGAATTTTCATGCCATTCTGGGGTCTTTTCTTTTTTCGTCCAAATACGTGAATTTGTTTTGCTCATGGTAGATCTCGAACAAACGCGATATAAAATTCACTCTTTTTTTTAAAATCCATAATGCTGAATGTGCTAAAATTATTTGACTTTTTAACAAGAAAAATCTCAAGTAGATGTTAAAAAATTGCCACAAAACATTGTTGATTTACTTAAGAGAGAATGATCTATTATGACATATTATGACTTCTCTAATTTGTATTTAGATACATTGTATTTATTTAATTATTTATAATTAGGTTACAATAAAATTTGTATTTTATAGGAATGAAACCTTATGAAAATTGAGATATAGTAGAGTGGGGGGGGCTTGTATCATTGAATGAGGTGGCAAGGCATAAGTCCATTCCACTGGTCCTGATTCTCTATATAAATATTCTTAAATAACCAGAGAAAATATTTCTAAATTTCAGAATTTAACCAAGAATTTCTAAATTCACTATACCTAGGCTTAACATAGTCTTACAACATCACATTGCAATATCAGTACCCATATGATCACCAAAGTTAAACAAAATTGAGCCTGGGTAGTTCCTTGATAAGTGACAGCTTGGGAATACCAGGTGCTGTAAGGGATAATGACTTGGAATTGTTAATCGTAAAGGCAAATTGACATTTAGATTTAGGTTCGTTATATTCACTTACATGCAAATAGCATTGAGAAAGGTATAAATCCACCATATCCACCACATCTATGGATTAATTAGTAAAACTTGTAATACTAAATTATTATTACTACCCCACCACCCAAATTCTTATACTCTAAAAAATATTTTCTGCCTTTAAATAAACTGCAAAGGGTTGATAAGCCATAGAAAATGAATCAATCAATAAATATGCTAACAATACACTGTCTTGTGACAATATTATAATAACTGAAAACCAACTTGATTTTTTTAATCTTTTTATATATCTTTTATATATATATATATATATATAAAATATATATATATATGTATACGGATAATATATATATATATATATATATATATATAAAGATAAAATATATATATATATATATATATATATAAAGATAAAATATATATATATATATATATATATATATATATATATATATAAAGAT
>OZ038479.1:115051236-115063736 GCA_964036315.1 Acanthosepion esculentum
TCTGGGAGGAAATTGTATAAGAGGGTAGATGCGACACAGCAATTCATTACTCATTTCTTTTTTTCAAACAAAATTTTCTTGTCTTTATTCTTTGCTTAGTTTATGGAAGGCATCTTTTACTATTATAGTATGTAAGTCTAAAAGATTTAAGCAAAAATATGTTATCTACAAGCGTTAAGTTAAACTTATTTTCACTTACTCACTGACTATGTATAGCTCTAGTAATAGGTTGGTGCAAAAATAATGTCGTTTTCTCACATGAAGTTGAACGTCAAAAACGACATTATTTTTGCACCAACCTAATAGTTTTTTTTACTGGTAAAAGAAGTTTGTCCTTTCTACAGAAAGATAATTTCAATCAAAGAGATATGTAAATTGTGAAATATTTTATAAAATAACTTTAACTACAGATATTCTTCTATGTGCCATGTATCTTCAGGAAGTGGGCGATCATGGCTCTCCACAATTTCCTGTTCTTTGTACCTCTTAATAAATTGTGTCTTTTTGTTTTCTCTCCTAAAGCCTGTCCTGTCATCCATTTACTGAAGCTTGCTAGTTAGGTCATCCATTGTTTTCCTCTGTCACTCTTGATTTTAATCTATCTTATGAGTATCAAATATATAATCTATTTTTCCCTTAGATTTAAGGTCATTAAATCTTTGCATCATTTGAAAACATACGTCTGGTGAAGAAGTAAAATAAGGAAGAGAAACCTGAGTGTCCAAAATCAACCATTCTACTAACAAATAGTATACATGGAAAGAAACCATGATACCACTAACAGATATGAGAGAAGCTCAGTGACATTACAGTTATGGGAGCTAGACAGGCTTGTTTAGTCAATAGAAATTATTTAAATGCAAGCAAAAATATACAGATGAATTTGTTTTTATTTTACAAAGACACTGTTGAAGTCAAGTCATAAGGCGATGTTTTTGTATAAAACCACTGCTGCCAAACCATATAATTTATTAGGTTGGTGCAAAAATAATGTCGTTTTCTCACATAAAGTTGAATGTCAAAAAACAACATTATTTTTGCACCAACCTAATAACTTTAAAGTTAGGAAATCTGTGGGGAAATAAAAAAAATTAGATCATTATTAAACAGTATATAACATATCACCTGAAATTATGGCTTGCCTAATATAACAGTTTTGTGTGTTATAATAAATAAAATCAAGACAAAAGATTTTTTTTTGTTGCTAGATGCAAATTATAAATCAAGGCTGCTCTAATGGGATTGTTTAGCTACTATCTGAGGTTGAGACCTAATCTGAAGACTGGTAATTTTTCTCTCTCAGCTATATGAGCAGCTAAATGGCAGAACACTATTACTGGGCAATATTAGCACTAAGGTAAAAACAGTTTAGTAAAAAGAAGATATATACAATTATAAAAATAGTCACAAATACAGCCTGCTAAGTAATTAATGCAGCTGATATAAAATGTATCATTAAGAGGTTGTGTTTTAGGTTTGCATAAAAACACCTAATTTTCATAGAAAATTTTCTTTTAACTTTGATATTTACCAACTTTGTTATGCATAATGCAATTTTTAATGTTTTCATGTGTATAATGATATAGTGGTCAGGACCAGACTTTAACCTTCTCTAAAAAAAGGTTTGAGTAAATAAATTTAAAATAATTATACATGATTATTATTTATTAATGATTATATATCATTTTTGATGATTTAATGTTAAAGAATAAATACTGATGATAAAATAAAAAAAATATATTTAAAAAAAGAGGTCACCAAGTGTTTTTTGGGTCTAAGCTATAGCTTACTTAAGTTATAGGTAAGTCTAGCACTGATAGTGGTTCAAAATGTCTTGAGTTTCCTTTACAAAAAGAAAAATAGGTTGAAATATATAATATCTGTTATTAATTTTGTGGCAGTGAAGGAAATTATTCATTCAGATTCAGAATGTAGAATATATACCTTGTTCTGATTTTTATATACATGTTGATTAATTATAATAAGCTAATATTATTCTTACCACTTTTGTCAGTGACTAGTAGAAAAATTGGTATAAATGAGTCAGAAAATAGAGTATTTCTGTCAAAACCTTTCAGATGTGGAATTACCATTATTATATTATATTCAGACAAGCATGATCTTCTTGGTTGTTATACTCTCAATGTTTTTGTCCATTGTAACCCTCTAGCCATCTTTAGATGTCTGTCTTCTTACTCAATAACCTTCTTGGAATTCCAAATTGAACCCTTTATTCATTCAGTCCATGGGGCTAGATTGTTCTCAATCTGCTTTCCATGTTTAGAATATATAATTAGAAAATCGGTTAATACTCACCAGTCTTACTCGCTTTTGTATCACTTGTCTGTTTCTTCCACTGAATTGGAGTGCATTATTTTTCAGCAATGCTAAACCAGGGATTGAACTCACAACTATTAAGGAATATGATATGTTTTAATTTAAGCTTTAATTCACTTGGACAATTGACATTTCATAACACAGATCTGCAAAGCATTTTTTTTTAATCATTTCACCCCAAAGCAAGGTGATAATGCCACTAGGATGCAAAGTTTGCAGTGAGCGAAAGAGAATGAGAAGACTTTAATGAGGAGAAGTGAGGAAAGGACAATAAAGGAACAGGATTTAAGAATACAGAAAATGGTGATTATCATTGCATTTATATTTTTGAAGATTTTAGTTGGCAGGGAAGCAAGAAATTGGAAGAGAGTTCCACAGGTGAGAAGTGCACGAAAAGGAAACTATTAAAATAGAAGTGGCAGTTGCATCCTTCTAGTTCAACAGTAAAACGGTGGGACCTAGTTGCCATTTCATGTAGTTGAGGTACTAGGGAAAATGCTCATCAAAACAGTTACCATGAAAATATTTAGAGAAAAGGTAGAGAGAAGCCACATCATATTGGTGAGAAAGTGACTGAAGTTGAGATTCAAGATCAAGTACATTACAAACCATTCTTTGAAGTTTGTCAAGAATCTTGAGAGATATAGTAGGAACAGTAGATCAGTTATGGCAGCAAAAGTCGATGTACAGATGAATGGTAGATTTATAAACGTGCAAGATGGATTTTAACAAGAGAAATTGCCTTGCATGGCACAGTGAATCAGCTTCCCTCACAGTAGACCTCGCAATTGAGTCAACATAATTACTCCAATTCATATCAATGGAAAACGTTGGTGATCGGATGAGAACTGGCGTATTCAACATATGATCGTAAGAAGAAGTTTTTGTTATTATTTTTCAAGTTATTAAATATTATCAAATAAGGGGTAAACAAATGGTCTCTATCCTATGCTGAGAATGGTTTATTACAACTTTTCCCACGTATCTTCCTAAGACCAACCTTGCTATGTAATATCAGTGCTGGACTTTTATTACCTTCTCATCAGAATATTGCAAACACTCATTTTATTCTGATTATTTTTATTTTTTAAATGAATACCTGATTTTTATTATTTACTTTGCTATGCAGACCTGTGTGTCGACACAGTAGAGTAATAAACAGCAGTTCAGATTGAGGAATCAAGGAGCTGAGTTTGAATTCCAGTTGAGTTCATTGCATTAAACTTACGTGCTAATACCCTTGGGAAAAGTATGAATCCATCTCCCCTCCCTCAGCTATGGGTTAATAGCAGGAAAAACTGGACTCTATAGCCTTGGTTGGCAACCAGTCTAGAAGAAGGAAAACAGAATTCAAACCACCTCCTGCTTTGTGCTATAACAAGTGTATGGTTGCAAGGGAATCTTTGTTTGTTCTAAACAAGGATTCAAATTTCAAGAGTGTGTATTGATCAAATTTGAGACTATATACATAGTTGTGTGAAGAGGTGACAAAATTGTTGATATGTGGTTCTTTAGTTGCTGTTGGTAAAGGAAGTGATTAGGTGTAATGGTGTTGTCAGTAAGGCCAGGAGATGACCGATCTGTTGGGTTGGTTAGCTGAGGTCACGGTTGTTGTCAGACGAGAACCCTGGAGTAGATTAGAAAAGCCAAGTGGAGTGTTATTGATGGGGTTGACATATGCCTTTCTTCAGGGTTGAAATTGACACCAGTGAGGTGTTTACTGTGTTGGCATTTGTATGATGAGGCTAAGAACCTGAACTACCTGTCGGCGGTGAGGAGTGCTGTTTTAATATCTGAAGTTTAACAGGTGCTAGATCCCAGGTATATACTTTTATTTTATTTTATTTTTTTTTTTTTTTTGTGGCAAAATTCAGGATTGGTTACTAGATTTTAGATTTTTTCAGGAATTTCTTTTGTGGGCTAGGTGTGGTGCTTGGAGCCTCTGCATGGAAGTCAACTTTTTTATTTTGGGTTTTTCTTTCTTAGCGCTCACATGTACCCAACATGTCAGGTAAAATGTTTTTGTGAATCAGAGAGAGATCTTTATGAAGTAGTATAACATTTGTAGGTCCTGTGAGGAGGGACAGGGTAACTTCACCATCCCCAGTGAAAGCCATTACACTACTTTGCCTTGAATGTCACCAAGGACCACAGTTGTGAGATGGATGGGAGTGGTGACCACAGTGGTGCAAAAATCCACTAACTGAATCAAAAATTCAGACCAGCATGCTCATTTCAGTATTGGTCTCAGCTATTCTTTCAGGTTGGAACCTGTTCTTGAGATTGGAAATTTTTTCTATCTTATCTTTATGAATAATAACAAGGCAAAACTGCACGACCATGCAATATTACCACTAAGGTAGGATTGATCAAATATATATTTGATGATAATTCTATGCCTTTATTATTTTCTATATATTATAATAATAAGTAGCATATTTGATGACAAACTGTTTCCACCAACATCTAGTGTAAATATGTGTATTTATGTGTGTATGTTTTTATGTGCATACCTATGATGGCCACTCCTTGTCATGGTGGAGGGACTTGCATGGTCTAATGACTCTGAGGACAGTGCTGTTGGAGTTCTAAACTCCTGGAAGGCCACCCTTGGCAGTAAGTTAAAAAACGAGGACCCGGACTAAGCGTGACCAACCCCAAAGACCCCAATGGTGGAACAACTGGTTGATGGTTACAACAGATCTCAATGGTTGAACCAGTCAATGAAGGCCATACGTGACAGACATGCTACAAAAGGCTCCACTTGAAATTATTGTCAGTGGCAATCATTTGCAGTTTCATAACTAGATTCTGCATGTCTCACTCCATATGTTTCACAGAGGAAGGTCATGAAATCAAGTGTGTAGGTCACTTCCTGGCAAGTTGAGGTCCACCTTAAACAAATTCACACCATTGGCACTTTCTTCTATTTTGATTTTCTTTCACCTCCAACTAACTCTTGCAAAGGCAAACAGCAGTAGAGAATGGATGATGGGATCAGGTTTTGGGGAAACTGGAATCTTCTAGTCTTGAACCTGAACAGTGACAATGAATTTAATCATCAGTGCCATCATCAGAAAGGAAGTGATCACCAAAGAAGAAATTTAATTTTTGGATACGAGATAAAGCCAACGAGGACTACTTGAATTGTTATTTTTTTTTACAACTTATCAACCATTTGTGGCTTGTGTAAAGTCAGAATATATTTCTAGATTGTAAGAACTCTGTCACTTGTGTGTTGTTCATGACTTCAACTTGACTCTCCAAATCAAGCATTCTTGATATCATTCAACTTTTGACCATTTATACACTCTGACTTTCAACCAAACAGAAGTAACATAGAGAGTATTCATTCAACTATCCCATAATTATCTGATTTCTTTCACATAAAATTCCATTTATTTTATATCCTTATGAGAAAAAAATGGTTTGGTAGAAAATGTATTTCAGATCTGTTCGGTCAGTTTCAGTGAATATTTGGATATGAACCCAGTTGTCTGTCTTATCTGTTAGTCAGCAGTAAAAGGATAGTTTGTTTTATTTCTTTCTTTTTACTGAATAGTTACTGGATAGTATGAGATATCAGGTGAACTGTAATGAGTGATGCTCTAAGCTGTTCAAATAACCTTTTATGTTTACTCTAAGCCCATCTTTAATGTATTGCTAAAAACATTAAAACATTTTTTTAGCATTAAATGACTTTTTCTTCATACAGAAGAAAATTACATTTATATATATATATAAAAGTGAACATAAAAGTCAACACTTAGAGGCGGCAGTCTATTTCAAGCTAGATGCAATCATCAGGCCTGACGATTGCATCTAGCATGAAACAGACTGTTGCTTCTAAGTGTTGGCTTCTATGTTCACTATTATATTTACATATGCTCTATCTCTGATATTGAGCACTTTATCCCATAAATATAGCACATTTTAAGACTATATTTCTTCATATATATATATATATATATATATATATACACACACACAATATGAAATGGACGAAGTCCGACAATTTTTAAAGACATTTTTTATGTTTATATGTTCTTTTTATAGATACAAATATTTAAGTGAATGCTCTGTTTATAATAAACAGTGTTAATAACATTTACGGCCTGAATGTCCAAGAAATTTTCATAGAAAATATGCATCCTCCGACAGGATTCGTACTTGTATCATATATATATATATATATATATATATATATATATATATATATATATATTTGATTCCTGTCAGAGGACAAATATTTTCTATGAAAATTTCTTGCACATTCAGGCCGGTAAATGTTATTAATACTGTTTATTATAAACAGAGCATTTACTTAAATATTTGTATTTATAAAAAGAACGTGTAAACATAAAAAATCTCTTAAAATATATATATATATATATATATATATATATATATATATATATATATATAAGGTTGTCACACATGAAATGATGCATTTTTTGGTTGGTTGTAGATCCTGTCATCTAATGAAATAACCTCCGTAGTATATAAAAAAATCTTGACTTATTCCAGACTCTTTTCCTTTCCAGATAATTTTTCTTTCAATATATTGTTATTCATCAGCCCAATGAAAAAGATTACAATGAAACAATGTCAAGTAATTTTACTGTATGAGTACAAACTGGGAGAAAATACCATTTTTGCATTGAATCATTACATGTGATGAGAAATGGATACTCTTTGACAACAGTAAGAGAGTAGACCAGTGGATAGATGCAAGTGAATCACCAATACAATACCCAAAACCTCCACTACATACCAAAAAGTTAATGGTTACTGTATGGTAGTCTTTCAAAGGGGTTATTCATTATTCATTCTTGCCTCAAGGGAAAACAATAATAACAACCTTGTATTGTGGAGAAATTGATTGTATGCACAAAAAAATTGAAAAAGAAACATCCTAGGTATATGAATAGGGATGGCCCAATTTTGCTGCATGACAATGCGCAGCCATACTTTTCTGAAGAAACTGTCCAAAAGACAAGACTATATAGGAGGGAAGGGGGGGAGCCTTTATTTCATTGGCTGATGTTGACTGACCTATACCAATAAGAACGGTCAGAATCCTTGCCACATCTGAATTTTTTTTTGCAATGTTGAGGTGCGGAGCACAACGCTATCAAGGAGGCAGCCTGACCCTTTTGGAATCAGGTCAGGGTTTCTGTTTGAGCCGATATGATGCAAAACCTGAAATCGGCAATGAAGACAGTGCATCACTGAAGACCATCCTTGATACATCTGAAATGTATTACTCTACTCCAAAAGCTGCATAACTTGAATTATGAAATTTTGCCTCATCCACCATATTCACCTAATATCTCTCCTACTGATTATCACTTATTTAAGCATTTTGAACTTTTCATATGCAATAAAACATTCCCCAGTAAGGAAGAGGTAATTGAAGCATTTGATCAGGCATGAATAATTTTATATTTACAATTTTCTAAAAACTAATACAATTGTATTAAAACTAAGGGATTGCAATATTTATCATTTACCAATTTATAAAAAAAATAAATATGAAAACAATTTTTTATTCATAAACTTATCAACATTTACTAAATTATTAAAATATGTGAACCAACTATAAGGAAGTCCTTAGTATTTTATAAATTTGAATCAACTGGTAATTAGCGAAGGTTTTGCCAACCATTCCAATAACAATATAATAAATAGTGTGAATAAAAAATCTAATAAATAAATAATGTTTATTCATTTTTTTGTCAATTCTCAGGAACAAAGGAAATGTATAAATTCACTTTGATATGTTTAGGTTTTATTAAAATTGTAATCATTGCTATTTTATAACAATAAACATTGCCAGTGTAGTTAAAATAATACTGGTGTCAAGGGAAAAACTGTCCTTTCATTTTGCAGGCATGAAGGTTCAAGTTTTCCCCCACTTATTTTGGTATCAAATAAAAAACATTTTGAGGAAAAATATGTCAATGTAGAAAGAAACTTACTCAGCATAAATGTAAATTGCCTTCTGCTTTACATTGTATGATTCATATCTGCTGATTTTGTTTAAAAAATAAAATCATGTCTGTATTGACCTTGGAGAAGTTTTCTGATCTTTGCTTCTGTAAAGACCTGGAGGTTGGCTTAGCAGTTAATGGCATGGCAAATAGAATGACTCCAGATTATAGCTGAGACAGTTCGCATGGCTTTAGTCACTTTCCCAATAATGTAGCTTCCCTGTGCCTTTTCTATAAATACTTTCATGGCAATTGTTTTGTGGAACTTTCCTCTATGGTATATAGACTTAGCAGTGTTATGGTGGCTGTAGTAAGAATGGTAAGTAAGAATGTGTTGTTTTCGTTTAAAGAATACTGTGGTATGTTTGGGTTAGTAATCATAGCTAGCTAAGTTTAAGACAGATTGAAGACCAGCCTTCTCCCATCCCTCCTCTTAGCCTTGTGCCACATTTTTGTATTTTTCAAAATACTAAAATACTAATTTCTTCTATGATATGATTACTAATATTATTTTGTTTACTTTCTTGTATATAAAATTGTAATCATTGTAAATATTCTTTGGGGTTTCATTTTTAAAAGTTGTGATTTGTATTCCCTCCCCAATAGATAAAGTGTATATATGGGGACTAGTTAGAATTTCATAAAGAATGTGTTGTTTTACTATTTAACCCATAGTGAGAGGATGAATGCAAAGTGAACAAAACAGTCTGCACTAATGCTCTTACCACTGGGGGTAACCTGCATTAATGGTAAAAATGTTTTATTGTATCATTTGTTCTGTAAACAATGAAAACATTTTTATTTATTGGGAAAGCACATGTATCGGTGTGTCTGGGGCAAGAAGGTCTGGTGTATCCCATTCTACCTCAGGTTAGTTTTGACTTCAGGGTTTTCCTTCTCTTAAGGCAAGATTGCCCAGTCTGTCCTGTTATTTAACCCATAGCTTAAGAAAGATGGATTCATGCCTTTTCTAAGGACATTAGCATGAAGTGAATGAAACAGACCATTGGATTAATCTTCATTAATGGTAAAGATGTTTTGCTGTCTCATTTGTCCTGGAAACAATGAAAACTTATTTTATTGGGAAAATACAAACAACATTTTAAATGTTTTAGGGCTGAATTAAGTTGATGCAGAGCCTGAAGCTTATGTTATAAAAGGAGGAGCATAAATTAAAGAAAATGTAAATATTGAATCATAAGTTATATACCAGCAAAGGTATAGAGCTTATAAATAAATATTTAAACATCTATCAACATAATGAACAAACCAGAAAAAATATGAGACAAATGAATCTAACGAGATATATGAGTGCATTTAATGGCCTCGATATAATGTTACCTGAAATGATGAATAATTAAAGTTGCAGCTCTCCTGACATGTAAATATTAACATTGCCAGAGCATAAGATGCTGATTTCACCAGACAGTTTGAATATATTTATGGAGGCCCTCGAAAATACAAGGCCCATAGTATTTACTACTTTTGCTATTGGTTAAGTCACAACTGTAGATTTTATTGTGCAAAGAAATATTTTATATATAAAAAAAATGATATATATAAATGAGGTATGTAAATAATGCATGTAGTGTGTGTGCATATATATATATATATATATATATATATATATATATATATATATATATATATATATCTGTAAGTGTGTGCATGTATGTAATATATATATATATATGCGTGTGTATGTAGTATATATATATCTGTAGTATATCTATCTATGTATACATATATATATATCTATGTATACATATATATATATATACATACATATATGTATATATATATATATTTGTGTGTATGTAGTATATATACATTTAGTATATCGATGTATGTATATATATATACATACATATATGTATATATATATATATTTGTGTGTATGTAGTATATATACATTTAGTATATCGATGTATGTATATATATATATACATACATATATGTATATATATATATATTTGTGTGTATGTAGTATATATACATTTAGTATATCGATGTATGTATATATATATATACATACCTATATGTATATATATATATATATATATATATTTGTATGTAGTATATATACATTTAGTATATCGATGTATGTATATATATATACATATATTTGTGTGTGTATGTAGTATATCTGTGTATGTAGTACATATATATATGGTATATCTATATATTTGTGTGTAGTATATATATATATATATATATATATATATATATATATATATGTAGTATATCTATATATATATTTGTGTGTGTAATATATATATATATATATATGTAGTATATCTATGTGTGTATATATATATATGTGTGTGTAGTATAGATATGTAATATATATATATGTATTATATCTATGTATGTATAGGTATATATATATATATATATATATATATATTATATCTATGTATGTATATGTATTATATCTATGTATGTATATGTATTATATCTATGTATATATATGTATTATATCTACGTATATATATATATGTAGTATATCTATGTATATATATGTATGTAGTATATCTATGTATATATATGTATGTAGTATATCTATGTATATATATATATGTGTAGTATATCTATGTGTATATATATGTAGTATATCTATGTGTATATATATGTAGTATATCTATGTGTATATATATATGTGTGTAGTATATCTATGTGTATATATGTGTGTAGTATATCTATGTGTATATATATATGTGTAGTACATCTATGTATATATATATATGTAGTATATCTATCTATATATATATGTAGTATATCTATCTATATATATATGTAGTATATCTATATATATATGTGTAGTATATCTATATATATATATATATATGTGTAGTATATCTATGTATATATATATATATATGTGTAGTATATCTATGTATATATAGTATATCTATGTGTATATATAGTATATCTATGTATATATATATATGTATGTGTATATGTAGTATATATATGTAATATATATATGTAATATATATATATATATGTGTGTGTAGTATATCTATGCATATATATATATATATATATATATATATATATATATGTAGTATATCTATCTATATATATGTTTGTGTGTAGTATATCTATGTATGTATGTATATATATAGATATATGTGTGTGTATGTAGTATATATATGTAATATATATGTAGTATATATGTAGTATATATATATGTAGTATATCTATGTATATATATATGTATACAAATATATGTAGTATGTCTATGTATATATATATGTATACAAATATATGTAGTATGTCTATGTATATATATATGTATACAAATATATGTAGTATATCTATGTATATATATATGTATACAAATATATGTAGTATATCTATGTATATATATATGTATACAAATATATGTAGTATATCTATGTATATATATATGTATACAAATATATGTAGTATATCTATGTATATATATATGTATACAAATATATGTAGTATATCTATGTATATATATATGTATACAAATATATGTAGTATATCTATGTATATATATATATATATACACACATATGTATGCATATGTGTTTATTATATATATAAGTGAGAGTAGTGTGTGTCTATATATATATGTGTATAATATATATATATGTATAATATATGTATATTTGTATAATATATATGTGTATAATATATATATATATGTATAATATGTATATTTGTATAATATATATGTGTGTAATATATATATATGTGTATAATATATATATACGTATAATATATGTATATTTGTATAATATATATGTGTGTAATATATATATGTATGTGTGTGTAATATATATATATAAATATATATGTATATGTGTGTAATATATATATTTATATATGTGTGTGTGTCATATATACATATGTGTGTTATATATATATATATATATATATATATATATATATATATATGTGTGTGTGTGTGTGTTATATATATGTATATATGTGTTATATATATATATATAAATATATTAGGTCATCCCATAAGTTCTGTCCGAATTTAACTTTTTGTTAAAATGAACGAATTTATTTTAAAGAGTATTTCATAAAGTCTAATGGAGCTGAACATTATTTTTATGTTTAGATGCATTTAAACTGATCAAATTTTATTTCAGAGAACAATAAAATTAAATTTTGTTTGATTAAAACCCT
>OZ038479.1:115068736-115143736 GCA_964036315.1 Acanthosepion esculentum
AAATAGGAATGAAAAGCCAGATTGTTGAAATCAATAAAGAATGTAATATAGGGTTATATTCATCTGTCAATCTATGTCTTCAGTATCTATATATCTATGTAAGTCTGTCTCAGTAGCTATCTATCTGTCTATCTATCTTCAGTATCTATATATTTATCTATCTTTTTTCTTCAGTATCTATCAATCTCTCTTTTTCTTCAGTATCTATCAATCTCTCTTTTTCTTCAGTATCTATCAATCTCTCTTTTTCTTCAGCATCTATCTCTCTTTTTCTTCAGCATCTATCTATCTCTCTTTTTCTTCAGTATCTATCTTTTTTCTTCAGTATCTATCTTTTTTCTTCAGTATCTATATATTTATCTATCTTTTTTCTTCAGTATCTATCAATCTATCTTTTTTCTTCAGTATCTATCAATCTATCTTTTTTCTTCAGTATCTATCAATCTATCTTTTTTCTTCTGTATCTATCACTCTCTCTTTTTCTTCAGTATCTATATATTTATCTATCTTTTTTCTTCAGTATCTATCAATCTATCTTTTTTCTTCAGTATCTATCAATCTATCTTTTTCTTCTGTATCTATCACTCTCTCTTTTTCTTCAGCATCTATCACTCTCTCTTTTTCTTCAGCATCTATCAATCTCTCTTTTTCTTCAGCATCTATCTCTCTTTTTCTTCAGCATCTATCTATCTCTCTTTTTCTTCAGTATCTATCTATTTAATCATTTCACCCCAAGTAAGGTGACACTGCCACTAAAATGCAAGTGGTCACAGGGAGAGAAAGACAATAAGAAGACAATGAGAAGTGTGGAAAAAGACACTAAAGAATCAGGAAGAAAGAAGATTGTGATTGATGTTGCATTTAAATTTTTGGAGATTGTAGGTATATATATCTATATAAAAGCATCTCTTTGTTTATTTTTCTTATTTTTTATTTTCTTTTGTTGCTTTAAATACATGTTTGACAGGCTTTGTGTTGGTAGAGATGCAAGCACAGTTCTTATCAATACTTTAGTTTGTTCTATATATATATATAACACAGACACACGTGTATAAGAATTAATGGCTATAATTTATTTTTAATCCAACATACTTTTTATTACTTCAAATGTTATTTTTATTGGATATCGTATTTGAGTAGATGCATCATTTATTTTAAAAATTTCAGAAATTTATTTTTTAATTTGACATTTTTATTACTTTAAAAATTTTTAGTGGATATCCATATTTGAGAAGACACTCCATTTTAGTTTAAACAGTATTTATTTTGTCTATTGCTACATTTTCCTTCATAAATTTTCAAACTTGTGAATGCACTTGACACAATACTGTTTTTTTATTTTACACAATAAATATTTATTTTACAACATCAACTCCTTCCTTGTCAATGCACTTAACCCCATGGTTTTCCATTGATCAAACATTATACAGAGAAAATTTCAAAATAAATTTCAGCTAATCGCCCTTCCTGATGCTAACTTCCAGGAGAGTAGCTTGTTGTGCCTTTTCTGTAAATACTTTCATAGTAATTGTTTGGATGAGCTCTTTGCTATGGTACCTAGACTTTATGAATTTAAGTGCAGTACTAAATTGGCAACAAGGTCTCATCAATTTACAGTTGAATTAGCTAGATGTAATCATAAGTTCTATGCTGACAGTTTCTTTCCTTGCACTTCTTGATTGTGGAACTCTCTTCCAGCTTCATGATTCCCAGTTAATTTTGATTTAAAAAATTTAAATGCAATGTCAATCATTATCTACCGTCTTCTTAATTACACTTCTTTTGTTCTTGCTCTTTAATAATGTTTCTGTTTTCTAATTCTTTCAAACCCAGTAACTTCTTGTAGCTGTACTGATTTGCTTGGGGTATATTTCAATTTAAAAAAAAAAAAACTGTGTCAAGCTACACACTTATGGATCCACACACACACACACACAAAGAGTAGGATGTTACAATCCACAGAATCACCAACTGTGAGGACTTTTTCCATAGAACTGCCATTTGTTTTAGCTCCATGGTTCCCAATGAGGGATGCACACCCCACGGTGGGGGAAATTTGATTTTTAAGGTGGGCAATTTGAGAATCAGTTATTAACAGTGAATTTTTTTTAGTGTGTCTGTGTGAGTGTGCCTTAATACATACGGTGCATATACAGTATGCATATATAAAAATATTTGTAATGTATATGTGTAATTACATATGTATTGTGTGTGTGTATGTATATATATATATATATATATATATATATATATATATATATATATATATAATTATTATTATTTTTTAACAATTCCTTCTCCAGTACTTCAACTCTCTCTCTTTTGTTCCATAATTTTTCTCTTTCATGGATGCCATGTTCTTTTTCTTTGGAAAATTGATTAGACCAAGTTAATGGCCTTTTTGAGTTCATCCACATGAATAAGTGTTCACTTTTTGAATAATAAGAATTATATGTCATCAGGGGTGGCATCAGGATTTTAGAAATGCTTACGTGGGGCATGGCCAAAAAAGGTCGGGACTCACTGGTTTAACTCATTCAAGCCTTTCATGTTTAACATTTATTAAACAACAGCTACTTTGCAAAATATTTTTCAAGAGTTAAATATAAGCAAAAACAAAACACAAAAAACATGGATGCAGAAGTCTTTAATATCGAGAGTATTCGGGAAATATAAAAAAAATTAATATATATAAATGTCTTCAAAGCCATCAAAGTCTGAGTCATAAGTTCTTGAGAGTAAAAACCTTAAATTAATTTAAAAAAAGAAAATAGTGTTCATCGTTGATTGAAATGTTTTTGTCTAATTTATTTAAGTCAATTATATTGCTTAGTGGGATGAGTTGTGTCACCTCTTTAATCCAATGGGCTTACAATATAAAACATTTTGGACTTGTGTCAGAATGACAGGGCTATAATATGCTGGATATGTCATGTGTCCATTGAGGACGAGGTCAACTCAGACTTGCTTCTCGAGAAACTAGGCCTTGACAACCTCGAGTTACTGCTGTACAATTGTAGACTATACTGGGCTGGCCATGTTGTGCACAGCAAAGGGCCTATCAAATAGGTTGATGAAGTCACAGTTAAGGAAAACAGAAGAGGATGGCAGGATGTTATTTGTGAGGATAAGGAAAATTGGGGTTAGAAGTAACTGATGCTAGTGACAGACGTATGTAGAGGTAAACTGAGATCTTCGGTAAGGCAGAATCCACATTAATCCTGGTCCTGCCTCAACAAAAAAAAATGTCTATGATGTTCATCATGACCTATTTGGTATATATCACATGATACTATCTGTGGCTGTCCTGGGTAAGATGATAAACTGCATCCAAACAGCAAAGCCTCTGATCAGGCAGTTTTGAGGAGCATGGAACCAACTCTTAATTGCTGGTGTTCCCAAGTCCACCCTGACCTGGGGTGCTACTACCTGTTAGTGTTCCAGCTATGGGCAAATAGTTAACCTTCGAACTGGGGTCAAAACACTATGAAAGTGTAAAAATAGGTTTGAATACCAGAAATACTTTGTAAAAAAAATTATTACCAGCAATAAATTTTTGAAGAAAAAAATTTTGAACACATTTTTCGAAAAAAAAAAAAATTATTACCAGCAATACAGTTTTGAAAAAAAAATATTACCAGCAATATATTTTTGAAGAAAAATATTACCAGTAATACATTTTTGAAGGAAAAAAATATTACCAGCAATAAAAATGTTGTCGGCATTAAATAACCCATTGATGTTAATATGCTGTAAAACAAAACAAACCAAAACCAAACTATCTGTGGATTTCATCTGTGAAATCTATCATAGATAATAAAGTCTTGTTGATTGATTCATTCATTTTTTATGACTTATCAATCCTTTGTAGGTTATTTAAAGCCAGAAAATATTTTTAGATTGTAAGAATTTTGGAGATAATAATGGTTTAGTGATATAAGTCTTACTAATTAACCCATAGCTGGGAGGAGAAGAGGTGGATTCATGCCTTTCCCAAAGTTATTTTCATGTAAGTGAATATAATGAACACAACTGGAATTGGAACTTGGCTCTCTGATTAACAATTCTGAGCCATTATCCTTTATAGCACCTGCACATCCAAGCGTACAGCACCTGGTATTCCCAAGTGGTCACCTATGTAGGCACTGACTCGGCTCAACATTTAACTTTGGCAATTGTATGGGAATTTGTGTTACAATGTGAGATGGCCATAAGAAAAATATATATGTATATGTACAGGAGTTAGTCAAAAATTATCATAACTTTTGCCATAACATATCTTTAGACCAGAGTGTGGATAATGTTTAACTTTCCCTTGTATATATTATATGTGTCTGTATAATCCTTTATTGACATGTATCGGCAAAACAATAAATTAGATAATTAGATTTACTTGTCAAGTATCCAATATATTAGCATATTTTTCATTTGTATATTTGACTTATTATTATATATTGATGAAAATCCTCAATAATAAGGTTGAGGTGTACAAGTTTTTCTGTGAAATTAAGAAAATAAAGGAAATAGTTAATCTAAAAAATATTTCAAAATTCACTTCAAACATAAATGTGATATTTTTATATCTTATTTAACATTATAGTCAGAATTTGATGATATAAAAATAATAATTCTGTATCTAATTCTAATTGCCAATAATATTTGCATAGATACATACAAGTGTAACTCTATAAGTATTCATTTTCATGATTGATGTCCAGCTGTCTATCTTTATTTGTACCTATCTTAGACTATTCAATCTACTTCTGTCAGTGTATTTATACATGGCTATATATCTATTTATCCTTATTTTGGACTATTGTATCTATCTATCTCTGTTACTCTATACATGTCAATCTATCTTTATACCTATCTTATTCTATCTATCTCTGTCAGTCAGTTTATATGTATCTATCTTTATTTGTACCAGTTTTAGGTTATTCAAATCTATCTCCATCAGTCTATACATACTTGTCTATCTATCTATATATATCTTACTCTATTCATATTTATCCATCTAGCTATCTCATTTAGTCTGTTCATATCTATCTATCTATCTATCTATCTATCTATCTATCTATCTATCTATCTATCTATCTATCTATCTATCTCAGTTAGTCCATTTTTTATCATTTCACCCCGTGCAAGTAGAATGGACTTATGACCTTGCATCTGTGGGAAAGGGTCTGTAGAGTAGAAAATAAGCCCCCTCACCCCCCCCCCCCATAAAAATTGCATTTTGAGAACATTTTTTTATATTTACCCTTTACAAGGCTCAAGAGTCACTTGGGGTAGAGGGTTAAAGAGTAAGAGTTACCACCCCAAAATGCCACCAAGAGAGATGGAACCACTAGAAGTGAAAGAGAAAGAAAAAACTTCAAAAGGAATCAGAAATCCAATTCTAAGCAGGAAACAATGGATAAAATCTACTCCTGTTCAAAAGACTGGGGAGGAGTGTGAACCAGACAGTATGCAAATATAACTACTCTTATTGGGAACAAATTAGGATATAAAAAAATAAAGATATTCATGTGACAAAGATCAGTATATTTTCAAAAAAACATTTGTAAACATGTTCGTCTTAGAAAAAAATAAAAAGGTAAAGGCTTTTCAATAAAACTGACATCAGTCTTAAGTCGAGTTTTTTTTTTTATTGATTGATTCATTTTTTTTACAACTTATTAACCTTTTGCAAGTTATTTAAAGCCAGAAAATATTTTTAGGTTATAAGAATCTTCTTTTTTTTTTCTTTTAAGATAATAATGATTTAGTGATACAAGTCTTTCCCAGGGCATATTTGCATGTAAGTGCTTCAACAAGCCCAACTTGTCTCTCTGATAAACAATTCCAAGCCATTATTTGTTACACCACCTGCACATCCAAGCTTACAGCACCAGGTATATTCAAGCAGTCACCCATTTAGGTACTGATCAGGCTTGACGTTGCTTAAATTTAGTGGTTGTATGGGAACCAATGTTTCAACGTGATATGGCTGTAAGCCAAGTAGCGATTTGTTGAAGTCTTGGAAGCTTACAACACTTGGTATATTCAAGCAATCACCCATCTAGGTACTGACCAAGCTCAACATTGCTTAACTTTGGTGATTGTACAAGAACTGATGTTTCAACGTGATATGGCTGTAAGCCAAGTAGGGATTTGTTGAAGTCTTGGAAGTGATTGCATGACCATTCAGTCGGTCCTTATTCCTGTTGACTATCATGGGCATGATGACAACTTTTAATGAACCCTTAGTGTTGTGGAGCTGCTAGTTGGTTCCTTTCCCTACAACACCCCAGATGTAATAGTCCTGGAGATTCAAATCAGGAGAGCTAAGAGGCCACATTTAGGATGACATGTTGGCTATGTGGAAGCAAAATCCTTATGGGATATGTAGAGCAACAACCTCAATCCAGGGTTTGACCACTGTATCAAACATAAGTTAGTATGACAAGGCCCTCATCACCATGAAATCCAAGAAGCCATGCTGGAGGTGACATGTGGGAGCTGAGTTGTCATGGAACATGTACAGTGTCCCCACTGAGCACTTTAATGAAGGAATTGATATTGACCTGTTGAAGGGGGCTAGTATGACTAGGCCCTCATTACTCATGAAACCCAGAACCATCAAAGACAACATGTGCTTGGTGTGCATCACTGTGAATACCTTTGTGGGGTCTGCAAATAACTACTTGTCATTATTTCTATTTACTTGGCCACTTTCCAGCTCGCTATCTCTGAGTCATTTTGGTTGGTGGCACAAGCGTAGCATACTTTTTTTTATAGATTGTTTCAGATTGGTAGCTGCTATGTGAATGCTCTTGAGACATTTGAAAGGGAAAAGACAATATATATATATATACACACATACACACAAATCAATAACACCTACTAAAATATGTAAAAATTACTAGAATTTAATGTATGTCAAAGTGAGCAGAATTTTTGTCAAGAAAGTGCTCAGTTGACAACTAGAGCAAAAATAGTCAATAAAAAAATAACATTTTATTTATTTATGTAATTTATTGGGCCCTTTGAACTTGATGAGTATTGTCTCATGAAAATTCAATGTTAGGCATTATTAATTTAATTATAATTTATATATATATATATATATATATATATATATATATATATAAGCACATCTTTTAAAACACAGACTATTAAACATCAATTATTGTTTAAAAAACAGATGTCTATTCAAACACATGTATCCATGAAATATAATATTTATAATAATGAGAAAGAATAAATAAATAATATATATATATATATATATATATATATATATATATAATTGTGTATTTGGGAAGCAATCTCTCTTTTATACAAGTTTCATTATAAATGGTTGACAAATTACTACAATTAAGCTTTTCATTTAATTTCTTTGTGTTCATATGTGTGTTTTCTTTTCTAGACATAAAGTGTGTAAAAATTGTCCAAATGTTCTATATATCCAAGGGCTTTTGATTATTCTCTTAGCCATTATCAAGAAGTTTTTTGTTTTTTTTTTGTTAATGAATATGTGGATTTTTTTATTGCTTTTATTGTACAATATGTTTTTAGACTGATGGAAATGTTTTTTATTTTCCAAACATGGTCAGCACATTGTGACCATGTTTATAGTTGATATTATTGAGAGTTAGCTTTTTCTTTTTTATTATTAATGCTTCCATTATTTTTAGTCTTTTTTATATATGGATGAGGTCATTATCCTTGTATTTTCTACAAGTATGTTTCAGATGGAGTTTGGTAGGTTTTGGTGTGCATTTAAATGAGTCCAAACTCCATTTGCAAATTTTTTCTGAGTTTTAAGTTTAAGTGTTTTTAGTGTTTCCATTTTCCTTAAAACTTCCTCTTTACTCATATGCTCTATCCATGGTATTCTCAACATCCTTCTCTAGGACTATATCTCTCCTTTCAATCTGTGAGGAAATTGTTCAACATTTAATGTGATATATATGAAGATTGTATTACATAGCAGTTCAGCACTCTTCTTTATTTCTGAAATTTGCACGTTTCTTAAGGCTTTTGTTCAGATTTCGGAAAGCATCTTTCATTTTTCTCATATATGTTTATATTTTGGTGTCACATTTTCCATTGTCTATAAAAACACTTTTCAGATATTCAAATAATTGATCAGTTAGTATTAAAATATCAATAGATTTGCATGGCAAATTTCTTGAAAAGTGACCTAATCATTTCTGAGTCATTTTATTTTTTTTTATGAGACAAATAAACCAGAAACATATTTTGAAAAAAAATTATGTTGTTTTGTTTCATCTCTCATAAAATAAAAAAGATTGAACATAAAAATTGCATCAGAATATTTTGTTTACTTCATCCATAGTTTCTGAAGTTCTACCAATCAAAGGCAGAGCTTAATCTCTTTTTGGAATGTTATTATTCTCCTACCGCTATAGCATGATCATTAGTCACATGAATGATTGTTTTAAATCATTTAATGTTAACTGAGACATGATGACAAGCTGTGATTCTGTGTTCTTGTGGATTTAAAAAAAAAAAGAAGTAGAAAACTTGATAATGGTTACTGTTTACACTATTGACATTGTTCGAACTGTTGTCCTCATCCTTATTGTCATGTTCACAACGTTTCAGCCATTGAATGCTCCAGCCTTCTTCAGGTGATATACATTAGAATTTCAAACCAAATCCTTTTTTTAGTCCACTGATACAAGTTTTACTCAAATTGGAGAGATGACTTACTAAAGGGAAATAACTGAAACTGATATATCCAGAAAAGGTATGTCATGTGGAATGAGAACAATCTACCCCTGTGGACAAAACAAAGGGTTCGGTTCAAAATTTCAAAATATATCACCTGAAGAAGACCAGAGCATAAAATGGCCGAAACGTTGTGAACATGGCAATAAAGATGAGCACAATAGTCTGAACAATATATAAAATGTAAATACTTAAAATATCTCATCTCAGAAATATAGATCGGTAATAGTTAATTTACTTGGTATTTTTTATACGTTTGGTGTATATAAAACATGAAAGTTAGCCTGAAATAGATTTACTGGAGGGGCGATGGAAGTCATTGCAAATCCAAAACAAGTTTCCAGTTTTGGCTATTCTTTCTTTAAAATAAAAAATTGGCTTGCAGCCATATTATGTTGAAATATTGGTTCCCATATGATTACCAAATTTAAGCAACATCGAACCTTCTCAGCAGTGACATGCAAATGTTTGGTGATGTCCGGGGCCAACTCCTTGATTATATACTGTTATGTCTCAAGTAGGGGGGGGGGCCTATAGGTCCTAGTACTGAGAAATGTGAGAAAGGAAAACATTTTAAATATGTAAAAACAGATGAAATAAAAACATTGTTCAAATTGAATATAAACTAAAATCTTTTTCCCCCTCCTGAGATGGATGCCTGGAGCTGTCACACTTTCTGCCAATCATTTCTACATGCCACTGATTGTCAGTACCTGGATTAATGACCGCTAGGGAATACCAGCTGTTGTAAGCTTGTATGCAAGGGTGGTATAAAGGATAGAGGCACAAAATTGTTAATCAAAGAACCAAGTTCCAATTTGAGTTTGTTATATTCACTTACTTGCAAATACCCTTTGGGAAAGATATGAATCCACCTCTTCTCCCACCAGCTATGGGTTAATTAGTAAAACTTGTATCACTAAATCATTATCTCAAAAAAAAGAAAAGAAAAACAAAAAAGAATCCTTGAAATCTAAAAATATTTTCTGGTTTTAAATAACCTGCAAAGGGTCAATACATACACAACATACATTCCATTACACCACCTGCCTATCCAAGCTAACAGCACCTGGCATTCCCCACTGGTCACCAATGTAGCTACTGACCAGGCTCAACATTGCTTAACTTTGGTGATCTAACAAGTATGGAGTAAAGATTTGAAGGTGGTGTCATAGATAACAGCTTAGAATGAGAAATTGAAGAGCCGAGTTCATTACAGTTAAGTCCATTACATTCACTTAGGTGCAAATATCCTTGGGAAAGGCATGAATCCACATCTTCTCCACCCAGCTATGGGTTAATTAGTAGGACTTGTTTCACTAAATCATTATTATCCCCCCAAAAATAAAAATATAATCTCTTTCCATGTCAATACACTTAATTCTTTATTAATCATATAATTCAATCCAAGGTTTGTTCATTAATCATATGGTGAAAGTTTCAGATCAAAATTCACCTAATATCTATTTTAATCTACAGATTTTTTTCGTGATGAGAATCATGGACTAGGATGTGAAGGTGGTGTAATATTTGGAATGATAAACAGAGAGCTAAGTTCAAATTCCAGTCATGTTCATTATATTCACTTACATGCAAATACCCTTGGGAAATGTAGGAAACCATCTATTCTCCCTCCAGCTATGGGTTAAATAGCAGTCAGACTTGCACCCATTCTAGAGATGGTGAGTTGATAAAATCCACCCATCTTACAGTAAGCTTGAGATACTCATTGGATGCATTCGTTCATAAAAATGTCCAGTAACTGAAATTCTTCAGTCGTGTGAGTTGTGCATTCTGCCACAGGGGGAGAATACATATACTTTTCTTTTTTTTCTTTCTTTTTTAACAGGCATTTAAACATGTGCAGGTAGGGTAATGGATATCAGCAGGAAAAGGGAATTGGAGAACAGAGTTCAAATTCTTACCTAGTCTGTTTGCATTCACTTTCACACAAATGCCTTTTGGAAAGGCTTGAATCTGACTCTTCTCTCCTCCAACTGTGGATTAATTAGTAGAGTAGATTGGGCTCTCTGGCCTTAGGTGGGGGGCAGTCAGACTAAGAGAAAGAAAATTCTTAATTCCAAACCATAGAGAAGACCACTCCACTATCCTTCCCAAGAATACACGGAACTTCACATATAATAATATCTTAGAGGAGGGGTGGCATTAAAAAAAAGGGAAACCATGAAGAGTCATGATTATCTATATCCTGATGGGATATTACATTAAAAAAAAAGAAAAGGAGTCTGTGGAAAATCATGATTGCCTACATCTTGGAAGAATGTGGCATTAAAAATTTCATTTCTGTAGTTTTAAATAGAGGAATGTGATTTGAACAAATAGAAAAAGGTAGTGGTAGATGTAACAAATATATATATATATATATATATATATATATAAGAGGACTTAGGGGCTGATGAGATATATATATATATATAAGAGGACTTAGGGGCTGATGATATATATATATATATATATATATATATATAAGAGGACTTAGGGGCTGATGATATATATATATATATATATATATATATATATATAAGAGGACTTAGGGGCTGATGATATATATATATATATATATATATATATATATATATATATATATATATAAGAGGACTTAGGGGCTGATGATATATATATATATATATATATATATATATATATATATATATATATGGCTGATGATAGCCGTGTACAGAACGCCTTGAAATTGACTATCCCCATGTTGAGGTAATTTTTGTTTTTTGCTATAAAAAATATATGTGTTCTGTTATGATAAATACATTGAGCTCTTTGTAAATCAGGTTTAATAATTAATACTACTAGGATCCACCCAGATTATATACCAACGGATTGATTACCTGTACTATATATATATATATATATATATATATATATATATAATGTGTGCGTATAAAACAGCATATAGAATCCCAACAAAGTTTTGAAAAAATATGACAAATAGAAAACAGTTTCATTTCATTGAAGATAGATTTGAGTATGTGTTTTGCCTTTCGAGGCTTCATCAGATTAAAAAATGAAAGAAAGAAATATGCGTGTATTTGTGTGTACGCATAAATAATAAATCATTAGTACTTTTTTCCTAGTCTGGCATTTCTCATGATGAAAAAAAAAAAGAATGAACATTAGTGACTTTTAAAAAAAGCCGTTAATATTTATTCTGTATATTTTCTTTATAATTCTTAGTTCATGTTGAAGGTTATTTATATATTCTCCAGATTTGATGATGTATATTTAGTCAGTTCTTGTTCATAAAGTATACAGAAACCATTTTTAAATGGGTAGCTATCAGATATCTGTTAAAAATGCAATCCATAGTGTAAATTAGCATCATAAAATCATTAATTTCCCAAGATGCATTAAATTTACATGCGTTGTTTAACAATTGTTGTAGAGTTGAGCAACAGGCTGTAATGGATAAGGTTAAAATTGGTCACGAGTTTGTAGTGTGAGAAGTTACTACCTGTTATGGCTGGGATGGAAACCTTTTCTACATGTGGAGTTATTTTCAAGAAACTGACAAGGCTTGATGTTTCTTAACTTTGGTGATTGTACAGGAAATTGTGTTTCAATCTGATGTGGCTGTAAGTCACACACAAAAAAACAGAATCGAGAAATCTCTTAGTAGTAGTAGATGTAGTAGTCTTTATTTGTCAAAATTTCTTAGATGAAGCATTTTTAGCATTATTAATTTTAAACTAGTTTATATAGTTTATCATTTTATTCCAAGAGTAGGGGGGATACAAGTTCAAATCTCATTGGAAGATGCTTCTTTATCTTCCAGTCTATGCTGCTTACTTAACAGTTGCAGAATACAAGACAATCTGAGCAATGCAAGAAAAATGTGACAAAAACATATAGGGAAAACATAACCTGACAAAAGAAACATCTTTCCTAAGAATATGTCAGATCAGGGATAACTCCTTACTGCTGGTACCCTGTAACCCAGTAAAACCTGCTGCATTGTTGCTTGGAGAGGTGACATAAACCATCAAGTGATTCCCATTATTGTGAGAAATGATGTGAAGGACAATTAGATAGTATGACACTTCCAATGATTTTGTACAACATGAAGTGATTAGATTTGAATTTGATGTTTTTGCTGATTTGAAAGTGTTGGAATTCTTGCCTTTCCTAAAATTTATGATGACTGGTCATTAAATCTTTTTTCAATGCAACATTTCTTAACTATATTTTTTCCTCTTTTATTTCCTTTATTAGATGGTATAAAGGCTATTGGCAAAGAAAATAGAATCATCAGGCCAGAGTTCAAATTCTGGCTGAACCTATTCACTTCACACTAACCCACTTTGGTGTGTAGCCAAGTGGTTAAATCTTTAGCATTCCAACCATGAGTCCTAGGTTTGAATTTGACTATAGTTGATTCAAGGAGACAATTTCTTGATAAAATCAGCTTAGAGAGATGATCTTAGCATGTGGCATCATTGGGAAGTACCTGAAGGAAATACAGCAGGTTGACTCAAACATTGTGAGTGAAATTGTGCAGTAAACTAGTTAAAAATATCAACCAATTACTTAAAATTAAAAATAAGTAAATAAAATTAAATTATAGCATTCTTGTCTTGTCTATTATGTAGGACTGACAAGATTTTTGAACCACTCTGTACATTGTAATTACTAAGAATTACACATTTTTTTCCACAAAAAAATTAACTGTACTTTTTTTCCATATATATTTTTTGAAAATTTTATTTACTCATTACAAAAGTTAAATAATAGTGTTGTGGGTTGGCTTCTTGTATCTCCTGGAAATTTATATTTTTAGACCCAGTCTACCACTGCTAATAGCCAGTCTACAACAGTCCCACTATTCCTCCCTTTAACCCATTCTTCTATGTGTTGTGTCCCTTCAGGACATAGGCAATCATGGCTCTCCACAACTTCCTTTCTTTTGTGCACTTAGCAGTTTTCTCCCTTTACTAAGCACCAATTCTGCCACCATTCACACAAGCACATCACATAAATGGCTCACTGCCTTCCCCTATTTCTCTTGCTCTCAGTATACCCTCCTTCCTCATTATGTGTCCAAGCAATTTCAGCTATCTCTTCTTGATTCTGAGTAGAAAAGTTCTTTCTGTTGCCATTTTCTTCAAGACTTCCTTGTTGCTTAATTTATCCATCAATGGAATTCTCAGTATCCTTCTGTTGAACCACATTTCTGCTATCTAGTTTTTCTCAAAAAAAATCTGATATTACAAATTTCTAAAAATATCTGGTATTAATTGCATATTTCTAAGAAGTTCAGCATACCTACCATCCCCAAAATTGGACAATAGGAATTAAAGGCTTATTTCTCAAACATTTTGTAGACAATATATTTTTGGATCTCTAGGAGAACCAGATCAAAATCTATGCTCTAAAATTGTTAGGGGATGCTAACTTACTCCCCATAAAGGATGATAACTCAAAATACAGTTGAGTTACTTCCCTTGTCCACTAGTTGGGGTGGGCACTTCTGAATTCAACATAATGAGAAGCTGACATGGATGTAGAATTCATGGTTTAAATTGAAACTAATTCTTGCTGTTCTCAGGGAGTAAATCAATAAAAGTTGTTTTAATATGTTTAAAGTACACTTATCTTTCATTTTCATTCGTTTTTTTTTTTTTTTTTATCCCAACAACCTGGGATATAACAAAAATAACAGTAGTAAAGTTTAATTAACCTTTACGGTTAATTTGCAGTGTAACACCCAAACTCGGTTCACATTAAAAATTTCCAAAATACTTACATTTACGTGTAATTGTACATGCTCCATTAGAATTTAGCTTGATAAATTTGATAAAATCTACTGTTTTGGAGTTATTGACAATGAAAGTTTGGATTCATTCATGTCATGGGCAGCCATTATG
Source organism: Acanthosepion esculentum (assembly GCA_964036315.1). Lineage (NCBI taxonomy): Eukaryota > Metazoa > Mollusca > Cephalopoda > Sepiida > Sepiidae > Acanthosepion > Acanthosepion esculentum. The sequence goes on from OZ038479.1 coordinate 115,083,373, forward strand.
GGCATTGTTTGTATACATTTGCTGCAGAATAGCTCTCAGTGTAGGTATCATTGCGCAAACTGAGTATGTCTACGTAAATAGTTCTTGTGCGCAGTAATTGCCACAAATTTAGACAAGAAAGATCAGTTTTGAGCTTAGCCTTCCATAGTCTTCCACGTTTAGCTTTCCACAGGGAATGTATATGCAAACAACACGAATAATGGCGGCCACCAACGACGCGATTGAATCCCAAATTTCACCGTTGATAATTCCAAAATGGTACATTTTATCAAATTTATCAAGCAAGGTTCGAATGCAGCATGTACAATTACATATAAATTTAAGTATTTTGGAATTTTTTAATGCAAACTGAGTGCGGGTGTTATACTACAAATTAACCACCTTTACTTGTTACCTGTTAGGTCAACTTTTGAGAGAAAATCATTAAAGTAAAAAAGAAAGCATAGTCATTGAATTCACTGTTTAGTAGATTACACTACCTTTTTTATATCATATTTAAAAGGTTAGGTAATTTTTTTTTACAGTGATGTTTACTCTGTACAAGGCCCAAGAGTACGAGACACAATTTATGGTCATATATAGGGAAGATAACAATTAACCCTAGACTTGAACAGGTTAAGATTGTAGCAATTGAGGAAGCATCCTCTTGCGAGTCAGTTCCACAAAGCAGCATTTTGTGTGATTTTGTATCCAGATCTTTTATTATTATTATTATTATTATTATTATTATTCAAATAAATTAAATTTTTTGTATAACTGGGAATGTTTGGAGTGCATAACAGCATGGAAAGACATGAGTGAAATTCAAATTCCAGCCTACTATATTACATTTACTATCAAGTATTCTTGTACAAAGATATGTGAGTAGTGTACAAAAAGTGGAACTGAAGAACAAAGTTCAAATTTTGGGCTGGTCTATAGCATTCTCTTTTGCACTGAAGCCCTGGAGAAAGGCATGAATCAGCTCTTCTCTCCACCAGGTATGAGTTAAATAGCAGGATAGACTGGGCTCTCTAGCCTTGGATAGTAACCAGTCTAAGAAAAGGAAAACTCTGAATTCCAAACCATGGAGAAATAAATGAGAAACAATTTCTCTGTAATCCATAAGCAAAATTCTGTAAATAAAAAACAAGAAAAAGTAAATGATTCCCCCACTCCTGAAATACCCCACCCCAGGAGGGATTCTCCTGTGATTGAGAAACCATGCTTTAACCTTTAACACACTGCATTATTCACTACTTTCCTTTCCAGTGCATTGTTTTTCAAGCATACTTAATTTCAGTCATGATCATTTTCTGTTGCCATAGCAGGATATGACAACTGCATAATTCAAACAAACTATCATTCATTCATCTGAGTCACTTGCAGTGGCAAGAGAAAATTTTTGCTTTGCAAACAAAATCACCTTCAGAATGTTAAAGGGTAAATGAAAACAGGGCACTTGAATTCAGTATCTCAGGCCACAATGTATAGTTTCAGTTCTTTTGATAAAAAATGCTTTTTTCAGTTGTGCCAATAGAGACAATATCAGTTGCACCTGGATTTTATTTTGCATTCTTTCAGTTAGTTCATTTTAGGGGTACATTAATTCAGTACTACCCTTAGACAACCTAGAACTTTAGTAATATATACATGATGATAACGGATATCTGATGTGAGCAGCTTTTTAACTTGAAACTCATTTGACATACAATGACTACTGAAAGTCTTATACAATGATCTTTTTCTGTGTCATGTCCCTTCAGGATATAGTGATCATGGCTTATCACAACTTCCTATCTCTTGTAGCTCTTAGTAACATTTGTCTTTTTGCCACCCTCTCTCACTCTGTTCCACTACCCATTCACACAAGCTTGTCATTTAGGTAGACTTCTGCCTACCCCAGTCCCTTTGTCTTTGACATATCATGTGAGTGTCTTATTCTCCAACCCTACTTTCTTCATTATGTATTCAAGAAATTTCAGCTATATTTTCCTGATCCTGAGCATAAGTATTCTTTTTGTTGCCATTTTCATTAAGTCTTCCCCCTTATTCTGCCATCCTTTAAATCAAGCTTATCAGGAAAGTTGCTCACGGCCTTCTATCTCTCTAGTCCTCAATATGCCCTGTGAAGGTTAAGTTTTTCAAGCCCACCTTCCTCGTTATGTCCAAGGAATTTCAGCTGTCTCTTCCTGATTCTGAGCATAAGTATTATTTTGTTGCCATTTTCATTAAGTTTTGCTTGTTGCTTACTCGTGCCATCTGTGGAATTCTCTGTATCCTTCTGTAGAACCACATTTCTGCTGCTGCTAGTTTTTTTCTCATCTTTGAGGAAATTGTCCAACATTCACTGCCATATAAGAGGACGGATACCACATAGCAATCATAAGTAAAACATTTTACAAATACTTTCACGGTAATTGCTCCGAGGAGCAGCTTTCGCTGGTTCCTAGGTGCTCATGAATTTAAACGTCCTACGAGGCTGGCATCCCATTCCCACCCCTTCACTGTTGAAACTGTTAGATGTAGACGTCTCTTCTACTCCAATAGCTTCATGTCTCGCACATCTCGCCTGTAGAACTCCCTTCCTTATTCCTGTTTCCCTGACAAATACAATCTCCAACTATTTAAGTGTAACGTCAATCAACATCTCCAGCTGCCTTGATCTATCCACTTCCCTTCTCCACATCCTTTCACCTTTCATTCCTATCTGCTCTCGCTCCAAATCTTCTGTAACCCCCTTGCCTTGATCGATCCACTATCTTTCTCCACATCCTCTCCTTTACCACTCCTATCTGCTCTTCCTCCAAACCTTCTGTAACCCCTTGCGTGCTAGTGGCTTCCAGCCTTGCTTGGGGTGATAAGCTTAAAAAAAAAAAAAAAAAATCTTTTTCCACTTCTGAGTATGTGTTATTTTGTTTCCATGTTTCTTAAGACTTCTTTGTTGTTTATGTGCTCTGTCCATGGTATTTTCAGCTTCCTTCTATAGAACTAAATTTCTCTTGCCTCTAATCTTTTCTTGATGTGAGGATATCATTTAGAATCCACTGTCATATAGGAGGATTGATATTACTTAACCATTCATCACCCTTTTCTTTGTTTCTCATGAAAATGATAAATATTTCAAATGCAGATTTATTTATTTTAATCAGTATCAGCCCATGCATAGCAGTAAAGCCACTAAGCCACAAGGGGTTATAGGATGTGGAAGAATTAGTAACAGAAACATTAATAACTAGTGGGAAGAGGAGAAAGAAATCGGGGGGGGGACAGTAGATAGTGATTGACATTGCATTTAAATTTTTGCAGATTAAAGTTGGCTGAAAAGCATGCATTCAGAAGGGAGTTCTATAAGCAAGAAGAAAGTACTCCTCCAGTTAATATAATACAGAGTTAATAAGGAGCAAAGCATGTTTAATATTTTTTTTTACCAAAAGCTTACTCTGTAAACCTCTATCTTGAATGGCTCTTGAGCCTTGTACAAGGTGAACGTCATTGTTAAAAAAAAGAAGACAAAAAGAAAAAGGCATCATCTTAATTGCATTCACCCAGTTCTGATGTTTGTGAAATATGGAATGAATAAATTTCAGAACAAAGAAAATTTTAGATGGCTGACATCAATGGAATTGAAGTCATATTAAATTAAATTTTGCAGTTTACAATTTTTAATTAAGAGTTTGAATCCTTAGATTTTAACAGAGGTGAGAAATATTTTGTTTCTATTTAACAAATTTATATTGCAATTCTTTGAAATGCTGTAGGGAAAATAAAACGTTTTATTCTCTCAATCCTTGCAGGTATACACTGAGCAAAAATAAATTAAAAATAATTCATTTCAGGCACATAAAATCTTTCTATCTCAGAACTTACCAAAATGGAATTTAGAAACTTATATGATATAATTAAAGAGAGATTTATAGCAAAAAAAATTATGAATTTAATTTTTGTCTCGTAATTATTGATTTGTAGAGAAATTATTATGGAAAGATCATATTGAATCAATTACTAGGTCTGCTGCTAGGAAAATTGGTTCCCTGTGTTAGACAGTTTTTCTCACCAAAATGTATCTTATAAGTCTACCATTTGCCCAGGCACTGAATATTGTGCTACATCTGGTCTGGTAGCCCTGTTATATATTTAGAGATTCTTGATAAAATCTAAGGAAGAATCTGCAATCTCATTGGTCCTTAACTGTCATCTCAGCTTCAGTCACTTTCCCACCACCATAATATGGCCTCCCTCTGCTTTTTCTGTAAATACTTCTATGGTACCTAGACTTTATGAATTTAAGTGCAGTATTAGATTGATCGCGAGGTCTCATCGTTTTACAGCTGAAATGGTTAGATGTAACTGTAAATTCTATTCTCTACAGTTTCTTCTATCACATTTCTCACTTGTGAAACTCCCTTTCAGCTTCTTGCTTTCCAGTCAACTTTGATCTTCAAAAATTTAAATGCAATGTCAATTGTTATCTATTCTTTTCTTACTTCTTGTTCTTTTAATTGTTCTCTCTCCTTAATACTGATTTTTTCTCATATTCTCTAACATTCAGTAACCCCTTGAATCCTAGTTGCTTTAATGCCATACTTGGACGAAACGGTATTTACATTAGTCGGACTATTGTCCTCATCTTTGTCGCCATATTTGTCACAACGTTTCGGCCGTTGTACGCTCCGGCCTTCTTCAGGTGGTTGGAATTTCGAACCGAACCCTTTATTTCGATCACTGGGGTAGTTCCACGAGCCATGTTTGATGGATGTCAGTTATCAGTTATCTCTTGGTAATTTTCCCTCTGAAAGTTCTCCACTGCCTGAACCGGGTATTGAACTCACACTCTTTGGGTCTGTCACTGGATCTAACCAACGCCTTTATCCACTGTGCCATGTGTCCTTGAGGACACATGGCACAGTGTAATTACCAGGAGATAACTGATAACTGACATCCATCAAACATGGCTCGTGGAACTAGAACAGTCTACCCCAGTGATCGAAATAAAGGGTTCGGTTCGAAATTCCAACCACCTGAAGAAGGCTGGCGCGTACAACGGCCGAAACGTTGTGACAAATATGGCGACAAAGATGAGGACAATAGTCCGACTAATGTAAATACTGTACATAATACCTCATCCCAGAAATATAGACAGACTTTGGATGAAACGATTAAAAAAAATATTTATATATAATATTCATTGGGTTGTCGGTTGTTTTCCTTTTGCAGCATATCATCCTCTCTGGGTTAATTTAATGCTGAAATCTGAATATTTTATATGCAATTTTATTTTTGGTGATAATAATGGTTTTAGTGCCGCAAGTCTTACTAATTAACCCATAGCTGGGAGGAGAAGAGGTGGATTCATACATTTCCCAAAGGTATTTGCACAAAAGTGAATATAACGAACCCAACAGAAATTGTAACGGATATGTAATGTGATTGGCTCTGATCTAGCATCTCGTTTGCAGTCGCTCTCTCACATACATGCTGTTACTTCCCTCTGTCTTTTCTACAAATACTTTCATGGTCACTGCTCTGGTGAGCTACTTTTGCTGGTTCCCAAACTGCATGAATTTAAACGTGCTACTAGGTTGGCATCTCACTTCCACCCTTTCACTGTCAAAACAGTTAAATGTAACCATCTCTTCTACTCTGATAGCTTCATGCGTTGCTCTTCCCATCTGTGGAACTCCCTTCCTCTTACTTGCTTCTCTGGTAGCTATAATCTCCAAATATTCAAATGCAATCTCAATCGACATCTCCAGATGCTTTGATTTATTCCCAGTCCTTTGCTTCAGCCTTTCCTCTATCATGCCTCTTTACTCTTGCTCCCACTCTCTGTAACCCCTTGCATGTTAGTGGCACTCCTGGGTGAAATGCTTAAAAAAAAACAAAAAAAAACCTCTCGATTAACAATTCTGAGCCATTAACCCTTGCATCACCTGCAAATCCAAGCTTACAGTACCTGGTAATTATTATCTGAAATATTTTCTGACTTTAAATAACCTGTAAAAGGTTTATAAGCCGTAAAAAATAATAACAATTAAGTTTTCTACAAGTGTTGGTATCTGAGATTATTCATTATCCTGTGCCTTTTGATTCTTTTACTTCATATATTCCAGGCTTCATTGTACATTCATAATTTCATCTAAATGTTATGAAAACAAGGATTAGTTTCAAATGTGAAAAAGGAATAAGAACTGCACAAATATTTTTCTACTTCATCCTCTCTTTTATCTTTCTTCTGCTCTGTCTCTTCATAAAGAATTTTAATATATTCCAATGTTTTTTATCCACTCGTCCCTACCTGCCTTACAATTTTTATTCATTGATATTCAGCCAGCAATCCTTCCACTCTTTACTTTTTGTTTATCATCCTCCCTTCCGATGTCTCCCCCCTCTCTCTCCCCCTCCCTCCCCTCTCACCCCCTCTCTCACTCTCTCTCCCCCTCTCCCGCTCTCCCCCTCTCCCCCTCTCTCCCCTTCTCCCGTTCTCCCCCTCCCCCTCTCTCACTCTCCCCCCCTCTCTCTCTATATATATATATATATATGTATATATAATATAAATAAAAGATTTGACACTTAGCTGATTGATGTAAAGTCTCAGCATCCCGACTCCAGAGTTTCATAGTCAAACCCTTCGTCCACTCATCAATTGACTGCTTATATTTCATGATTGTTCTTTTTTATATGCACTTATCATTGGTAAATCTTTTTTAGTGTCTGTGTCTGTGTGTGTGTGTTTGCACATACACACATGTGCCCGTCTGTGCAGATGTGTGTATGTGTAGGATATCATTATTATTTGTCCTTTTCATCATTTTTTTTTTCTTAGCTTTACACTCACTCCTTACCCTTCTTTCTCTTTTTTTCTTTTTCCTCTTTTCTTTCAATTGTTGCTATTTCATTCATTTCCATTTTTTTTTCTAGATTTGTCATTTTTAATTTTTGAGTGTTCTAGACTTTTGTTGAGTTAGGAAAATTCTATTTTGTTTTTTACTTAAATAATTGATTTTAAGTTTTAAATGATAAAGTAAATATTTATATATGTCTTCACTTGGCTATTATTCAGTTTCCTTATCTAGTTTGGTGGTATCTTAAGTACTATTAAAGCGTTAATTGTAGGAGGTTAGGTTTATAATTAAATTCTTATTTATTATTGTTTGAATTTATGTGCAATATACCTGTATTTATATGTTTGCACACCTTTCACCTGATTTCTTTTTCCTTTCTCTAGTTTTTTACATTCTACATTTTTTCTTTTTCTCACTTCTTTTTTTCTATCCCTCTGCTTCCCTTTCTTTTTCTTTTCTACTTAATATTATGTAAGTTTCTTGGTTAAAAAGTGCAACTGATTTCAACTCGGAAGATGACAGGTTTTTAGATAGACATTTCATTCTGACCCTAAGTAGAAAAATGTAACAGTCACTCATATAAGCAAGCAGAATAATTGTATAAAACATTATCCTTTATGGGGTTGAACTGACTTATATTCAAAAGTTGATCATACAATTTCAATATGGAAGTCTTTAAAAGATTTTTCATGACTTATGTACAAATGTTAGACTCAGTGAATGTTTTCATTTTTCTTTTAAGTATTGAAAATACTGTTGCAGAAGATCAAACAAGATCATTTTTTTGAATATACGATGCATTCTGATTCTGACATGTGCATCTTTTTATGCATAAACTTGCAAAATCAACAATATATCAAAAGTATTTTTGTTTTTACAGAACTTACTCTAAATCTTATTTCATGTGCTCTTCTATGACTCCATTATATTATTCATATTGTTAATATATATATATATATATATATAAAATACATAAAAGGCTAATAGTCAGAGTTGAATCAGACCAGGAAACAGTAGTATTAAAAAGTGCTCAATATACATGTGAAAAAATAAAATAAAAGTAAAAATAACATGTATTTTTTAAAATAATAATATAGTGTTCATTAGTTTTTTTTAAAGGAAAAAAGTGTTAAGAGGTCAATTGATAACAATCGCCTGAGGATACTGTAAGGTTGAAACCAAGGTAGCAGATTCAATTGACTTCCTGATTTTTAAAAGCTCTCTCTCTCTCTCTATATATATATGTATGTATGTATGTGTGTGTGTGTGTATATATATATATATATATATATATATATATATATTGGGTGTAACAGAAAAATTTTCCCAAATCGTGTAACAGCATGGGATAATTGTCCATCCCACAAAATATTAAGGATAAATAATGATTGATCCTTAACCAAAAGAGGTTAAGATTGTAGTCATCAGAGAAGCATTCATGCAGAAGTCTGTTTCACAAAGTCACAATTCTTGGAAATATATATATATATATATATATATATATATATATATATATATATATATATATATATAATACATAAAAGGCTAATAGTCAGAGTTGAATCAGACCAGGAAACAGTACTATTAAAAAGTTCTCAATATACACGTGAGAAATATAAAAATAAAAATTACACAGCTTTTAACTTTAAAAATTAGGAAATCAGTTGAATCCACTACCTTGGTTTCAACCTTATGGGAGGTCAATTGATAAAAATCACCTGATGATATCATTAGGTTGAAACCAAGGTAGCAGATTCAACTGATCTCCTAATTTTTAAAGTAATATATATATATATATATATATATATATATTTTTCCTCACATGGTAGCATGATGCAATAAAAGTGGACATTGAAGTCAACAGTCTGTTTCATACTTAAATGTTAGCATCAGGTCATGTCTGTTGTGTTTCTGCTTGACTATATATGCACATCATTCAGGCATTGTAGGTAGTCTATTGTAATATTCTTTTATTTTTGTGGGCTGCAATGGTTGTGTTTTTCGAATTATTCTCAGGACTATTAAGTAGGAATAATTGTGGATCTGTCCATACATATAGATAGAGCTGATGGCTATATCACTGGTTTAAACACTGGTTCTCATATGATTAAGCAACATTGAGGCTGGTAGAAGGGTGACTGCTTGGAAATATCAGGTGATGTAAACTTGGATGTATGGGTGGTATAGTGGATAATGGTTTGGAAAAGGAAATCAGAATAAAAGTCTTTAAACTTCCAGAAGAGCTAGGATCATCAAAAGATACAATATGTAGAACATTACATAAACTTCATGAAATTAGCTTTGGAATAAAGGTCTTTAAACTTTCCAAAGAGCTAGGAACAGCAAAAGATACCATATGTAGAGCATTACATAAGATTCATGAAATTAGTTTTGGATTAAATGTCTGTAAACTTTCAGAAGAGCGAGGAAAATCAAAATATGCCATATGTAGACCATTGCATAAGCTTCATGAAATCAGTTTTGGAGTAAAGGTCCTTAAGCCTTCAGAAGAGCTAGGATCTTTAAAAGATACCATATGTAATGTATTAGTTGTGCTTCAAACACTTATTGTTGAAAAAAAAATGGAAATAACTTTGATACAACTTAATATTACATTTGTCTGAATACTTATAAAATCTTTGTTTTAGTTTCCTGTTTTTACTTTAACAGTAATGTATTGTGTAAACTAAAATGTTTTCGTTTTGTTTTGCTTTTGACAGGAAATTGGAGGTTTATCTCGTGGTAAGGACAGTGAACACAAACAGTTCATGAGTCCTGATTGTCACAGTGAACGAGAGGATGGCCCAAGTGGTGGAGACACTGGCCAAAATAAGCAAGAGGGTGAGTAGTGTTTTAATTTATCATCTAGCTGTAATCAGAAAGGATTCTTTCTTCTGTCTCTGAACATTTAAACTCCTAGCAACTATCTATTCGAAACACAACTGTTGCAGCCCACCAAAATAATAGAATAATAAACTACTTAAAATGCCTGACTGATGTGTGTATATTGTCAAGCAGAACCACAACACACATGGCCTGATGCTAGCATTTAAGCATGAAACAGACTGTTGTCACTTGGTGTTGACTTCAATGTCCACTTTTATTGCATCATGCTACCAGTGAGAAAAGACATTATATATATATGCTTTCATGGTAACCATGCTGGAAAGTGTTTGGTTCATGCCAAAAATTAAAGTTTTGTGAAGTTTATTGAGGCATAATTAAAACATAAAGGTATTTTATGCTAAAACCTTTTTTTTTAGATGCTTTTAGTATCAAGAGGGATAATATTAAGAAAAAATATATAGTTCACGGCAATATTGTTGCATATTTAGTTTGAGAGATGTTTAATTATAAATTCTCAAGACTATTGTAGTATATATTTGACATAGCGAGGTATGTATGATGGTTTATGCTGATGCAAAAGTCATTTGTCCTAGTTTGCTTCATTGATCCATTCAGTAGTATCTAGTTACTGAACAAATCACTGACACCCGGACCATTATAGTTGCAAGGTTTCCATGCATCTAGATATTGCAATGCTCTCTGTTATAGTGAGTGTGTGTACATAAATATATATATATATATATATTTAAAAGAACTGATTTGACATGCAAATTTTCAGGATAACAATTAAGACATTATTTATTGAACAATTTAGTTCATGCCACATTGACTGATAAACTCCTACAACAAAAAAATTTTCAAATTGCCATATTAGTAAAAAACGCACTCTCTTAAATTTTCAAAAAAATTCAACCTTAACGTTGTGACTGCATGCTCCAAAAGTTTATATCCTTTAACCATGACACATTTAAAAAAAATATATATTTCGATTCGCATTATATTTTTTCTCGGATGCTACCTGAATTTTACCAAAAACAAAATAATTTCCATGCCTGAAGATGACTGAATGTACAGTTGAAAGTACTTGCATATTAAAGAAAGACTTTGTACAGCTTATAATTTTTAAAAACAAGGATCATAACATTCATCGAGTGATTTGTAGGTTAATGCACTTTTAAAATTTTGTTAGCGAAGGGATTTTGCCAATTTATATCATTAACTTTACTAATCTACTTTTTGTATGAATAATTCATTGTAATATATATATATATATTTTCCTTTTTTAGTCCTTTAAACATTATTTTTAGAGGATATCCATATTTGAGTAGACGTGTTTATTTTAAACAGTATTTTATTTCATCTACCATTCGACTTGAACATTCAAGAATTTTATTAAAAAATAAATCCACCCTTCAGTATGATTTGAACCTGCATCCTTCTTTGCAGAAGAAAGTGTTGCTTGATTCAATTATCTTTTGACCACTTGGCTATGAACAGCTTCATAATCAAGCATGGTTCTATCTGCAAAGGGGAACTCAAGTTCAAATCCTGTCAAAGAGCACATTATTCTTTAATATAATTTCTTCAATGTTCAGGATGGTACACAAAATAAAATACTGCGTAAAATAAATGGAGAGTCTACTTAAGTATGGGTATCCACTGAAAATGATGTTTAAAGTGATAAAAATATGTTGGATTAATGAATAAAAATGTGTTTTATATATATATATATATATATATATATTTAGGATTGGACATAGTCCAACAATTTATTTAAAGACATTTATATATATTATGTTTAACATTCTTTTTATAGATACAAGTATTTAAGCAAATGCTCTGTTTTATAATAAACAGTATTAAATAACATTTACCGGCCTGAATGTCCGAGAAATTTTCTCCTGTCGGAGAGCAAAAATTTTCTATGAAAATTTCTCGGACATTCAGGCCGGTAAATGTTATTTAATACTGTTTATTATAAAACAGAGCATTTGCTTAAATACTTGTATCTATAAAAAGAACGTTAAACATAATATATATAAATGTCTTTAAATATATATAAAAGAGAGATAAGCTGCTATACTTTTTGCCGGAGTTGATTGCAATTTTTTAAAAATAAAAATCTTTCTTATTGGTTATATATATATATATATATATATATATATATATATATATATATATATATATATATATATATATATATGACAAACTGGAAAAAGTTTTAGGGAGGCGTTTCATCTTTTGGAACTTCATTGGACTGGATTTGAAACCCAGCTAGGTAAAACACGTCCCCAAAAACTTTCTACAATTTGTCGTACATCTTTTCTTTCAAAACTGTTCTTGATATATAAAATCATATAAAAATGTATATATCATTATCCCATATATATATATATATATATACACATACACATACATACATATATATATATATATATATATAAACAGTAATAAAAATTGTTTTTCTCCCAAAAATGGTTGACCAGTTTATTTCAAGAAGATAGCAGTTTTAAGTCAAGAAATCTTTATAATTATAATTCTCAATATGAAGAGATAACACATTAATACTAATCAATAGAAATCAAATATCCACTTATCTTATCCTTACTCTGAGTTTCAAGATTGCATACACTCAACAAGGAACTTGATCGTAAATTTTATGTATTACATTATTTTTATATACATACATACATACATATATATATATATATATATATATATATATATATTATTGTTTTTCTTATGTTTCTTGTTTTAAGCAATATTGTTTAATACATCTCTCAATTTCTCCATTTATGTATTGATCATCAATCTATTTACATATGTAGTCATATATAACAAAGAATATATTTCACTGAAAATGGTTGATCAGTGTATTTCTGGAAGATTTTCTTTTTTTTAACCAAGCAATCTTTTTTAATACACTACTTTTTCAATGCAGCATCAATAAATAGCCCATTAATAATAATAATAATAATAATGTTTATTTATCTCATTATTAAAATTGATAAAATATTTATCTCATTACTTTATTAAGAGATAAACAAATTATATATATATATATATATATATATATATATATATAGGGAGAGAGAGAGAGTACAAACATATCATGCAAATAAGAAAAATTGCAGTAAATAATAATAGTTGTCAAGAAATTTTTTCTCAAATATCAGTCTTTTGTATAAGTGGAATATTCCGAATCTTTGGTTGCAGAATGAACTAGAATTGATTTTATGCTTGAATATATAAAAAAAAAAAATTTTTAGACTGTTCCGCTTTTTATGCAATCATCTAAAAAATAATCAATGTGATGGTATGTAAGGATAAAAATAAAAGCCAATGACTAACCCAACAATAATTTATTCAAAGAAATAATATACAAAACTGTTTCTGACAAGCTGAGGGCAACAACAATACAGAAAATGTGAAATTATTTACTGATATAATTTCTCTGTGGAAGTACTACTGTCAGTTCCCAAAAAGTTATTTTGAGAATTTCTTCAAGAGTAATGATTCCACAAAAAGCTAATATTGCTTCTCAAAGTTCATTTTTTGATACAATACATGCGTCTTGACAATGCTCCAAAGGTTCTTGATGGGGTTTAGATCCGGGTAACATGATAGTCACACAATGAACCTGTTGTTTGAAAACTCTAAATTACTGTATTCTTTATTTGTATAAGCAGTGTAAGCTGGATCATTGTCAAACAGGAAAATGACTTTTCATTTGAATATCGCTTCTTTTATGTGCTGTGTACCTTCAGGATGTAGGTGATCATAGCTCTCCACTGCCTCCTATCCCTTGTAGCTCTCAATATGTTTTGTTCTTTTACTATTTCTCCCAAACCCTGTAATATTATCCACTTGCTTAAGCCTGCTAGGTATGTCATGTGATGCTTTCCCTTGTCTCTCTTTCTCTCTATCCACCCTGTGAGTATCAGATTCTCCAAGCCCTCCTTTCTCATTACGTGTCCCAGAAATTTCAACTGACTCCTCCTGATGTTAAGTATAAGCTACCTCCTTGTTTGCATCCTCCCCAAAACCTCATCATTGCCCACACATTTGGTCCATGATATCCTTAGCATCCTTCTGTAGAACCATACCTCCATTGCCTCGAGTCTCTTCTTCATCTTTGAGGAGACCATCCAACATTCACTGCCATAAAGGAGGACAGATATCATGTAGCAGTTGAGTACTGAACTTTTTTTGTTACCAATGAAATCCTCCTGTCTCATAATACTCTGCCTAGCTTTTGGAATGCGTCTTTGGCCAACCTAATACATCTTTGGATCTCAGCATCGCACTTACCATCCTCTGTTAGAACACTTCTCAGATATTTAAATTTCTGCACCTGCTTGATTTTAGTGTCCCTTACCTGTAAATCGCATTTCGGGCTCATCTTTTTGATGATGACCATGCATTCTGTCTTGTAGTTTATGCTTAGTCCTTTCTTCTTGTTCTCTCTCGCTACCTTCCATAGGTGGTTTTGTAGTTTCCTTTCCATGTCTGCTATCAGCACTGTGTCAGTTGTGTGTCTTATGTTGTTAAGATTGTGGTCGCCAATGATGAATCCTGGTAGGATTTCCAGTTCTCTCAGAATTGCCTTACTTTATAGTTTGAATAAGTCTGGTGAGAAGACACATCCTTGCCTTATGCCGCTTTCTATCTTTGTATATTTGCTGAACTCATTCTCTATCCACGTGCTGGCCGTTTGCTGCCAGCATAGGTTCTTGATTATTCTAATATCTCTCCCAAATATATCAAGGTTGCCGGCAATTCCAACAGATCTTTGTGGCATACTTTGTTGAATTTTGTTGAACGCCTTTGCGTAGTCTATAAAACGTAGGTGCACATTCTTCTGCATTTGTATTGCTCTTTCTGATAACATTTTGAGCATGAATATCCAGTGTCTTTAACAAACCCGCACTGTTCTCTAGTCTGATGACTACCTTCTTCTAAAGTTAATTCCTTTAGGAATTCAGTGTAGCCAAAAGAGGTTAATTTAACACTATCATCCACCTTTCAGGGGTCAACTAACCCATTACTGTTCAGTTCAAATCATAAATGCTCCAGCTACTTTACCAAGAAAGCTTAGGTTCCTCATTCTGGTACTACACATTTTTGTAACTGTTGATGCCATCCAGTATCACTTTAAACTGATCTGTGAAAGAGCACCTTCTGGAAATCCAATTACAAATGTTGTTTGGCCCTGTTGGCATGCTTAATGGGGTGATTTGACTTCAAAGGAGAAAGAACTATTGGTTTGGTGCATGTTTTTAAACACTTCAATATGCAGTAGCATGATGTTTTTGAAACATTTGGAGCCAAAATGACTTCACATAACTATTAACCACTCTTAAGTAGCTGTTTGTGTGTCTCAAATTTCAATTGGGTTTCTGTTTGTTAAGTGAACATCAAAGGTTTTCGTATATTTCCTTTGTTAGGTTACATACTGTATGCAGCTTTGTAACAAATTTCTTGATCATACAAGAGCCTCTTGCAAAGAATTTATCAAATTCTAATGTTTCTTTATGATCATGAGCTATTTGGACAATTTTTGCCAGATCATCATTGTTCAAACATGCTTTGTGTTACATGTTGCATAAAAAACTAGAACAGTGACAATGAAACAATATTATGAAAATGGTTGGCATTTCTTTACTGTTGTGAAAAACTGTGTTATTTGATATTATTCTACATGTCAAAAGATTACCAGACTGAATTATGTGCAGATATAGTCAGTAAGAAGATATTTGAAAAAATGTGACTCGAATAAATGTTGGAATGCACTATATATATATATATATATATATATATGTGTGTGTGTGTGTGTGTTTGTGTGTATAATATGTGGATAAGCAGGTGCTGCAATGAGTAAAAGCTCAGTATGAGAAGTCAGAGAGTTGAGTTTGAATTCTTGTTAAGTTCATTATATTCAATTATACATAAATACCCTTGCTTCCCCTAGCTAAGGGTTAAATATGGTTTGGTTGGCAACTAGTCTAGAAGAAGGACAACTTTGAATTCAAAATCTTGGCAGGGTCATTTAGAGTCCTTATGGCACATTATGTGCTCAAGCTCTCTGTATTCATTTCTTACAAAAAGTGTGGTTGGTTTTGCTCAACCCTTCACCATTGTATCATATGTGTAGGTAGTCTGGCTGTTCAGTCTTATGAACTGAACTGCTGGACCCGTAAAGCAATGTGTTTCAAATTTTCTGTATTTATGGGAGAAGCGTTTTCAATATTGGTGATAAAGCATTGTTAGATAATGTGCACATAGAAATGAAGACTGCATTGTGACTATCAGTTTCCTGTCTCAGAGTGATTTTTAAACCATGTATTTTTGAGCAGGCTCTGTAAGTGAAATTGGGTAAACAACTGTTCATGAGTTATCAACAGTTGTGCTAGCACAAGCTCAGAAGTTAACATAAATGAGGGTTTGAATGTACTGACATTGTTCAAACGGCTGATCATGTCACAATTTGCACTCTCTTGTGGAAACTGTAACTAAGGTCTGTTTACCCTAGTTGTAGTATTGTTATTTTTTTTAAAATCACTTTACCCCAAGCAAGGGTAGTGTCACTAAGACACAAATGAGATTGAAAAGACTTTACTAGTAACTGGAAACCTAAGCCAAAATAGGGAAAAGAAATAAAATTCTACAAAAAATACTGTTTATGTTTTTGGTGTAAAAATAAAGTTAGCTGACATTAACTTGGAAAGGTCCCAATGAGAGATTTGCATTTCTTAAATAGGGTAATTGAATCTTACTTTATCATGATGATTTCCCATGGCCTAACTGGGAGTGTACACATAAGCTTAAAAAGTGATTTCCCTAATGGAAAAGGGAATAAATGTCAGGAAACACATTTTGTTTGGACATATTCAGTATTGATATAAGAACCTAAGGCATTTATTTTTTTATACTAAAGTTAACCTGAATAAAGTCTCAAGAGCCACTCAAGATAGAGGGCCACTATTAACCCTTAGGAGATAACAGGGGCGATATATCAGCCAAAAAGTTGAATGACAAAGACGACGACTGCTCTAATCCGTCAGCCTGATACTACAAACCTCAAGACTAGCTGGCTTGTCTTCATACCAGCTAATCAGATTGCTTCTTGTATTTCTTGCATATCTGAACCTTTCAATGGCAGTTTCTATGATAGTTTGTTGTGTTCTGTGATTTTACATTGATTTCTTTTTTTTGTTGTTCCAAGTGAGGGCTTGTGAAAAGTGCCCTGTTTTCTTGGCAGTGAAACTCCAAATGAGGCACTGTCTCCAAATGGTTAAAGTTGTTATGATGAACAAGACATGTGATATGAATGAAAGAGTAGAGATTATGAGGATAAGGAGGATGGATAAGGGTTGACCCTTGAAATGAAGCATTTAAAATTGTAGTGTTTAAACAACAACAAAGCTCAGTGTCATTTTCTGTAAATGTTTTAGTTAAAAAGAAAGCACATATTTTGTCCATTTTTTTTTTTAGACTGTTCTATGATAAACAATTACAATGCTTGATTGTTGTTCATTGCTGTTTCTGTCATTACGATTATTAAATTATGTCAAAATCATCTCCATGTTATTCAATGCTAAATGAAATTTTCTGTGTGTCTTTTTCAGATTTCTTTACATCCCAACAATACAAACCCTCTTCATCAAACACAGATCCAAACATACTCAAGAACATGCAAAAGAAACCTAGAAAACAAACGTACTTCTACCCTGGAGATACAAACAATATTTCTAGGCCTTTATATAAGCCCAATATTGGCCACATCCCTGATTGTAGTCAGTGGATTGATATGAAACCAACCACAGAGGACAGTGGTGTTTCAGGATCAAATTCACAGTCATCCTGCTTCCTAAACGAAGGCAGGAATACGTCTGAACCACTACAGTTCTCATCGGTACCACAGGTACTATATTAAACTTCTTCTGAACAGGCAATATACATGCATACATACATACATATACATATATATATATATATATATATATATATATATATATATATATATATATATATATATACGTGCACACACATACACACGCATATACACATACATTTGCTCCAAATATAATGCTTCCTATTTATTTCTACAGAAACTACAACAGATACAGGGAGCACAATAACACAGTTGGATAGAGCATGTTTTCTGCTACAAAACCCTTTCTGTCCGCATTGTCACCACATCATTTTGGAAACACTCTTCGTTTCATGCGTTGATAGCTGTGTAAGGATGCCAGGAATGCAACTTGTCATAAACATTGCTAACATCACAAATGAAACGCACGACAAACAGACCAACAGTCCATACATCCACTGATTGGTCTCCATAGGCAAGCATTAATGAATGTGAGCAGATGCAATTTTTCCACATCTGACATATCTCTGCTTTGGATGCACTTTCATGTCAGATGCAATTTTGCCAGATTGCTATCTAAGACAAGGCAAAAGAAAAAAATGTTAACGGGTTATTGGTGGAGAGTTTTATCATCTAATACAATGCCACCAATCCACATCTCTGACAACACAGGCAAGCATAATAAAATAGGAGACATTAGTTTAGAGCAACCCTTTTATATATATATATATATATATATATATATATATATACACACACACATATACATATGTAAAATTCATGATGAAACGCAAAAGAAACCTAACAAACCCTCCAAGTCATTGTCATTAGGTTCAAATTAAATTATTAAAAAGGAGCATTTTCATGAAAATTAAATTCATCTTCATCATATTATAAACTATTCTTGAACAATTGTTTTTTATGGTTTTAATTTGCTGTATGCATTAAAGAAAAAACAAAATAAACAAGATGCAAATTCTTTTAAATATCTCAAATGAGGAAAAGAAAATTTTCTGTTGTATATTGCTGTTATGTTTTATATGAGATGTTTGGGTCTTTAATGGGAACAGCATATATATATATATATATATATATATATATATATAGTGAGAGAGAGATAAAAAATAATTAAGTTATTAATATTGGATGTTGATTTATAGATAAGACACAAAAAGATATATTAATGAAAATAGCTTTTTCAAAATATTTTGGTATGATATTTGTGGAACTATGATTTGGTATAACTTGTATTAATCTGTTAAACCAAATTCTCCGTAATTTTGCTAGAAAAGCACACAAATTTTTTTAATGATTTACTTATGTATTTATCTATCAGCTAAAATTGTTTATATGACTGGGAAGGGCTAATGTCCCCTAATCTAAAACAAAAATGACCAGTGTTAAAGAAAGCATAAAAAAAAGAGTTAAATAAACTATTAACTTTAAAATGAATTTTCCAAACACATACTTTTGTTTTTTGTTTTGTTTTGTTTTTTCCTTCAAATTTTACTTTCTTTTTTTTTTTTTTAAATTGTATTTTTGAATTTTTTTAAGTTTGGGGATGGAAGTAAAATTAAAGAAAAAATTTTAACTGGAAATAAAATTTAATTTAAAATAAATATTTCTCTCTCCCTCTCTCTCATACACACAAATACATTATATATATATATATATATATATATATATAATTAATGGAAGATTTATGTTTATTTTAATTATCTGCTAAAATGTAAACATGTTATTGTAAAGTTGAACAAAGAAAGAATAAAGACTGAAACACTTGGACGCTGTAACAAAAATATTTTTATTTTAAAATAACGACTTCAAAATTTAAATTTTCTCTCCCCCTTCCACATTGCCACCTCTTTCCTCCCTGTTCTCTGAAATTAATAAAGCTGGCTAAGTACGAAAAGGAAGAAGAAAAAATTAAAAGATTCCCAAATTCACCCAAAACAAAAGATATATTGAATAATTTTCTGCTTTTAATGCTGCTGCTGATGATCTAAAAAATATTAATTGTAATAAAGGGAAAAGTAAATTATTAAAACTCCCTTATACAATTTTGAGTATTAAAAATGTTTCTTAATTATGTATGCAAAGGATATAAGTGGGGTTTGGCAGGGTAGGTATTTACTTGGGGTGGGGGTATGAAAGAGGTAGAAAAGTAAAAAGAAATTATTATTACACAGGATCTATTGATTTTCACAGAAGATAATCATTAGCCCAGATTAGTGGTATCTCTAAGTTGTACTCAGAATTGTTCGTTCTCCAGTAGACATACAGAATATTGATTTCTTAGAGAGATTAACCATTATTTCAGATTTTGGTGGTGGTGGGGTTGGTGCTAGCAATGGTGGTGGTGGATACATTTGTGAAACAGGCACACAATATATCGATGTTTTCTTGAGAGAAGCACCTTTTGACTATTTGTTTTTCCAAAATGTTATTCTCCATGAGTTGTACATCCATGAAGAAACACACACGCAGATGTAAATTAGAAACTCAAGCATGGCTTCGACTCACTGGCACAGTATAGATCTGCTGCTAATTAAAAGCGAAAATAAACTTTACATGTAATAAGATCACTATCACTGAACGGAGTAGATAGTCTTACACATCTATTGATAGAGAGAGGGAGAAAAAAAGAATAAAGTGTATGAAAGAAAGAGAGAAAAGCAAGAGGGATTGCAGATAAAGTCAGAGGGTGATGTGTGTTAGAAAATAAAGGCATGATTCTACATAAAAACACAAAAGGAGAGGGATGGAAATAGAGAAAGAAAAGGGTGAGAGAGAGAGAGTGAGAGAGTGAGTAAGGGAGAGCAATATGTATTCATAGATTAGGAAAAGTCTGTTCCAAGGGTAGTCTGTTTCAGTGTCTGTCTCCATTCTACATGGAGAACATCAGTCAGTCACGGGCTTAAGCAGCCATTACACACACAGCACACTTGGTAGGATGGCAGGCTTCCTTCCTTCTCACACACACACGCACACTGCATACTAACACACAGCACACACCCACTGTACACATACACATGGATACACACCATGCTCACACAAACACACACACATACCTAATGATGTTGTCACACAACAGCAGCAGTTACAGCAGGACTCCACACCAGAACCCATTCATTCACCACAGACTCCAGAGGATTTAACCATACAGGTTAGTTGGCTTTGAATTTTTTCTCTCTCTCCCTACTTTGTCTTCTGTTATTGATTTAATAGAGATATACATAAAGTTACTGGTATATTTCATTTTCAAATATTACCTCTGTTATGCATGTTATACTTCTTGAGAAATATACAAAATATCTGTAGTGTTGGGCAGATTTCCATGTGATATTCTATACACATAACATATCCTCCGTCCCTTACTTCAGACATAATCTAGTGTAACTCAGGGCCGTTAAAAGATGGCCGGAACTGTTGTAATCAAGTTTCTGCTCAGATTTCCTTTTTTATTATTTATTTTTTTTGACAAAGTAAAGTTTGCATGTTTTCAATATGGATTGCTAAAAACTAAAATTCCATGTTTTAACAATCTACATGCCACTTGTATACACACACACACACACACACACACACCTATATATTTATATATATATTTGCACATGCATTCATATTCTGGTTTATAGGCTTGATAATAGACATTTCATATATATATATATATATATATATATATATATATATGTGTGTGCATGCGTGTGTGTATTATCTATATTCACCTAACCGTACTTGTATTCTTCTTAAAAAGGAATATTTTACTTTAAAATATTTTGATGTGCAGCTATAGAGAATTCTCTGCATAAATATTTTAATGTTTTTTTTTCCACCATCTACTCATAGGCACATGTGTATAAGCGATGAAATAGCCATAAATATAGTCTAGGTGTACAGGTAGGAAGAGAAAACTTGATATGGTGTAGCATTATCTTAAATTCAGGGAAGCTCAACAAATAATTACAAATTAATCTCTCTTCTTTATGGCTAGAATATTACAGAATTCTAACAGTAGAAAAATCATTAGCTGTTTTTTTTGTTTTTTTTAATGCTGCCAAGTCTGTTTAATATGCTTAAAATACAGAATTTTGTATTTTCATTCATATTTTTTTTTTTCACTCATAAAAATCACATGAACATGTCTGTATTCCATATTGTATTTCTGTAAATATATTGAAAGTCTACTAGATAAATGATTTTCATGGCTACTTTAGTTATACAAATATGTAAAAAAATTAATCTGTTTATCTATCTATCTACCTATTTGTGAATATTTGTATTTAGTAAATATAAACTTTTTAAAATGCTGCCAAGACAACAAACAGGACTTTATAACATTTAAACTTGTGGATATTTTTATCCTCTCTACACATATATATATATATATATATATATATATATATATATATATATATATATATATTATATGTACTATATTTTAAGTCTCAAAGGAATTATTTCCTCTCAGATTTATATATCTTCAAACTTGAATAAGTATTTGGTTTATATGCCATTCCCTATTTTGTATGTATGCATAAAAAATAAATATCTCCTAAGAATATTTATCAAAACTCAGAAATAATGAACATTATTCTCCAATAATGTTCAGATATTTTTTATTTTCAATTTTTTCCAGATTTTATTAGTTCTTATGCATTGATTTTCCTAATGTGCACTGAGAGTTATTTTAGTGATACTTTATAAAATAATACTCATTTAATTATTGAAAATATATATCTTATACTTATAACATATTTACTTTATACTTTCTCTTGCACAATTTATATATATATATATATATATATGTGTGTGTGTGTGTGTGTGTGTGTGTGTGTATGCATGCATATATATATAAATTGATAGATATTAATGTATAGAGATATATATATATATATATATATATATATGTGTGTGTGTGTATATATAAATATAAAAATATCTATAAATATATCTATATAAGTGTGTGTGTATATATAAATATAAAAATATCTATAAATATAAAAATATCTATAAATATATCTATATAAGTGTGTGTGTATGTATGTATATATAAATATATATAAATATTTCTGTGTATATATATATATAAATATGTGTATGTGTGTGTATAATGTATTTAGTCTGCAAAAGTTCCTTCAAATATGTCTTATTAAACAGTATAGACAAACTCAATAAACACAAAATATCTATACTCTATAATATATATATATATATATGCATCATAGTTACATGTGTGTATGTGTGTGTACTCATGAAAAGGAGTGCTGAAAAGTACTTAGTCCAACCAATAAGCCCCTTTGAGAAAAAATTCCAATGTTTGGTCCTTTAGTCAAATTTTGTGAAGTGGGTCAGGCTGAAAACTTCTCAGTACCCATTTATATGGTGGGAGTATACATAGGTGAATAGCCTAATGATGAAAAAAAAGCATGAAAAATATTTATTTTTTAACATTGTTCCTTTTCAATGCATGTAAGCCTATAGTTCATATTAGTCACATAAATCAATCATTATGCAGTGAAAATTTCAGATTCAAATTCAACATATATATGTGCATCAGGCTTACTTTTTTGTTACACCCTTTTATATATACACAATATATACACACACAACACAATCTACACATACACGCACATTTAAATATCTACATTGTACTTAGAAAAGTTTTTAGAAAATGTTTGAAATTTTAAAAAAATTACTGAAACTGTATTAAGTACTATTTTGATAAAGTGGACATATTTGAGATGTAGATTATATCATTGTCACATGCATTAATTTTTCTATACATCTTCAGGGAATGATGCCTTCTCAGATTTAGCATTCAATTATTTGAAAAAGAAAGAAAATTTTTTTTTGCTTTAATGCTTTCCTTAATTAGAATATCACAGATATTTTCTCAATCAGGAGTATCACATATTTTCTTAAGAGTATGGGATATTTTCTTAGGAGTATCAGAATTTTTCTTAATCAGGAGTATCATCAATATTTAAAGTGACTCTTCATTATGAACAGTATGTGCAAACACAAGTATTTAACTGTTCCTTAATTTTATTAATGTTAACATTTCTCTATGAAAAAGAGATTTTTGTTTTATTCTGAAAAATTGAAATGGAAATCTTTTTTATCTATTTTTCATCCTGAAGAAAAGATATCAAATGAGATAACATTTTCTAGAAGATTTAAAAAAAATATTTTGTTAGAAATAAAGAGGATTAATTAAACAAAATAAATCTAATCTATAAATGCAATTTCTTGTACATGTGCCTGTGTCTTCACATGACCCAGAGTTTCAAAGCCTACTGGATAATTTTACATTAAGTTTTAAAAATAAACTTTCTAACAAATTCCGTTTCGATTGAAATGGATAAAACTGTTAAGATTTTCATGAATGAGCTTCTTATTTTGACATTATACAGGGAGAAAACAAAACAAAACAGATACACCATTTTTATCTTTAGCTAGGCTGAAGGATATTGCCCTGCAAGAGAAGAAAACTAACTTCTGTTTACTTTTTCTTTCATCTTCCAGTTTCAATTAATACTGATGAAATGAAATAAACTAAAACTGAACAAGGTAAATAATGAATTAAAAAAAAATGTTTTAATCTAGGCAGTGCTGGGTAACCTTGCTATTAAATAAATACAATAAATGCATTCATGACTGCTACTATCAGATACTATGCTTCACCTTGTGAAGGCTCTGAGATTTATTTTATCCATGATTCTTCCACTGGAATGCCATATACATTTTTGTCTGCAGCCAAATATTATTATAATGATGACGATAATGATTACAAAAATAATAATAATAATGATATTTAGGACACAATCATCTAATGTTGCATCTGATTCTTTTTCCTTCGTAATCTCACTTTAGATTGTATAGATATAGTAATGCATCATCATCATTGCCATGTAAATAATACACTTTACTGTTAAGGCTTTCTTTCCATCATTTCTCTTTTTGTATCTAGTTGGGAGGTAGGTATAAATTAGAAATATTATGTTCTGCAATATATGTTGATCACCTGAGCCTTACTTATATGTGTGTGTAATTAGATATATGCGTGTAATTACATATGTGCATGTATGTATTTGTACATGTAGAGAGTTGCATAGGAAGAGAGGTAAAAATAGAAAAATAAGT
Source organism: Acanthosepion esculentum (assembly GCA_964036315.1). Classification (NCBI taxonomy): domain Eukaryota; kingdom Metazoa; phylum Mollusca; class Cephalopoda; order Sepiida; family Sepiidae; genus Acanthosepion; species Acanthosepion esculentum. Next base: position 115,108,063 of record OZ038479.1, read on the forward strand.
AGGATTATGTTTGTATGAGAGAAAAAGAAAGTGAAAGTGAAACCAAAAGCTGACATATAGCAATGCAGAATGATATGCACATTTCTTTCAAATTCTCCCTGTTACTTTCTCTCTTTTTCTCTAAGAGTAAAAAGCAGTTTCACGAACACACACAATGCTCATTATCTACCTATCAATGATAGGTTGATTACTGTGTTTGGTAATATAGAAGTATGCATTAAGAGTTTTGTTTGTGATGTTATGCATACATACACACATAAATATATAAATACATGCACACACACACATAGAGAGAAAGATGGATATGTACAAAAGATGTAGAGAAAGTGTTACATGCATGTTTATAGAGAGAAAAAGATGTATATATTAATAAATTCAAACACAAGATATATGAGAGACAGAGAGAAAGCTTTGAGTGACTGATAAGGAAAGATAGAGAATTGTAAATAAAAGGTCTTATAAAATATTCTAAGAACCTACTAATCCTAAACATAATGCTGCAACCTGCACTAAAATTACCTTTTTGATATTACTAGTTTACTTATTATTAATAATAACAGAAATAAAAAGACGAGTAAAAAATATTATTATTAGTAATGTTGAAAACTGTAATGATAAAGTAGTGAAAGGAATGTAGATGATCAATCCTTTAACAGAGTAAAATAAGGAATAAACGAAAACCCTTTGGGAATAAGGCAATAGAAAACAAGACTATAGCTTGGAGACTCAATCAAGGCATAATCAATAAAACAATAAAGGACACACACACACACACTTTCAACTACTATATAAAAGCATTGCAATATGCAAAGAGAGAAAGAAAGAAAGAGAAAAAGTAGGATAAAATGCATAGTGCAGGCGGGTGGAGAAGGTGGAGAGAAAGAACAGCTCGGCCTCCAAAGTAGATGGACTCTGGATAGGAAACTTATTTGTTCCCCATGAGTATTTGACTGCATTAAATATTGGTCAAGCAGAAAGGCGTAGGCTAATAAGCCGACTGGCCACCTTCACCTCAGCTGACACACATGTGTGGAATGGTTTCCACGAGGAATCGTCTTAGAAGAGGCTGCCATCACAAAAAGAAAGAACGAAGAAAAATAGCAGGGGAGGGTGATGGGTAGGCACTAGGGTGATTGAAATAAGGAAAACTATCCCAAACACCAAACAACACTCACCAACTCCACTCTGCCCCTTTATTCCTTTTATCCTTTTTGCATACAGCAGTTTCACCATCAACACTGTAATGTGATGGTTAGGGTGGCAGTGTTTTTATCTGTGAATGCTATCTTTGATGGCATGGTTTTGCCCAGTCCAAAAACTGTTTGACACAAGTATGCCTGTATTGAGACGGCGGTAACCTTTCTCATCATGCAATCTTTTCCTTTTCCTGTTTCAACTTTGATTCCAATTCTGAGCCAACCGTTTGGAAGACAAGGGAGGATTTCTGCTGTCATCTCGCTCATTCTTATTAAACACTTCTTGGCACATGGAAATGCATTCTTCTGTCATTTCAATCACCTTTCTCGAAGAAAATGTTTCTCTGTTTCATTCTTTAACTTTCTCTCTGATTATATCTCTTTCCTCTGTAGGTTGTTCGGGCATAGTCAATGATATGCATACAATGTTCATCATGATTTCAACTATTAGAATCAATCTGTAAGGTTCCTTTAATGATCTACAAAAAATAAAATTGAAATTATATCTATCATCTTTTATTCAATTAGTGCATTTTGCACTGCTGTGGTCACCACTCCCCTCTGCCATCAAGGTGGAGGGGGGTGGTGACCACAGCAGCACAAAATGGTGGCATTCAAGGCAGAATAGTGAAATGGCTTGCGGGTTCCTTTTGCACCGAAGATGTTGAGGTTACCTTGTCTCTCCTCTCAGAAGTTCAACAGGCAAGACCTACAAGGCAACAGCCTGTTTGAATTCAGACTTTTCCTTCTCTTAGACTGGTTGCCAACCAATGCTATGTAGCATAGTCTGTTCTGTAATTTACTCATGGCCGGGGAGAAGAGATGGATTCATACCTTTCCCAAGGGTATTAGCAAAAAAAGTGAATGCAATGAACTGGCTCTCTGGTTCCACATTCCAAGCCACTATCCATTACTCCACTGTGCCTTCTATCCATCTATAGTCTGTTAGAATTAATATATATTGAATATACCAGTTGAGTGTGTTGGATTATGAAATATTGGATCCTTTTGTATGATTTGCTTTGATTTTCTTTTCACTTTTTAGTAAAACTTCTTTTTTGAGTTAGTATCATTGCCTTTCTGCATTTATTGTATTATTTTTAAAAATCATCCAATTTGTTCTGTCAATGATTAATAATATTTATCATAATTTCTAGGCTGATTTTAATGTTAGGGCAATTTCAATGGCTATTTCTTCTTCTGGTAGAGTAATGAATAGTGGCTCAGATTGGGAAACTGGAGAGCCAAGTTTGAATACTTACGTGCTAATACCCTTGGGAAAAGTATGAATCCTCTTCTTCTCCCCCCAGCTATGGGTAAATAGCAGGACAGACCAGGTTCTATAGCCTTGGATGACAACTGGTGTACTGCAGAAAGAAATGGCAAGCTACTGCAGGAAATAATTTGCTTCATCAGTCATGTATCGAGAGATACATGATCGCCTAAGCGTGTATCACGCATGGCACATAACTGACTGATGTGCCATGTACCTTCAAGATGTTGGCAATAATAACTCTCCACAATTTTGTCTTTGTTATCTCTCCTAATCCCTGTTCTTCCAACCATTTACATGAGAATGTGAGGTTGGTTTTGCCATGCTTTCCTCTATCCCTCTTTCTTTTAATATGTCCTGTGAGTATCAAATTTTACAAAACCTCTTTACCGATTATCTGACCGAGAAATTGCAATTATCTCTTCCTGATGTTAAGTATTTATTTTTTCCTTAGAACTTCCTTGTTGCTCACATGTTCAGTTCATGGTATTCTCAGTATTCTTCTGTAGAACCACGTTTCTGTTGCCTCAAATCTCTTCTTCATCTGTGAAGGAGACTTATATTATGTAATAATTCAATACTCTTGTCTTTGTTTCTAGCAACATTTTCCTGTTTCTTGATACTTTGCTTATCTTTTGAAATGCATCTTTTGCTATATCAATGCATCTTCGGATTTCAATGTCAGACTTTCTGTCCTCTGTTAAAACACTTAACCAGATATTTAAATTATTTGGTATCTCTATTTTGTAATTTGCATGGTGGGGGGGAGTCCATTTTACTGACAGCCATGTATAATGTTATTAATCATATCTACTGGTATATTTAATCTGACACTTTAGAAACTCAACCCACAATGCTTATCTGCCATTTATCATTTGAATTTATTTCTATGTTTGGTTTGTTTGTTTAAAGGCATATCAAATTCTTATTGGTCATTTAGTGCTGGAATTTTATTTTCTTGAGATTTGCTTTTTTTTTTTTTTTTTAAATGTATTGCTGGTAATTATTTATTTTTTTTTACTATGGAAATATATTGCTGGTAATTTTTTCTTATGTATTTTTAAATTTTCATGTTTTGATCCCAGTTTTTTTTTTGGTGGGGTCCACTCTTTGCCCATATCTGGGACCCTAACAGGTTCTACCACCCCAGATCAAGGTGGACCGAGGCACAATAGCAATTAAGAGGTGGTACCACACTCTTCAAAACCTCCTGATCAAAGTCCTTGCTGCCAGATGTTGTTTATCATCATACCTGAATTTATTTCTAGATTTTCTGTTGTAGATACTGATACCTTCAAGCTCAAAACTGACTAGAAAATACTTCGTTTTGATTCAAAATAAGAAATTTACTATTTTTTTATTGAAATAATTAAAGCAATAAAACAGATATGCTAAACCAAGGAGAACAATTCTTTAAAAAAAATTAACCTTACTGTAAAGTGGTAATAACAAAATAGGCTTCACAAAAAACGCAGCTAAACATGTTTAACTGTCCTATGTCTTCAGAGGTCAGTCAAGGACAAGAAATGTGCACAGCAACTAAAATAAACACTGAAGATTAAATGTTATAAAAAAAATATATAACAAGATTAGTTACATTGAAGTCTTCCAACCACTCCTTCTGCTTACAGAGAGATAGCTGGTAGGGCTTAATATAAATTGATTCCAATACCTTCAAATGAAATTCAGAATTTGTCTCAGTTGTAAGACAGGTACATTGTGGGTTTTATAACAAATGTTCAGCTATTGCCGAACCAGCTGTATTCATACACCTATGTAAATTCTTCACCTTATCCTTGCAGAATATTGGCTGGTAAGTGTTGATTGAGCCTTGTCCCCAACTTTTGACCAATACTACCTACATAGCATCACCACTCCTTCTGCTTACAGAGAGATAGCTGGTAGGGCTTAATATAAATTGATTCCAATACCTTCAAATGAAATTCAGAATTTGTCTCAGTTGTAAGACAGGTACATTGTGGGTTTATAACAAATGTTCAGCTATTGCTGAACCAGCTGTATTCATACACCTATGTAAATTCTTCACCTTATCCTTGCAGAATATTGGCGGGTAAGTGTTGATTGAGCCTTGTCCCCAACTTTTGACCAATACTACCTACATAGCATCACACTGACATTTGAATTGCTAAATTACTGAAGTGATATGATGGTGAGGTAGAATGTTCTTCCTGATTGGGGTGCAGGACAACTCAATTCCACCGACTGAGCACATTTTTTTTTTATAACTGAATAAAAGTAATTTATTAAGGATTAAAACCTTAATTAGTGAAAATTTTTCTTCAAATAAGGCAATTGAAAAGGCATTATGCAAAATATAAACTGACACCGTATTTTTTCCCAATGTCAAGTTAATTTTGTTTAAAGTTTGTATTTTCTTGAGTAAGATGAAAACTTTGAAATTTTCAAATAAATTTCAGTGAAACTTTCACTTTCCAAAATTATAGTTTTGATATATGGGGGGAAAAAAACTTCCTTTTAATTAATTTAAACTTCTTTTTAATTAATCTGAACTGATGCCAAGAGTATATGTAGTTTATCGTTAATTGAATTTTTCACTGAATTAATTATTCTAATATGTGTTTTGAATTATAAATTTGACTTAACCTACAAAATTTTATATAAGGAAAAAAAAAAATTATTTTTAAAAAAACATTGTTGCCCAGACAGAAAGTTAAAAAAAAAATCTCTATATGGGAGTGAGTAGTATCTGGAAAAAAATTTGTTTTTCTAATTTCAGAAAAAGAATTATAATAATTTCTGCTTGTTTCTCTTTTAGTAAGTTGGCACATATTACCTCAGATAAATAATAAACAATTCCATTTTGATTGCAAGAAAAAGATGGAAGAAAAAGATATGTCAGATACACTGTTTGGTTTTAGTTAGAAAGTGTACATAATAAGAAAGAAAAGGGAAGATGGAGGAAGAATTAAGACTATTACGCATTTAATGTATATTTCAAAGAAATGGAAATACCATGTCAGCTTTTATTCTTTTCATTTGTACCCTCTTACTTCTTTAAATAATGACCTGCATTCATACTTATGATTGTTATTGCAATATTTTTTTATAAAATGGTTAAGCTTGGATATTTAATGATACAATAGGGTAATTTTTCCACAGGTATTTATAGTTGTGGAATTTGCAAAGGGCTTATCCAATCATTAAATTAAGAATTATGATTCATCAGAAAATTCAAACAGAAAAAAAAAATGAAATTTTTATGGGTATGGCATATAAGAATTATTTTTTCTTGATATAATTGCTGCCATATCTGTTCTGGTGCTCCATCTATATATCTCAAGATTCTCAACAAAATCCAAAGAAGGCTTTATCATCATATCGATCCTGACCTGGCAACTTGACTTCAGTCACTTTCCTACTGCCCTGACATGGCTTCTCTCCTTCTTTTCTGTAAATATTTTCATGGCAATTATTCAAATTAGCTTTCCTCCTTGGTAACTTGACCACATAAATTTAAACGTACTATCAGATTGGCAACTAGATCTCACTGTTTTACTGTTGAAATAGTTAAAAGTACTGTTCTGAGTTTCTTTTCTCAGACTTCTTGCCTGTAGAATTCTTTTCCAGTTTCTTGTTTCCCTGTCACCTACAATCTTCAGAGAGTTTAAATGCAATATCAATCGCCATATTCTGTCTTTCTGAAATCTGTTCTTTTATCGTCCTTTCTCCTCACGAGTCTTCTCATTCTCTTTGGTTCCCAGTAACCCATGGTGTTTTAGTGACATTATTGCCTTGCTTGGAGTGAAATAATTAAAAAAAAAAAAAACTGAAATTGAAAACTATAAGTATAGTTAAACTTCTCAAAATGTCCTTCACTAATAATGAATTGATTAACTTTAGGGAACATTCTTTTGTTGACACATATCAATACATCTTCACTTACACACATGTCACAGAGATATTTTTGTAGCCAAATAGCAATGGGTGTTGTAGAAATTGGCAAAAATTACAAATTAACTCCCCTACCTCTCTTTTGAGTCATGTTTCCCCCCCTGGTAATAATGAGTTTTGCATGCATTATTAGGTAGAAACTACCTGGGTTGGTGGGAAGGTGTGTTGTACTGAATGTAGCTTCAATAGTTATTCGTTTGGCACATCATTTGCTAAGAGTATGGCTGTAAAGCTGATGATGATTAGTAAGCAGACAAGCAAAAGATGGACTGGTGTTCCGGATATAGAACCAAGAAGACCAGGCCATTTTGCCTGGCCAACAATTTTGGCAGCTCACTTCATGTAGTGATTGAATATTATGTGGCTTATCAATGTTTTCAAATTAAGTTTGCCATCTCACTCTACATATGTCCTGATTTTGTCTATTTCACACACCCACACATCTGTGTATGTGTGCATTAATAATCATATGTAATAATGGACAGGATGATTATTTTTCTGCATGTTTCTTTGCTTTTCCGCCAGTAACTTCAGTGATTCAAAAGCAAAGATATGTAACAATGAGCAAGTGAATCCTGCTCTGAACTTTCTAACTTTGGGATAAGCTGGAAAATGATAGGTCCATGATGTCAACATTCTGATCTTTGAAAAAGCATGGTAAAAATCAAGTTAGATAGTGTGCACAGTTACTACACTGATCCTAGGTAAAAAGGACTCATCCATATGTAATAATTATTTTCCCCTGCCCCAAACAAGTAAAATTCTGTTATTGACGCAATGTATAACTGTCATGATTTTAAAAAACATTCATGTTTTAAATGTTTTTTAAAAAACATTCTTGGTTGTTTTTTTGAGATGAAAATTTTTAAAAATTATTTAAAAATGTACAAAAACACAGGAAATTATAAAAAATGTAAAAAAATTATAAAACGTAAGGAAAATTGTCTGTGTATGTGTGTGCATGTACATGAGTGTGTGTGTGTTCAGGTTCTTGCTGTGTGCATCTCTTTGTACATGCTTGCAAGTGTGTGGGTGCATGTGTTTGTGAGATAAGCATCTGTAACTATGTATATATATATATGAAATGCTATCAAGTGTTTTGTTAATTTAAGCAAAAAACTGTACGAGTGTCAAGTAGTTATTTGTTGAGTTTTGATCTTAAATTTTTACTGCATAATGTTTCATGGAGGGTATTTAAGTTTTGATCTTAAATTTTTACTGCATAATGTTTCATGGAGGGCATTTAAGTTTTGATCTTAAATTTTTACTGCATAATGTTTCATGGAGGGCATTTAAGTTTTGATCTTAAATTTTTACTGCATAATGTTTCATGGAAGTCATTTATATTCATGAATGAAGTAAGTGCACTGAAAAGGGAAGAGATTATGTTGAAAAAAGAAATACATAGTAATTTAAATAAAAAATTATATGAACACAGATTACACTTCAAAACAAAAATGTACACTCAATGCACACACAAATGCACATATATATGTATATATATATGTGTGTGTGTGCATGTGTGTGTGTGTAAAAATTCAATTATGAATGAAATGCATGTGTAAAGACAATATAAAGTCAAAAGTCCAAAGTCCAATGAAGTGATAAAGGATGAAATGTGTCACACAAAATCTTTTTCCACTTTATCATACGTTTTTCCCAAAAAAATCAACACGTTAAATAAATACAAGTTGAAAAATAAACACTCTACTTTTACTTTGATAAAGTCCCTTTGGGGGACGAAATGCATTGGTAAAGAAAAGTTTTCCTTTTATCTTATAAATAAAGATAAATAGTAAAACCTATTTCACAATGCATTGCATCCCCCGAGGAACCCTAATCAAGGTATCTATGGGAATGTGACTGATGCCAGGTCAGGGCCAATAACATTGCAGATTCTTCATTGATAAGGTCCCTCGGAGATGAAATGCATTGTGAAATAAAGTTTTACTTTGTGTTTATTTAAATATTATATATCTATATATATACACACACACACACACACACACACAGAGATACAAACAGATATATATGAACTGAAGAATAGATCTCAATGAAACTCTGATTAGGGATACGATAAATGAACTGTTAATTTTATTTATTACTATACTTTTATCTCTCTCTCTCTATATATATATATCTGATTAATACAAGTATAAACTTTAGCACTTAACTGATTCATATTATATTCAGCACCCTGACTCTAGGTGCTAAAATGTTTTCAGACCAAAACACCTCCCAAATTCTGACTAAATGATAAAACATAAAATTTTATTTTGGTTCTTGCACTGAGAACATTTCAGCGCCTCCTTTTTGAGTCTGTGTGTATATATATATATATATATATATATATATATATATTTATATGTATATATATAATACAAGACTCTTCGGTAAATCGAATCGAGTTCTCTCTGTCACTGTGTGTTTATCCAAAAATAAATACGCTTAAATTCTCCTTCATCCCTGCCGTGTGTCAACGGCTTAGTGGTAGAATCCTCGATTGACACTAATTCAGTTGGGTTTCGATCCTAGCTAGAGCCAAACGGACGTCTAGCCACACTGATGAGCTGTGATACAGCGAAACAGTCTGTCTGTGGATGACAATATATATTTATATATATATATATATATATATACATAAAAATATATATATATATAAATCATTCTCTCTCTCTCTCATATATATATATATATAAGACTAATAATGGGCAGCTGAATGAAAAATTAAAAAAAACGTTGTTTTGTTCCCAGAAGGAATTACATATATATATATATATATTTATCAGTCATTCTTTCTCTTTCATATATATATATATATATATATATATATATATACACATATATATATATATATACATATGGCTAATAATGGGCAGCTGAATGAAAAATTTAAAAAAATGTTATGTTTTGTCCCTAGAAGGAAATATATATATATATATATATATATATATATATATATATATATATATATATATATGAACAGAGACAGGGAGTAATTGAAAGAAGGAAAGAAATGTTTGATTTCAATCTTTTTATTTATATTTATCATATTTAAAACTAACTTCAATGATATTTTACAGGCAAATATCATGATATATTTTTAAAATATATACTAATTACTTTGTCTCTCTCTCCTTTCGTCTTTTTTCCCAATTAAATTTGATATTTAAATCTCTTACATTAAATATTTCATTGATCAAAAAATAATAGACATTTAACACAGCATAAAACGTTTTGTTATTGTTTTGTTAAATGCCAAGAGATAAACAAAAATTTAATCTCAGGAATTTCATATTTTTGTTTTAATGTTACTACATCTATAAAAAAAGATATGCTAATTTTTTATATGTATGAAAGATAAGATATGTAAATATATATATCATACTAAGTGTGAGTAACTGAATGACAAAATGGAAAAAAGAAACAACTGTATCTGTCTATATTTCTGAGATGAGGTATTGTGTACACTATTTACATTGTTCAGACTATCATCCTCATCTTTGTTGCCATATTTGTCACAACATTTCAGCAATTGTATGCTTCGGCCTTCCTCAGGTATTGGAATGTCAAACTGAGCCCTTTATTTCACTTACTGTGGTAGACTGTTTAGTTCCCTGTATCATGTCTAATGTATGTCAGTTATCAGTTATCTCCTGTTAATTCCCCTCTCCAAGTTCTCCACCGCCTTAACCAGGTATAGAACTCACACTCTTTGGGTCCTGTCACTGGATCTAACTAACGCCTTTATCCACTGAGCATGTGTTCTCAAGGAGTGTGAGTTTTATACCTGGTTAAGGTATAAATATAAAGGGTTCTGTTTGACATTCCAACCACCTGAAGAAGGCCAGAGTGTACAACGGCTGAAACATTGTGATAAATATGGGAACAAAGATGAGGATGACAGTCCGAACAATGTAAATAGAAACAACTGTATAACACATTTCATGACTAAAAGGAACTTGTTCAGACTAATAATAGTCTCATTCATGTAGTCAATCTTATGCACGCACACACACACACGCACGTATGTACATGTGTGTGTGTGTATATGTATGTATTTCTATATATGTATGTGTATATATATGTATGTAATCATGTATGTGTTGTATATATGTATGTGTGTATATGTATCTATGTGTGTGACTTTGTATATATGTATCTATGTGTGTGAATGTGTATATATGTGTGTGACTGTGTATATATGTGTGTGACTGTGTGTGAATGTGTGTGTGACTGTGTATATATGTGTGTGAATGTGTGTGTGACTGTGTATATATGTGTGTGAATGTGTGTGTGACTGTGTATATATGTGTGTGAATGTGTATGTGACTGTGTATATATGTGTGTGCGACTGTATATATGTGTGTGAATGTGTGTGTATCTGTGTATATATGTGTGAATTTATGTGTATTTGTATGTGTCTGTATGTCTGTGTGTGTGTATATATATATATATATATATATGTCTGTGTATATATGTATGTGTTTGTGTGTGTATATATATATATATATATATATATATATATATGTGTGTGTGTGTGTACTTGGGAAGATCAAAATCATTTGAAAGAGAATTCTGGAATTTTCTGTATGTATGTATATATATATATATGTATGTGTGTGTGTGTATATATATATATATATATATATATATATACACACACATACTTGCATCTACCAAACAATGCTGAGAATATCATGGACAGAACATGTGAGCAATGAGTAACTTTAAAAAAAATAGAAAGTACAAGCTTATGCATATAATCAGAAAAGTGATGACTGAAACTTCTGCGGCACATAATGAAGAAAGTGGGTTTGGAGAATCTAATACTCATATGACATACTGAAAGTCAGCAAAGCTGGGAAACTAAAATTAACAGTTGACAAGCTTGTGGGAATGAATGGCAGACCAAAAACAAAGAATGATAGTAAAACTAATTGGAGCAACAAGAGACAGAAAAATATGGAGAACCCTGATTGCACACATCTTGATGCACTACACAAGAAAATTGTATCTTTATTTCACTGAAATGTAATATTAAATACTCCATAAGAGATTTTTCCATAGTTTTATTTGAATTGAAGACTGTCGATTTCAACATCATCTTTACCACCCATCAAGAACAACACAATCACATAAATTATTGTTTAATGAAAGTTTATTATTGCAACAACTGACAATTCCTGGCTATTAAAGAGTTCAGTGAAAATATCTCTTTCTCTTCTCTCTCTGTCTATACATACATACATACATACATACATACACACACACATATATATATATATATATATATATATAATCAAACATTGAAGTCAACACTCAGAGGTGACAGACTGTTTCATGCTAGACACAGTAATCAGGCCTGATGATTGCATCTAGCATTAAAAAGTCTGTTATATTTGCATGTGCTCTATCTCTGATATTGAGCACTTTATCCCATAAATATAGCACACCTTAAGACTATATTTCTTCATATATATATATATATATATATATATATGTGTGTGTGTGTGAGTTGACTAACATTTAACACCATTTTGAAATTTACCATCTCTGTCTATCCACCTTGAACTGGGAATTCTTGTTTAAAAAATATCATAACTACAACGGTTAATTTAGAAATAATTATAGCAGAGTGCATTTGCATTTGTTTGCAATATCACTATTAAGATGATTACAGTTACATTAAGTTTGTCTTTGCAATTCATACCTAAGGATGATCTCAGAGGAGACCGAAAGAACTTGGCTTAACAAAAAATACAGCGCCTTCCTTGTTGAATTTCAACATCCCTATCCAGGCATAGACGTGTATAAACATTTTTACCAGAAGCGTCTTTTTCAGACACAATCAAATAAACACGTCCAAAACATAACATTTAAAAACCAGCTACAGACATGTTTATATGTTGATCTTGATTCTTTTTATGCTCCACTGAGCTTGAAATGAGTCAAATTGTCAACTTATACATCTGGTAGAGGTGTTAGCCACCACTCGGGTATTTTATTAAAAACAAAATTACTGTATTAAAAAAAAAAAAAAAAAATACTGTCTGAAAATGAAACATTTTTCCCAAAATAACTGGCAGGGAAGGGGTTAAAGTATTGTACTTGCTTGATTTTGGTTTCTCCAATTTCTAATTTGCATGTCATGTGAAATCAGTAGCTGCAGATATGTCAGTTTCTTCAATCTCAAACATTTTATATCCTAACTTTTTAATTTATTATCATTTGTAAACACTTGGCTTTTTCAGAATCAGAAATCATGGAATGCTTGCATCTCCTCTAGATACTGTAATTTTGGTATGCATCCAAGGATCATTTTTTATTTAACACCTGCAGTGTTCAGTCCTTAGATGCAAAATTTCCTTAGACACAAACCTCACTGAATCTATTATGTTTTAATGGACTGAGTAGCCATGGTGTAGTTAAAATAATGAGTTGGGCTGGTTTCCATTTGCTATGCAACCATGACACTAAAATGATGAGTGTTTTATGATAATCAGATGGTTATTACATATTTTATTCAGCTGATGAAATTCACTGTGCTTGTCACAATTTCAATTATTTGCTAATAAATACATATTTGATATTTTATGTTTTCAACCCATCTCTCTGTTTTATACTTTTTATATATTTCTTCCCTACTGGTCAACTGAGTTAATACTGACTTTTTATAACCATCCTAGTTAAATGTTAATGATAGTGAGTGCTGGACAATCTCTTCAGAGATGAAGAAGATACTTGAAGAAGCAGAAATGTGGTTCTACAGAATGATGCTGTGTATACCATGATTTGAACATGTGAGTGACGACAAAGCTTTAGAGAAAATGAAAACATTCTTAACAGCAAGAAGAGACAGCTGAGGTTTCTAGGGCACATAATGAGGAAGGAGGGCTTGGATAATCTGATAATCACAGGACAGATTGAAGACAAGAGAGATGGAGGAAAATATCGCATAACATACCTAGTGAGCTTGAGTAAATGGATGGTGAAACAGAGTTGAGGAGAAAGAACAGGAAGTTGTGGAAAGCCATGATTGCCAATATCCTGATGGGACATGGCACATAAAGAATGAATATTAGCTGTTTTCTTATGAGGAAACATTTGGTATTCATTGATGGCGAGTACTACTTTCGGTTAAAATTTATAAAATCTCTCTCTTAAAACAATTTTTCAGGAAAATAGGTTTCTCAAATTGAATAGGTATTGCTTCAGGGGTTCCTTCCTAACTTTTGTTTGAAGTAGTGTGGACCATCAAGATCTTGGTTGTTATTATTTTCTCTTCAAGTTACATTTGATTTCCATTTTAGTTGTTGAAAATCGTCAGTGATGTGGTTTCTGTTATTTAGTACAGTTCTTTGTGATTCTGTAGCACCAGTGTACCAGGTCCGAACAAGGATGGTCTTTGCTAAGACCTGCTAATTTGGCCTACTCTTGAGCTCAGTGCAAAGTTGTGTTAATATTGACTCGTTATAATATATAAAGACAGTGTGCATTTACATCAGAAATTCCTTTTGTTTATGTTTATATGTCAAGATGTATGCATAGCATAGTGGTTATAGACAGGGAAAATGTCATTAAATTATAATTATGATAGTAATGAAAAAACGGCAAACATGAACCTTCACACCTGCAAAAAAACGGAATGTCAAATGGACTGTTTTTCCCATGACACAGCTTTTATTTTAACTACCTTCACTCTTTAGCAATGTTTATCATTTTAAAAAGCAATGATTAGAATTTAAGGAAACCCTAAACATGTGATGAAAATGAATTTATACATGCTTTTGTTCTTGAGAATTTACAACAAAAATATTAAATACTGTTTATTTATTAGATTGTTTATTTACAAGAATAATTTTTATATTTAGAAAATTCTCAAAACTAATACAATTAAAACTAATGCAATGTAATATTTATCATTTACCAGTTTAGAAGGAAATAAATCTGAAAAAAAATTTTTATTCACGTATTTATAAACATTCATTAAAGTATTAAAATATGGGAACCAATTAGTAAATCCTTATTATTTACCATTTATAAATATGATAAACAAATAGTGTAAATAGACAATCTAATAAACAAATAGTGTTTATTATTAATAAATAATGTTTATTTAATTATTGCGAATTCTCAAGACCAAAGAAAAATGTATAAATTCTCCTTTCAGACGTTTAGGCTTTATCACAATTCTAATCATTGCTTTTTGAAAACAATAAACGTTGCCGAGTATTGAAGGTAGTTAAATAATTGTGGTGTCAATAGAAAAACTGACAAACCATTTTTTTAGGGCATGAAGATTCATGTTTGCCGAAAAAATAAAGAAAATAATATCTAGCAAAAAGTATAAATAAAAATATAAAATTTATCTCTCTGTTTTTGTGTAATGCAAATGATTTTATTTTATAAGTGATTAGGCATGAAAGGTACTTTGATATTTTATAGAAATTGGATATTGAATAAAAAAAAATAAATTACTGAAAGATCTTCTTATTTATGTGCCACGTCCCCTCAGAACTTCCTGCCCCTTGTCGCTCATAATAAATTTTCTCTTTCTGTTATTTCTCCTAAACCCTGTTTCACCATCCATTTACTCCAGCTCACTAATTATTATGCATTGTTTTCCTCTGTCTCTTTGTTGCTTCAAGTGTCTTCTTCATCTTTGAGGAGATTGTGCAGCACTCACTGCTATACAGGAGGACAGATATCACGTAACAGTTTAGTATTCTTTTCTTTGTTTCTGGGGTGAAGTTTTTCTATTTCTTAGTAGTCTGCTTGGCTTTTGGAAGTCATCTTTGGCTATCCCAATATGCCTTCGAATTTCAGTGTCACACACTCCATTCTCTGCTAAAACACTTCCCAGATATTTAAATTTTTGTACTTATTCGATTTTGGTATCTCTGATTTGTAATTTGCATTTTGGGTTGTCCCTTTTGCTAACAACCATGCATTCTGTCTCTTTCTGATGGTAAGTATAAGTTTCCTTCTTGTTTCCGTTTTCTCTAAAACTTCAGTCTATCGTATCCTGAGCATCCTTGTTTCTAGTAAAGTTTTTTCTATTTCTTAGTATTCTGCTTAGCTTTTGGAAAGCATCTTTGGCTGACTCAATACCTTTTCAGACCTTAGTGTCACCGTTCTGTCTTCTGTTAAAACATTTTCTGCACTTTGCTTTTTTAAATTGCCATGATCTCATATACTTCTTTTTTTTTTTTATCTTTCTTTTGTTTTTGTTTTTTCAGGTCTGCTGTAACTGACTGTTTAGATTGAATGGATTTTGTGTTTGTCTTTGGTGAAGGCCCAAGCTGAAAATGTTTGTATCTATATATTTACTACTGTCTGTCCTACACCTGTGTCTGTGTGTGGACCTCACCTACTACGTGGAAGAAGGAAAAAGTCCAAATACCCTTGTGGGTGACATAGCTGCTGATTCTCATTTGATGGACAATGTCCCTATGCAAGACCGCAACTTGATCCGATTCAGCCAACTTGGGGAGAGTGTCCAGTTGTTTCGCATTGCAAAAAAAACAGGCAAACTGTACACTTCTCAAACTCTTGATGTAGAAACTCTTTGTAGAAACAACAAAGAATGCTTCCAGATGATCAAAGTTGCAGTTCGCCGTTCAAAAACCTACATGAGAATTCTTAAAGTTAAAGTGATCATACAAGACATTAATGACCATCAACCAGAGTTCCCTGAAAAAAATGTTGAAATTGAATTTTCTGAAGGGGATGCAACTGGGATGAGAAAATCAATACCGCATGCTATTGACAAAGATGTTGGTGTTGTAAATTCTGAGATTACCTATCAACTGGAAAAGAATATGAATGAACCGTTTGCTCTATCAGTCTCTAAAAGTCTGGATGGTATATCAAAACTTAGCATTGTCTTAGAGGAGAGACTTGACCGAGAGGTTCAGGATTCTTATCTCATTCAAGTGATTGCGAAAGATGGTGGATCTCCACCCAAACAAAGTGTTCTTGATGTTCACATTTCTGTTACCGATGTCAATGATAATACTCCTGTTTTCTCGCAGGATGTCTACAATGTTTCTATAAGATACGAACATGATCTAGCAACTCCAGTTGCAATTTTATCAGCTGTAGACTCTGATTCTGGTAAAAATAGCAAGATTTCTTTTCAGTTTAGTTCCAAGACATCTGATCTTGCGAAAACACATTTCAAACTGAATGAAGATACCGGAGAAATTTTCTTACATGAAATGTTTTCATCTGGACAAAAGCTAACTTATAAATTATATGTTGAAGCCACAGATGGGGGCATTCCTCCACTGAGTTCAGTTGCAATGGTTCTGGTCAATATAATCAACCAACAGAACAATGCACCGAGCATTGATGTAAACTTCCTTTCAGCATCTTCCAAGAATGCAGCAGCTATTTATGAGGATGTTGGCGTCGGCAGCTTCATTGCCTATGTGATGGTCACTGATTCTGATTTTGGACCAAACGGGGAGGTAAGTTGTGACCTCTTCAATGAAAAATTCCAACTTTTAAGTTTGGGAACCAAGGAATATAAATTAATTGTGAAAAATCCATTGGATCGAGAAACAGAAGATCATCACGACATTACGATTAACTGTCAAGATAAAGGATCTCCTCCTCTGCATAGCGAAAGAAAATTTTCGATCAAAGTAATGGATGTTAATGATGAAAAGCCTCAATTTTCTGAGGAGATGTTTAAATTCTGGATTGATGAGAATCAAAAGTCGAATTTTCCTGTTGGCTCAATTAATGCCACTGACCCTGACTTAGGGGCTGGCGGTCAGCTCACTTATTCTCTTCAGATCAATAACGATTATTTTCTACCTTTTCAAATTACTGACGATGGATTAATTTCAACTGTTATGTCTTTGGACTATGAATTCGAAGATGTTTACAAGTTTAAAGTTTTTGTAAAAGACAATGGAATACCTTCATTGAATAATACAGCAAACGTGATAGTTGAGGTCCGAGATGAAAATGATAACGCTCCATATTTCACATATCCCAGCATTAACCCTTTTACTTTAGATGTTCTCTACTACCCACATCACACAAATAACATCACAGTTCTGAAAGCATCTGACATTGACAGTCGAGAAAATGCCTTTTTAAGATATGAAATAACAGAAGGCAATGACAAGCAGTTGTTCACTATAAACCATTATACTGGTCTCTTGTCTTTTAGCCGTGTGGTCACTCAACAAGATGCTGGATCCTATGACCTTGAGTTTGTCGTGAAAGACAGTGGCACTCCAGTTCTATCTGCAAGTGTTGACATGATCTTGAAACTTACCGTGAGCAACAAGACATTGGAAATATCAAGTGCAAAACACATGAAAAGTGATAAACGCATAAATTTGGTATTAATGATCGTCATTGTGCTGGTGGCAGTGACAGTGTCTGTATCCATCACAGCCGCCATGTCAATTTGCATTATTCGATGCAAGGATCGGAGAAATGCTTCCCGCAGAGATGGAGTAAATGCTCCTTGCAAATGTATCACTGAACATGGACATTACACTTGTTCTTCGCAACAATCTACCTATTGGCCTGATGGCTCCGGAACCTCCAAGACTGATTCTGATTTATCAAGAACACATATAAGAGGCTCAAGGAGAGATGGATTTAGTGGAAAGAAAGCAATGGATGGTGGTGTTTATCAGGTGAGTAATAATCATGTATATATGTCTTGATTTTGTTTATGGGATCTTAAGGAATGAAATAAAGGTAAAAAGAAAGAACAGAAAAAAAAGATTTCTACAGAACATATTATCCGGGCACTGTCAAGTAATTAGAATGCTTGATTCTGACCATATGAGACTCATGTTTGAATCTTATCATGGTCGATTTATCAGGAAGGTGACTTCTTGATATTATTGGTCTGTGGTGGCGATTCCAGAATGCAGCACCTTTGGAAAGTTCCTGAAAACTATAGCACAGTTTGACTGAAGCCTTGAGAATGAAATTGGGTAAATGGAACTCTTCGGGAGTTGTTGAAGGTTGTGCCAGTATGATGTCACAAGTCATCGTGACTGATGGTTTGAGTGTACTGGCCTTGATCACACCAGATAATATGCTCTTTCCTAGAAACTGTGACGAAAATCTACTCAGTGTAAGCCACAGATAAGTATGAGTTTTGAACAAATATAAATGTGCCTTATCAGATATCTGCAACAGGGATTGGTTTAGCAGCCCTAATAGACAAGCATACTCAGATATGAGCAGCCAGCCACCGTTATCCGAGAGGTTTCACTGTAGAAAGATAAATGTTAAGCTAACAAGATAAAACAATAGGATAAAGCATTATATATTATTACTATATCTATCTGCTCTACCAAATTCTATCACATCATCTATATAGGCAGTCCATCTAAGCGAAGGAAAACACAGATTTTACATATCTGTTCTCTTGCAGTCATATCCAAAGTTAGAAAACGCTTGGGGAAGTAAATCCAGACAGAAAACCTAGAGTGGAGCCCCAAAGGTAGCTGGTTATCAACATTAACAACTTTCAGGCAACTCCTAGCAAAGCCAGCCCCAAATGTAATATGATGTATTCCCTTGGATCTTGTCGATAGATAATTGATTGATTCATATTTTATGGCTTATCAACCCTATGTAGGTTATTTAAATCCAGAAAATATTTTAGATTGTAAGAATTTTTTATTTTAAAGATAATAATGGTTTAGTGATACAAGTCTTACTAATTAACCCACAGTTTAGGGGGGAAAAGAGGTGGATTCACACCTTTCTCAAAGTAAGTGAATATTCCAGACCCAACAGTAATTGGAACTTGACTCTCTAATTAACAATTCCGAGCCATTATTCATTACATTACCCACAAATTCAATACAGCACCTGGTATTCTTAAGTAGTCACCTACCTAGGTAGTGACCAGGCTTGACGTTCCTTAACTTCAGTGATTGTACGGGGAGCCGTGTGTCAATGTGATATGGCTGTAAGCCTTGTCAGTACTGCCAAAATGAGGGCCATGCAGACTGGACAGTGTACAGACTACATATACCATCACTCAGGCCTGTAACCTGGAGAAGACACTCCAGTCTCACCAACAAAGGCTTGAATTTTGACCAAAAAAGGTGTTACTTTTATCTTGTGGGATAGCTGGATACCTTCCATATATCTACATATTTTAATATAAATTTGCATACATCTAAGCACTCACATAGAAATACATATATACATGCAAATACATACATAGATGCATGAGAAAGATTATCCGTTTATATGTATGTCACCACATTGCATATATAATTAGTGTTATGTGTTTATGCAAGTTACCAGCAAATGTTCATTCCCGGGTGTCCCCTTGTAGTAAATGAGCTACACTTTTTCTTTTTTTTACAAATACTTTCACGGTAATTGCTCCGATGAGCTGCTTTTGCTGGTTCCCAGGCCTCATGAATTTAAGCGTCCTACAAAGCTGGCATCCCGTTCCCACCCCTTCACCATTGAAACTGTTAGATGTAGACGTCTCTTCTACTCCAATAGCTTCATGTCTCACACATCTCACCTGTGGAACTCCCTTCCTTATTCCTGTTTCCCTGACAAATATAATCTCCAACTATTTAAGTGTAACGTCAATCGATATCTCCAGTTGCCTTGATCTATCCACTTCCCTTCTCTACATCCTTTCCCCTTTCATTCCTATCTGCTCTCACTCCAAATCTTCTGTAACCCCCTTGCCTTGATCGATCCACTATCTTTCTCCACATCCACTCCTTTACCACTCCTATCTGCTCTTCCTCCAAACCTTCTGTAACCCCTTGCATGCTAGTGGCTTCCAGCCTTGCTTGGGGTGATAAGCTTAAAAAAAAAAAAAAAAAAAGTTACTGAATAGGTATATTAATGCATGCATATGTATTGATAAACAAAAAGGCACATAGTTAAAAATTTATAAAATATATACATATGTAAATTATCTGCACACAAAAGTACACACATATATTTCTTTATACTAAAAAGTTTATTTAGTGGGTAATTGTGTTTGAGTATACAATGTGTTTATTTGCAAACAGTGAAATTAACATCTACTGGCCTAGATCATCAAAAGTTTTTAAAACAATATTTACTCAAACACATGTAATCACTAAAGTTTATAGTAATAAAAAAACTGATGGATTGCTTTTATATATATATAGATATATAGATATATATAGGGTGCAATGGATAAATTATTTTTTGAATTACACACAAATGAAAACAACAATGACATCTCATTTTAACAGATATATTTGCCAAAATTACATAAAAATATTTTGAAATACTAAAGAGTAAATTTATTCAATAAAATCATCATTGGCTTCAACCATGGCCTCCAGAAAACTTTGGAATCTCCTGCAACTTTTTGGAACAGCCTCCTTGTTTAACTTGGTGAATGATGTCATAACCCTTCCCTTCAGTTCCTCTTTGATGTTACAAGGAGTTTTGTTGGTCTCTTGCTCAACTACACCCCACACATAATAATCAAGGGGGTTAGTCTGCAGAGTTAGGTGGTCAGATGCAAGGGGGCGATGTGGTCACAGAAATTGTCTGACAGCCATGACTGGGTTCTCCTGCTTATGTGGCATATATTATATATATTGTAATCAAATATGGATTAGTTGACCTATTATAATACACAAATACACAACAATTATACAAACAAATGCTACCAGACAAGACAAATTACACATGAGGGTAAAACATGAAAAACAAGCAACACAAAATTAAAAAAATACCAAAATTTTTTTCTCGTCCATATTTAATTTGATAAAGCTTAAATAAAAGCAAAACATGTTAAATTCATAAAGATTTCCTATTTTTTTCATATCCTATCATATACATATCTATTTATCTCTCTCTCATATATATATATATATCCTCCACTGATTATCTTCTTACTCTTACCACTTGAGGATTGTGACACAACAGCATCAACATCTAACAGTCTATATGAAACTTTAAATCATGGAAAGGAAAGGAGTATTGTTTTACTTGTTTTATATTGATTCTGTTTTGTATATTTTTTATATTGTACATGAAGTACAGTTTTTATAGCCTCCCAGTTTGACTGCATTATACAATATATATATATATATATATATATATATATATATATATAACAATTGAGGGGAAGTGTGCAAAATAATGATGACCCATCCATCCACATTCAAGTTATATTTGTTTTTGAAAAGAAAAAAGAACTTTAGTTAAATAAAAATTATTAGAGACCAACATGAGTTATGGGCATCATTAGTCATGTTAAATATTTGTTTTACAAATTTAACTGTATTTTATTTTCGGTTTAGGGTCAATTCGGAAGAAATAAATAAATATAATTTATGTACATATATGAGAAACAGTAAAATTTTGTTATATGCTTTTTTTTCTTTTCAAAAACAAATATAACTTGATTTTGGGCAGGTGGGTCATCGTTTGTGTGAAAGAGTAAGTACGTGTGACAAGAAATAGTTAGAATTTACTTCTTACTGTGAACTGTGTTGCCATTGATTGGGGAGGTCTCTTTGTAGTTTTCAGTGCAGTAGCTTTTTTTGCATGTGAATGTGAATGAGGTCTTGATCTCTGTGTGTCTCATGTCAAAATTTTGCACACTGCCCTTCAAATGTTAATATGCCATGTAAAAAAGAACTTATATATATGGCATATTATATTTAAGGATCTGACCCATCTAACTACCATCCTATTAGTCTCCTACCACTCTTCAGTAAAGTCTTTGAGGCTTTAATCAATGCCAAAGGCGGTTAAGCACCTTACTTCACATAATTTGCTCTCTGACAAGCAATATGGTTTCTGCTTTGCCTGATCCACTGCTGACGTGCTCACAGCCATAACTGAATTTGTATACCAAGCACTTAACAATAATTGAGAAGTTTGAGCTGTGGCTCTAGACACCTCTAAAGCAATTGATAGATTTTTGCATGCTGGCCTTCTTTGTAAGCTTCAGGAATATGATATTCCAGGATGATTATTTGACTTAATACAATCATTCCTGTTAAACGGTGAAATGAAGGTCACCCTAAACGGGTTCTCCTTTATCGCGAATGCTAGTGTTCCCCAAAGCTCTATCTTGGGCCCTACACTATTCCTGATCTTCATCAATGACCTTCCCGATGTCATCACTTCCCAAGTAGGCATCTATGTGGATGATACTACTATTTACTGTTGCCTCAATAGTCAATCTTGTATCATTGACAAAACTAACCTGGCTGCTGATCTCAGGACCTCCAATCTCTGGTTGACTGGGGCAGGAAATGGCTTGTAAACTTTAATTCCTCGAAAATGAAACTCCTCTCCTTTATCCACCAGAGAGAACCCTCTCTACCTCCCATCGGAATGGCTGATTCCCAACTCCTTGAGAGCACCTCATTACACCTACTTGGTCTCACACTGCCGACTGACACGAGGTGGAATAAATACATTGAAGCAATAGCTTCATCTAACGCAAGGAAAGTTGGTTCTCTATGTCATGCCAGAAAGTTTTTCTATTCCATCCTTCAAATCTATAAATCAACCATCCGTCCTTGCATGGAATATTGCTGTCATATCTGAACTGGTGCCCTCGCTGTATGTCTCAAGGTCCTTGACAAAATCCACAGACGAATATGCAATGTGATAGGTCCTGATCTGGCATCTAGTCTACAATCACTTTCTCATAGATGTATTGTGTCTTGCCTCTGTCTCTTTTACAAGTATTTTCATGGCAACTGTTCTGATGAGCTACTTTTGTTAAGTGAACTACCAGGCTGGCTTCTCGGTCCCACTCTTTCACTGTCAAATCGGTTAAATATAACTGTCTCTTCTACTCAAACAGCTTCTTCTGTCACACTTCCCATCTGTTGAACTTCCTTTGCCCTGCTTGCTTCCCAATGACTGTAATCTTCAAATATTCAAGTGTACTGTCAATGGACATCTGATACCTTGATCTTGTTCCCTCTGTATCCTTTCCTCAAACACGCCTCTTTACTCTTGCTCTTAATCCTCTGTAACCCCTTGCGTGCTAGTGACACTCCCACCTTGCTTGGGGGGGAATTGCTTAAAAAAATATACATTCTGTGTATTTAGGCAGCAAAACAACCATCAATAAATAAAAACATTTATAATTTAAGAGCCCGCATCTTCAAACGTATATAAAAAAAAACACACTAGATTATTTCAAATGTCTAGGATCTAGACAAAGAAATTCTATATACCACACCACATTGGACATTAGTTCTTCATAATGACTGCGAAAGTTGAAAGTACAAAAATAGCAAAATATGAACTTTGGACAGTTTACTCACAATTTAAGTGCAATACTCGGTACCTTATCTGAAAATTGGAAAAATACAATGAAAAATTAAGCAGATAGACCTTGTCAGTTCTTTTTAATCAAACTTGTTTCCGTATATATATATATATATATATATATATATATATATATATATATATATATATATATAGCCTTGGATGGCAACTGGTCTAGGAGAAGGACAACTCTGAATTCAAAACCTGCGGAGGGTTGTTTGTGGACCTTGTGGCATCCGTTGCACCAGCTCCCTGTATTCGTCCCTCCAAAAAGTGTGGATGGCCCTGCACAAGGCCTTCACCACTATAATCAAGTCCTGTGTGGCTGTCGGGCTTTCGGTTTCTGGGAGCTGATCTGTCTGACCCTCATACGTCGAGTTCGACGGGAGAAGCATAATAAAAAAAAAAAATAATAATATATATATATATATATGATGGTTGTTGACAATGAATAATCTAAAATATTACCCCCCTCCCCACCAAAATGAACTGTGAATGGCTAGTTTCCTACCATCAGCCATTTTTTGAATACCACCAGTGGTTTACATATAGAGTCTGCATAATGAGTAGTAAAACATGGTCTAAACATCGTGTGAAATTAATGGTCACAATGCAGTCGAGATTTCAATGTCCACACTATCTGTCTATCTATATATCTATCTATAAATAGATATATAGCTATCTATCTATAAATAGATAGATAGCGAGATAGAGATATATAGATATAGACAAAAAGTGGGAGAGGGTGAAGAAGAAAATTGCAAGAGAAATTTATAGATGAACGTATAAATATTTATTGAACAATACTAATTTTGGCATGAAGCCATATTCATTCATCTTACAATGAGAAGCAAAATAATTATCAAAAACTCACAAGACCAGCATAAAGGTACTAAAGCTATGTGCACATATATGTATGTATGTGTGTATGTATATTTGTGTGTGTGTATACACACATATAAATATTTATGTGTGTATGTGTACATGATGATTGTCACTTTTTTTGCCGAAGAAGACTGTCTCTTCACTTGGTAGCTTTTTTTTGTTTTTCATATGTGTGTGTATGTATGTATGTATGTATGTATGTATGTGTGTACACATATATACAGATATGAGCACCCTACTGAAAATTTTTCAGTCTAACCAAGAAGCCCTTCCTCAAAAATCTGATGATTAGTCATTTGGTCAGATCTAAGAGAACTGGGTTGGGCCCAGGAACTCCACCCACCATATGTGTGTGTGTGTGTTTCAGTGTCTTTGTGTGTGTAAACATGAAAATATATAATTATGCATGTTTTATATTGATGAGTGCATACACAATTACAACCACATACATGCACCCAGGCTTATAATCAATGTCGCTTTGATTGAGAAAACTGAATTAAAAAATAGCAGTTTCCAATATACTGCTATGTTTACAATTATGTGTAATTTAAAAGCCTAATAATGTTTTGAATAAAGCTAAACAACGAATCAAGTAGGACAAAAGTAAATCCAAGTTGTGCTCACATTTCATTTATTACCCCTTCAGTCTGAGTTTTGGACTGCCATTTCAATTGTTCCAATGCATATATGCACACAAAAACACACACAGACTTATAATCGTCTAATAATATACGTACAACACCTGCAAAGGTTAATAAATAGACAGTTACTAGTTATGAGATCAGTTTTATCTCAGCAATTCAGGTTTCACACTTGTGGCCTTCTTCCAAGGTACAGCTAGTGATTGTAAGCATAATTAAGGAGATTGAATGTAGGATAAGTTGGTCCTAAGGGTACTTTTGACCAGCAGTCCATGGTATCCTCAGCATTCTTCTGTAGAACCACATTTCTGTTGCTTCAAGTTTTTTCTCCATCTTTGAGGAGACTGTCCAGCATTCACTGCCAAATAAGAGGACAGATATCATGTAACAGTTCAATACTCTTTTCTTTGTTTCCACTGAAGTCTTTCTGTCTCTTAACATTGCTTAGCTTTTGGAAGACATCTTTGGCTATCCCACTGCATTTTCACATTTCAATGTCTCACATTCTGTCTTCAGACATTTCCAAGATATTTAAACTTTTGTACTTTTTTGATTTTGGTATCTCTGACTTGTAATTTGCATTTTGGCTCATCCTTTTGCTAACAACCATGCATTCTTTCTTCCTGCAGTTGATGTTTAATCCTTTCTTCTCACTTGCCTTCACTACCTTCTGTAGGAGGAATTTTGTAGCTTTAGTGGCAATTTAGTTAGCCCAGACATTCATTAGTTCATCACACCAACCATCACAGTCCTGCATCAAGGTCAGAATGTTATTAGGGAGATATTCTGTGTTAAAACATAGATGGTCAGTGTAGGCGATTGCTCGGTGACCAACTCATCCTGCTTCATTGCAAGGTGTCCAAAACAGTAGATCATTCGCAAGTTCTTGTTTTGCTTGCCAGCAGTGTCCTACAAATTGCATTCTGTATTCATGTAAGAGTGTAGAAATATCAGCGATGGGTCCATAGTGCTGTAATAAAACAAACCTAAGCCATACATTTCGTTCCCAGAAGGAACTTCTTCAGACTAATAATGGTTTTATGGATGAAATCAGTTTTATGTGTTGCAGGTAGAAAAACAACAAATGGCAATTACTATTTTATATTGAAAATATGAAAGATTTTTGCAGATATCAAAACATGCTCCTGGTACATTAGACCTGCAAACAATTTTGGTGGAATCGTGTGCGGCGAAGGGAAAATTAAGACATAGAATTCAAACAAATATTAATAAATATGTTGATAGGACATTTTATTAAAATGAGAAATTAAATTAAATGTGAAGAGTTCAAAGCAACTGTCATTGTCTGTATTTGAGGTACTTACATGCTGGTGGGAGCGAAAAAGAATACTTTTACTGTGAAAAAGTGACAGAGAAAGAGATGGCTTCTTTCAAATCTTGCACTGCCTGCAATTATTGTCAGGAGGTGGTAATTCAAAATCTCGCCACCTGTGACTGGCATCATGGGGCAGTAATCCAACAAGATACAGCTTTAAATTAAATCATACAATATACCTTCTTTCCTCACAAAACTAATGTTGTTGCAATGTGACATAATTAAAAACAATACCAATAGAAATTAAAATGAGACAAAAATGACACCTTCAATAAAGCCACTATTGGTCTGAAGAAGCTCCTTCTGGGAACAAAATGTGTTACTTAGGAGATTTATTTTGTCATTCAAATGCCATATATATATAATGAAGAAATATAGTCTTAAGATGTGTTATATTTATGGGATAAATTGCTCAATATCAGAGATAGTGTGTGTTATAAAAGTGAACATAGAGGTCAACACTTAGAGGTAACAGTCTGTTTCAAGCTAGACGCAATTTTCAGGCCTGACGATTACGTCTAGCATGAAACAGAAGCCTCTAAGTGTTGACTTCTATGTTCATTTTTATATATATATATATATATATATATATATTGCACATAAAGTGCTGGTATTAATAAAACAGTGCTCATTGTATACAACAGAGCTATTAAGTATATATTAATAAACTCCGATTCATGCCACCGGTGACGGATTATATATATATATATATATATATATATATTATCCCTCACTGGTAACATGACTCAGAGTTTCATGCACAACGTAGTCTGCAGGTGCTGTATATAGTCAGTTTATACTCAGCATTTGAAGACTGCGTTGTGCATGAAACTCAGTCATGCTACTGGTGAGTGATAATAGGTATATTTATTAATATATACTTCATAGCTCCATTATATTATGTCGAGCATTGTTTTATTAACACCGGCACTATATGTGCAATATATTATATATATATAAAAATAGAATGGATTAATTAAATGTTTCATTGTCCTCTGTTTTAGTTGTGAATTCTTTATTGAATGTCAATACATTGTTTTAAGACTTTTGTTTTATTGCATCTTACTGTTAAAACTTTCTAACAATAGCCAACATTTTTGATGGCATGGGTACACTAGTAATAATAATAATAATAATCTCTGCTTGACACATACTAACGTGTATAACGAGACACTCCCTCACATGCACAGTCTCGAGAACGTGTGTCAAAATATATGTATATTATGTAGATAAACAATGTAGGTATTTATAGGTACCAAAGAGTTGAAGTGTGGGCAATCATATGATGTCCAGCTCAAGTAGGAAGTAAGATGCTTAACATATAATACAAATTCCACATTTAACTTAAGTAGAATATCAATTGTTAGTGATGTAGCAGTGATCATGGACATTTTTATGAATCATTTAAAGCATATCTGTCACGTCGCTAACACAAGTCACATAACCAAATGAGGTCAAAGAGGCACCACATGTACTGAATGTTCACTTTCCGATCATGAGACCTGGGTTCAAATCTCAGCACGGTCATTTTGTCAGGAAGGCGAGTTCATGATGTTATTGGCCTGTAGAGGTGATTTCAGCATGCAGCATCTTTGGAAAGTATCCCAAAACCATACTACGGGTTGACCCTTATGAGTGAAAGTGGGTTGAGCTAGCACAAAGTCGCAAGTCATTGTGACTGAGAGTTTGAGAGTACTAGCCTTGATCATGAACACCAGATAATGTGCTCTCTCCTAGAAACGGTAAATAAGGTCCCCTTGGCATAGTTGCAGTATAAAATACAGGCAGTTTCTGTAAGTGTTGAACAAACACAAATTTGCCTGAGCAGGCGTCTGCAACAGGGATTGGATAACTGCCCTAGTAGACAGGTATACTTGGATACAATCAGCCTGCCATAACATGTACTGCAGTCATAGTAACAGTGGTGTCTTTTGAGCAAGACAGACTGACGGAGCACATCGCTCTTCAAGATGATTTTGAATTCAGAGTTTTCCTACTCCTAGACTAGTTGCCAACTCAAGGCAAGAGAACCCAGTTTGTTTCACTGTTTATCCCATAGCTGGAAGAAGATGGATTTGTGTATTAGCACAATGTGAATGAAACTATTTACATTAATACCCTTACTATTAAGGTAATCTCCATTAATGGTAAAGAGAGAAACCTTTTTTTTTTCATTGGTTGCCACCTCAAGGCTAGAGAATCCAGTCATCTCTACTATTTAACCTATAGCTGTGGGAAGAAGAGATTCATACCTTTCCTAAAGGTATTTGTGCAAAAGTGAATGTAACAAAGTCAGAATTTGAACTTGGTTTGCTGATTTCACTTTCTGAATCATTAACCATTGCACTACCCATGTATCCTTAACTCCTTGAGTCCTGATCACCACTTTCCTGGTGGTAGAGGAAAATAACATAATTCCCAGCCACTGGTTGAACAGTGGTAGAGAAAAATGATTTAATGCTCAGCCACCGGTTGAATGGTGGGTAAAAACTTGTAACTATTTTTTATATCTACCATGAAACATTACATACCAATTATTTGCAAATTTTGACTCAGGAACTCAGACAGAAGGGTTAAAATTGTTCAGGAATGCAGGGCTCAAAGAGTTAAAACATTGCAGTCACTGAAATATCATCTTTGAAGTTTTAATTTTGGTTTTAATTTTAAATGTAAGAAAATAGCATGAAGTTAGTCATAAAATCAACAAATTACTTTTGAGTACTTGAACCTCTGTTTTAAATTATTTCAAAGCCATTTTTGTCACCTGAAGTTAACTTAGATGTTTTCAGACAGAAAAATTTTAAATATGTAATTAAAAATCTTCCCAAACATAAAGTAGCTGTTATAGAATGACAAAATTTGATGAGTACCTTAATGATTTTGTACCTTATAACTAAAATCATATCACTTGAGGACTACCAACAGCCACAACAACTAAAATGGATATCATATATAATGCAAAGAGAAGATAATGACATAATCAATCAAGATGTTAACATTCCACACCACTTCAAATAAAAGGTTGGGAAGGAAACCCCCAGCAATACTGGAAAGAAGGGTAACAGCTACTGGACTTGAGAAACCATTTTTTCGAAAAATGTGTTTTAAGAGAAAGATTTTATAAATTTCAACCAAAAACAGCACTGGCTGCTCAGTCAATGAATGCCAAATATTTTTTCTGTAGGAAAACAGCTAATATTACCATTAACTGGATTTTGAAAAAATATTAATTACTTAAAATATAGTAAAGCTATATTTGTTTACAGCAGGTATTTGTTACAGGTCAGCTCAATACAAAGCTCAAGTAGGTACTGAGTCCTTTTCCTTATCCAGATTTTATGAAAACTTGCTTAAGTTCATGAGCATCTCAGGAAACAGTTGAAATATGGATGACCAAAAATGTCAAAATCCTATATTACAATGACAGACATGTATTCCCAACATTAAAAAGTCATATGATGAGCATCACTCTACTAGTATAATAATATTGTATTACAATATAATCTTAATATATTATTTCACCTCATGCAAGGCAATAAAGCCACTAAGACACAAGGGGTTACTGGATATGGAAGAATTAAAAACAGAAACATTACTAATGAGCAATAACAAAAAGAGTAATCAGTAGGGCAGTAGATGGTGACTGACATTGCATTTAAATTTTTGAAGTTTAAAGTTGGCTGGAAAGCATGGAGCCAGAAAAGAGTTCCAAAAGCAAGTAGTGTGAGAAAAGAAACTGTTAGCATAGAATTTACAGTTAAATCCAGCCAGCTCAACTGTAAATTGATGAGATCTCGACACCAGTCTAGTACTGCACTTGAATTCAAAAAGTCAGTCATAGCGAAGAGCTCATCTGAACAATTACCTTAAAAGTATTTATAGAAAAGGCACGGGGTGGCAACCTTATGGTGTTTGGAAAGTGACTGAAGCCAAGGCACCACATCAGGAAAAATAATATTGCTATGTATAAATGTAAATCATTTAAATATATAAAATTCAAAACATGCCCTCCCACATGTGTAACACTTATTTACAGTCCTCACTTGTCCAAAAGCATCTACGCAGCCTTGTGGTGGTGAACTATTTGCCACCCTGCAATCTCTTTCTCAAAGATGAAACATTGCAAACCTTTTGCTACTCTATTGCTATTTCCCATGTTAAGTGCTCTGACAAGCTACATTCCTTGGTTCCACCAGACCGGATCTGATCATGACATGTATACAAGGATGAATCATCCTTATTTCCTTTGTATTCCATTAATAAAAAGTAAGTTCCACTCAGTCAGCTTATTCTCAAGAGCTGCTGCTTTGTGGAACAAACTCCCAGCATGATATTTTTCCAATCACTACAATCTTGACCTCTTCAAATCTAGGTTTAACTGTTATCATTCCTACATAACTTCATGAACTGCACTTCTTGCCTTCTCTTATGCTCATAAATAAAACATAGTAACACCCTTGAGTGGCTCTTAGGCCTTGTATAAGATGAACATTAGTAAAAAATAAAAATAAAACATGCAAAGAAAGGGGAGTCAAAGTAGTGCATGATTACTGTTATGATGGTCATTTGATTGTTTGTATTGCAGCGTACAAGGGAAAAATCAATGAAACATGTTTATCCAACCATTTATTCAGAGGGAAATTATTAAGGAACTGTAGCAAGCTGTTTTACTTGTAATGTTCAAAGAACCCTCCCTTGTAATGAATTCACAATTGCAGCTGAGTAGGACATAGGCGATCATGGCTCTCCAGACATTCTTCTCCCTTGCAGCTCTTAATAAATTTTGTATTTCTTTTATTTCTCCTAAACACTGTTCCACCATCAATTTACTCAAGCTCACTAAGTATTTTATGCATTGTTTTCCTCTGTCTCATGGTCCATTAATATGTCCTGTGAGTATCGGATTTCCTGAGCCCTCTTCCCTCATTATGTGCTCTAGAAACTTCAGCTGTCTCTTTGTGTTAAGTATATATCAGTTTTCTCAAAATTTGCAATGGTTTGAGATTTCCATTTCTGAACGATATGGAGCTGTTCATGATAAACAATTAGAGTCCCCAAAGAAAAAAAATCTGGAAGTATGAGGTTGGGGGTTGGGGGAGCTGCTAACTGTTCAGTTAGACAACAGCATGTGATCCACTTTCAGGGGAGAGGGGCAAAGTTTTCATGAAGCCAGTGATGAACACAGCATTCATTATGAGGTGACGAATAATAACATGTCTTCCCTGAATCTGGCTGCTACTTTTAATGCACTTTGTATAGATAATTTTGTATGTTTTTCATATGCACATGCAATATTTTCTTCTTTATGTGCCCCCGCTCAGAACATAGGTGATTAGGGATCTACACAATTTCCTTGTCCTTTATAGCTCAAAATAAATTCTGTCTTTTTTATTTTAAATTTCTCCTAAACCCTGTTCCACCATCCATTTACTCAAGCTCATCAAGTATGCTATGCATTGTTTTCCTCTGTCTCTCTTGCCTTCAATCTGTTCTGTGAGTATCAGATTTTCTAAGCCTTCCTTCCTCATTATGTCCCCCAGAAACCTCAACTGTCTCTTATGTTAAGTATAAGTTCCCTTTTTGTATCCATTTTTTCTAAAACTTTGTCATTGCTTACATGGTATCTTCAGCATCCATTTAATGCAGAATCACATTTCTGGTCCTTCAAGTCACTTCTTCATCTTTGAGGAGATTGTTCAGCACTCACTGCTATACAGGAGGACAGATATCATATAACAGTTCAATACTCTTTTCATTGTTTCTAGTGATTTTTTTTTTTGATTTTTTTACTACTGTGCTTAGCTTTTGGAGTGCATCTTTGGCTATCCCAATATGCCTTCGGATTTCAGTGTCACAATTTCTGTCATCTGTTAGAACACTTCCCAGATATTTAAAATCTTTGTACTGGTTTGATTTTGGTATCTTTTGATTTTCAGTTTGCACTTTGAGTTCATCCTTTTACGACCAACCATGCATTGTCTTCTTGCAGTTGATGTTTAATCCTTTCTTCTCACTTTCCGTCACTACATTCTGTAAAAGTTTTTGTATTAGGTTGGTGCAAAAATAATGTCGTTTTTTGACGTTCAACTTATATATATGAAACAACATTATTTTTGCACCAACCTAATAGTTTTCTTTCTGTCTCTGCTATCAACACTGTGCTGCTTCTTCAGGCTTGTTGGAAGACCTCCTCTGGAGTTCCTGTTTTTAATAACTCTGGAGAACCTTATGACCCTTCTAACTATTGCCCTATTAGTCTCCTACCACTTTTCAGCTAAGTATTCAAGTCTTTAATCAATGCTGAAGTGGTTAAGCATCTTACCTCTTACAACCAACTCTTTGACAAACAATATGGCTTCTGTTTTGCCAGGTCTACTGCAGATTTGCTAACAGCCGTCACTGAATATGTATATCAAGCTCTTGATAATAATGGTAAATCTCAAGGTGTGGCTTTAGATATCTCAAAGGGGTTTGACAGTGTTTGACACATTGGTCTTCTGTGTAAGCTCCAGGGCTGCTGAATTACTGGACAATTGCTTGATTTAATCCAATCATTCTTATCAAATCATGAAATGAAAGTCATTTTGAATGGGCTCGCATCCAGATTCTTTCACATGAATGTGGGTGTCCCCCAAGGCTCTATTCTGGGTCCTTTACTATTTCTGATCTTCCTGATGTGATCAGTTCCAAAGTATGCATTTATGCTGATGGCACTACCATTTACTCCTGTCTCAATAGCAAATCCGTCAGAGCTGACAAAATTAACTTGACCACTGTTCTTGAAAAGCACCCCCAATATGTGGTTAACTGGGGCAAGAAATGGCTCCTAAATTTTAATGTCTCCGAAATGAAACTGCTCTCATTTAACCACCAGAGAGAAACTTTCCTGCCTGCCATCAGCATGGCTGATGCTAGACTCATGGAGAGCAACACCCTGTGCCGCCTTGGCCTTATGTTTTCAACTGTCTTGAAGTGGAGCAACTACATTGAATAAACAGCTGCATCTACTGCAAGGAAAATTAGGTCACTGTGTCGTGCCAGAAGGTTTTTCTCATCAGAGCCCATCTTACACATTTACAAATCTACAATTCATCCATGCATTGAATAATTTTGCCATATCAGGTCGGATGCTCCTGCTACTCATATCAAAGTTCTTGACAAAACCAAAAGAAGGATCTGCAGTGTAATCAATCCTCGACTTCAGTTACTTTCTCACTGATAAGACATGGCTTCCCTCTACCTTTTCTACAAATATTTTCATGGCAACTGCTCTGACAAGCTTTTTACCCTGGTTCCCAGACTACATTAGTTTAAGCGTGCTACTAGATTGGCATCTAGGTCCCACCCTTTTACTATTGAGTTAGTTAAATGTAACTAACTCCAACAGTTTCTTTTCTCATAGTTTCTCCCTTCTGTTTCCTTGCTTCCTGGATAACTACAATCTTCAACAATCTAAATCAAACATCAATCTCCATCTTCTATCTTCTTGAACTTTGTTCAGCTTTTATAATTTCCTTGGTCCTTTGACAAATTCTGTATAGACGATTTTGCATGTGTATACACAATGCATGCTTTTCATATATACATGCTATATAACATGGACATCAAAACAGATATTGTGAGATGTATTTATAAAAACGATATCACATACATAATTTCACATGCAAATAAATATGCACCAGAGATTAAATTCTGGATGTTTTCTCCTCTTTTATTTTAAATGCAGCAATGAATAGGTAGCTTATGTCAGTGTTGTAAAATTTGGGTCCCCTATTTGGTTCCCATACTTATTTAATTTTTTTCTTTGTGTGTACCATCTTTCCACTGCTTATTTGTTTTCTCTTTTTGTTGCTTCCTGCTGACTCATGTTCAAGCATGACCCTGAGGGACATATACACAAACACACTTTTATATATTAGATCCCAGAAAGCAAACTGGAACAAATACAGATTCAAAATCATTTGTACATAGAAAATTAATATATGCAGATAAGTGCTTATATTCTGTCTCAATATATATTTATAGATCAATAGAGATAGATGAATAAGGAGTTTTAAGCATTCATGATTACACACACACATACATTTTGATGACTTGGAGGGTATTTCTTCTAATCAAGTTTATCTATATATTTTTATGTGTGTGTACATATGCATATATATATATATATATATATATATATATATATATATATATATATATATATATATATATATACACATACATACATACATACATACATACATATATATATATATATATATGTGTGTGTGTGTGTGTGTGTGTGTGTAGACATATATATATATATATATATATATATATATATATGAATAAAAAAACCCTGAAAAATTCCTATTAACTTTCGTTTATTAGGTATTGAACTGTATCATCTCATGCCCATGAACCTGCCTGACTTTTACGCTAACCTGATGAATATTCATGAACATCCCTATAGCAAAGATTTTGGAAAACCAATAATGTTTTTGCTCTTCTATATACATACTTGTCACAAAATAAAATCCTTACATTTCCCTTTAATACTTTATCAAAGGAAAATGTAAGGATTTTATTTTGTGAAATGTAAGGATTTTATTTGGTCAGAGGACGAAATGCATAGGCTAAGATCAGTTTTCCTTTTGTCTTTATTCACATATATATATATATAACATATAACATATTTATGTTATAATATTTAAATAAATAATTATATATATATATATATATATGAATAGATGTTTATGAATGTCCATTTATCTGTGTGCATGTATTTCCATTTTTGTATAAATACAATAACAACCATTGATATGTAGAGAGATATAAATAAATATTTGTATATACACTTTGGTATGTCTATGTAAAAGTGAATATATAGAAAATATTTGTATATGTGGATATATTATGATATTTGTCTGTACATTTGTATTATATTTGAAACTACATATTTGAAATATTTGGAGCTGTGTATGTGTTTGTGTATATATATATATATATATATAGATATATATATGGAGGCACGGTGGAGTAATGGATAGCGGCTTGGATTGAGGAATCGGAGAGCCGAGTTCGAATTCCACTTGAATCCATTACATTCACTTACGTGCCT
>OZ038479.1:115151236-115153736 GCA_964036315.1 Acanthosepion esculentum
ATATATAAAATAAAACAACTATAATATAAATGGAAAATACAAGAAACAGACCCTACCTATATAAAGACTGAAAAAAGGAAAAAAGAAGCTACTGTAACAAAAAACAAAAGTGCTCAGGGCCTATAGAATAAAGAAACCTAAAATGGGAAATGAAACCGAGACAGAGCTGTAATAATAAAAACAATCAGGAATTATTAAACAATTATAATCATAATCAGAGTAATGGTTATAGCTTAGTGTGTCCTGATTGGTGTTCTTATATATATATATATATATATATATATATATATATTATGCAGTGTTAATTAGAACATGCACATATTCACTACAAAATTGTACATTTTTGTTTCAACGTCAAAAAAAGGGAAAACTTTTTTTAGACGTCTAAAAGGTTTTCCCTTTTTTTGACGTTGAAACGAAAATGTACAATTTTGTAGTGGATATGTGCATGTTCTAATGTAACACGGCATAAGATAAATAAATATTTATGGCTCTACTTTATGTATTGAGCACTATTTTTAAATTAATGTTTTGAACACTGTAATACTACTGTTCGTTCTTCTACACCATGATATATATATATATATATATAAAAGTCCAGTTTACCCCATGCATAGCATAAATCCACTAATTGGAAACAGAAACATTACTAATGAGCAAGAACAAAAAGAGTAATCAGGAGGTCAATAGATAACAAATGACATTGCACTTAAATTTTTGAAGATTAAAGGTGGATGGAAAGCTTGGAGCTGGAAGGGAGTTCCACAAATGAGAAGTACAAGAAAAGAAACTGTTAGCACAGAATTTGCAGTTACATCTAGCCAGTTTAATTCTGAGTGCTATAGTGAAGAGTTTATATATATATATATATATAGTTTAAAATTTGCTGTATTTAGAGAGGAACAGTGCTAAATATCAAGGATTGGACATTTATAGATATAGACAGTATGGACACAGGAATCAACATGGGATGGTGACTGTCAGTTTGACGCCTCAGTGTAATCTTTAGACTTGGTCTGAAGATTGTATTAAGGCATGAAACTGATAATGCCTCTGAATTTCCCATGCATGCAAAAAAAGAACCTCAACAAAAACTAACAGTACCTATAGAATAAAGAAATGGGAAACCAATTCAAAACAGAACTGTAATATATATATATATATATGTATATATGTATATATATATATATATATATATGTGTGTGTGTGTGTATATGTATATGAGTCTGTTTATGGAGAAATAAAGAGACATATGCAACTGAAAAAGTACAAAAGCTTTATGACTTTGTGCATTATAAAATAGAAAATTACTTATATTTTGTGCCTAAAAGAAAAAAAATGTCAACTAATGCAAGTAGTTTTGGTTTAAATTTCTGGGACTATCCCCATCTTTTTTGTTATTATCCTCACGTTTCAGTCCTTATACCTTCCTACCTACTTCAGGTATCTGTCCCAAGGGATAGTAGACTTGAGATTAAAGCATTCATTTGTGAATTTAGTGACATGGTAATTATGAGTTTGATCCTTGGATCAGGTAGTGTATACTTAAACTCAGTGGGAATAGGGTGAGCAAAAAGGTTGAGTTTGAAATTCCCAGAAGGTTAGCTGGATCAACAGACACCTGAAAAAGACCAGAGGGCCAAAACAGTGTGATAACAACACAGATGAAGATATTAGTCTGACGGTAAATTGTGTAAATAGTGCAATTAGATTATATTTAAATTTATTATTAACAGAATTTTCTGTCTGGTATAATGTGTGGATTTCCTATTGCTTTAATAATTTATACTATTTACTTAGGTTTCTTTTAAACCTTCCTTGTTATATACTGTTTACTATATTTGATGCATTTTGTGTATTGTACATCAAAGCTTTTTCAGAATATATATGCTTATATAGATATGAGAAATTATTTATTTTTGTTATATTATGGTAGTTATGTTTCTTTGTATCCAAGTATAGTAGCTGTCACTTGACCACATCATGAAGGAAGGTATGATTTTTTTTTTTTTTTTTTTTAAATGTAAAAGGATGGTTTAGCTATGTAAGTTCGTCAGCTAGTCATGAAAATGTTGTGTTTCATCTGTAGGCATGTTACAATGACCACAGCATCAAAGAATGGGCAAAATTAACTCATTGACTCTTTTGGTTGATTTTCCATCTGTTTATATACACATCTATAGATCCGCTTTGAAAAGGCTGCTCCCTTCTCATTGGCTCATGACGTTATATCCTGGTTGTGAAAGCTTTCTGATTGATTGGTCAAACTATGGCTTTGTTTGCCTGTCAATTTTTATTATCCATCTATTTTTAGTGATGGTAAAAATTTTTTTTTTTTTGTTATTTATTTTTTCTCTATCATCATAATATCATGTATCCTTTCTATATTTTTTATCAAAAAGCATATTCTGAGTTTTATCTATAATATATATATATATATATATATATATATATATATATATATATATATATATATATAAGACAATATTTTTTCTTTTTT
>OZ038479.1:115158736-115161236 GCA_964036315.1 Acanthosepion esculentum
CATTTTTTCATTTATTCCTGATATAATTAATTTTTTTAAAATTATTTGCACTGAAATTTTACATAAATTATATTGATGTTATAGTGAAATTATATTCAAGGTTCTGACCTGGAAGCTTGAATTCTGTCACTTTTCTATTGCTGTAGTGTAGCTTCCTTGTGTTGTTTCTATAAACATTTTAACGGTAATTGTTCTGATGAGCTTTTCATGAATTTAAACACCATACAAGATTTGTAGCCATGTCTTAGAATTTCACAGTTGCATTTGCTTGTTTTAACCATAAGTTCTGTAGTAATAGTTTTGTCTCCCACACTTCTTGCTTGTGGAACTGTCTTCCTGCTTTTCTGTCAACTACAATCTTCAGAAATTTAAATGCAATGTCAATTGTCATCTTCTTTCTGTTTGGATCTTGTTCTTTTATAGTCCTCTCTGTTTCTGTCATTCTTAGTTATCCATTGCATCTGAATAGCTTTTCTTGTCTAACCTGGGGTGAAATGATAGAAAAAACTGTTATGGTGATATTATATTGATTTATACATACCCAAACATTGTAAGTATTTGCAAGCAGATATGTTGGCTGGTCAGTCTTTCCTAATCTGTTGGTTCTATAAATGAACTGATGACCTCATTATTATTTAGCAAACCAAACACTTTACTGCTTTAAGAAAAATATGTAATATATTTAATTGTCTACCTTTTAAATACATTTAATTTTTTTTACATATAAAAATTTACATACAAATTAAGATTATAACCAATAATAATATTTTCTACATTTGGTATCATATTAGTTTATGGAAAATGTTTATCAATCATTTATACTATTTTAAAATAATATTTCATTTAAAAAAATCACAAAAAGGAAAAATCTAAAACATTGTTCGGTAGACGGGGAGAGTCAATGTGTCACATCTCAGCCCTCTACTGAGTCTCAAAATGTCACGTCTGTGGTGGATTCTGCTTTTTCTTTTTATAGATCATGACAGCTGTTAGGGAGATGCAATTAAATATACTTTGATTTTTAAAAAATATTTATTCAGTATTATTATTGTTTAGGTAATAAGCATTATAACATAGCACAAATAGCTATATTATAGAAAAAGGAATTTTTGACAATATATGCATTTTTTACTTATATATGTTTATTTTTTTAAATTTTATCACAAACGACATTCTTGTCCATGTAGTTATGGATAATGTTATACATTAATTACTAATTTTTTTAATTAATAACTATTTGCGCTCAGTTGTTGACATTAATAGCTATCTGCTGATGTGTTAAAATTTTGGAATAATGCAATAATAAAAATTTAAATTTCATCTCTGATAGATATCGTGATCTGTTAATCAATTCACCCCAAGCAAGGAGATAATGCCACTAAGATGCAAGGGGCTACTGGAAGTGAAAGAGAAGAGAAGACCTTAGAAGGGACTGGAAACCTGATCCTAAATAGGGACAAACCTCTACTACTGTTCAAAAGGCAAGGGAGGAGTGTGGACTGGATGATAGGTGAACACACACACACATGCGCATATATATATATATAAACAAGTATGTTAACATGGGATATTTTAAACTTTCAGCTTTCTAAAGAATACCAGCATGTAACCAATGGAAATTTGACACCACATGGTTCTTGAAAATGACTGAGATGGTTGAAAGTACATAAAGAAAACAATAGAACAAAGATGAACTTCGGACAATTTAACCACAATTTTGATCCCATTATACAACACCTTATTTGAAAATTGGAAAAATTCAATGAAAGAAATTAAATAAACAACCATTGTTGGTTGTATTTAATCAAAACTTGTTTGGATGAATA
Organism: Acanthosepion esculentum; assembly: GCA_964036315.1. Taxonomy (NCBI): domain Eukaryota; kingdom Metazoa; phylum Mollusca; class Cephalopoda; order Sepiida; family Sepiidae; genus Acanthosepion; species Acanthosepion esculentum. Next base: position 115,160,563 of record OZ038479.1, read on the forward strand.
CTTGCTGCTTAACCTTTATCACTCTGTATGTAACATTATTTGCCATACAAAACATTTATCCTGCCACTGAAGGTGACTCTGTTCCCTAAATTTTCATTTGTTTGAATTTCATATCCTGCTATGGCAACAGAAAACAACTTTGAATGGAATTAACAATAAGGTAATTGCAATTGAGAAAAAAATTGCAGTGGAATGTTAATAATGTAGTGTGCAAGGTTAAATACACCTTACATATTCTTTTCTTATTTATTTATTGATTTCTATTATTATCATTTAAAATATATAATAATAATTCTTAAACTGGTACATTTGATGATGAACTGCTTACTCTGACAGTATAAAATATATATATATATATATATTTTGGGTAGATGGAACTCATCAGCTGGGAGGATAGCCATCTAGGTGAAGGAAAATTCTGAATTTAAACCTCTGCTTTCTTGCGGCCATACCCAATCATGGGAAAGGCTTCAGGAGTAAGCCCTGAGGACAAATCCAGAGCCACAGCCCCTAAAACAGTCCGGTTATGTTTAACTGCATTCTGGCATCACCTCTTGTGCCACTGAAGTCAAACTGTATTGGACTCTACCATTCTCTTGGAAAACATCAGTGGCATGGAGATAGGCGATGTGCTGCATGGGCAACTTCTGATCTCTCATAAAAAGCTGCCTAAG
>OZ038479.1:115168736-115218736 GCA_964036315.1 Acanthosepion esculentum
TACAGGTACTATCTCTGTAACCAGATGTTCGTACCAATTTCTTGCAGTTTTCTTTTCCATAAAAGTTGCAGATTTCCCAATGCAGATATTGGCACAGACTGCTTCAATGGAATCGAAGGGTCTTCAAAAATTTAAACGCAATGTCAGTTGTTATCTTCTGTCTCAATAATTCCCGTTCTTTTATTGTTCTCTCTCCTTAATAATGTTTGTCTTTTTCTCATATTCTTTCACACTCAGTAACCCCCTTGTGTCTTAGTGGCTTTATTGCCTTGCTTGAACTGAAATGATTAAAAATATTAGGAGAAGGAAAACTAATGTCTAAAGAAATTCTATGCTAACAGTTTCTTCTCTCGCACTTCTCTCTTGTGGAACTCTCTTCCAGCTTCTTGCTTTCCAGTCAAGTTCGATCTTCAAAAATTTAGATGCAATAATAATAATGTTTTCTTTTCTCCATATTTTCTTACACTCTGGACCCATTGTGTCTTAGTGGATTTATTGCCTTACTTGAGGTAAAATGTTAAAAAAAAAATCTATCATCACAAGGTTGAATTAATTCATACAAAAGAGACAGTGGAATGAGAACAATCTATAGCTATGGGTTGAATAAAAGTCTGGTTCAAAATTCCCATACTGTTTCCTGAATTAATCAAAGAAGGCTAGAGAGTGCAGTGGCCAAAATATTGTGATCATAACAACTAAGATGAGGATTTTCTTCTTCTATATGGCATGTCCCTTCAGGAGGTGGGTGATCACAATTCTCTACAACATCCCATCCTTTGTAGCTTTCCCAATTGCAGTTCTGCCAAACATTTGCTCAAGCTTGTTAGGTAGGTTATGTTCTGTTTGTCTCTCCCCCTCTTGCCTTTTTATCCTTTGAATGTCAAATACAATGTTCTGAATTTTAAACTTCATTTCACCAAACACAATTTCCCCATTATGTGCCCAAGAAATTTCAGCTGTCTATACCAATAAGTATGCTTTTTATTTCCATGCTGTATTGAATAAACAAGTGTATATTATCCAATTGTATAACAAGATCTCATTTAAATTTTGATAAAATATTTTATTGGACAGAATATAACACGAGTAGTAATATTATTAATTACAAGTGATATGACTTAAATCCATAAAATTTTTTTTTTTTTTTTTTTTTTTAAAGTCCCAATTTTGCATTAATTCCTAGCTGGATGGAAAGTTACATTTGTTTTTCATTGTATAATGTAACCTATATTGAGTCCCCAATTCCAATCTGAAGAACGGAAATGCATCGAAACACCCTCAAACTCCTCCAATACCTGAACAATTGAACTTCCTTAAAACCCATTTCAAAATGTTTAGGATATCCAAATTTTAAAATCCTAGAGAGAAAATTATCTTTAAATAAATTTTGTTGATATGTTTTAAATGTGTTGACATTTCATTCAGTTAAAAAAAATAATTCAAAGATTTGGTTTATTTATATTTGCAATTTTGTACATATCTTTCATACTTTATTTAGAAGAGTTCCCTATGGTGATATATTAAATAAATTTGTTTTTATTTGATAAAAATATAACAAAAGGATAGTCTTGTTATTATTGGTAGCATCTTCTTTGAATAATGACTGTTTATACAATCATCCATGTTCTTGTGTATTCAATGATTTATGATTATAAGAAGGGAATATTCTAGAAACTATTTTTCCCATTGCTTGATCTTGCTTTTGTAGGAGGCACAGTGGAGTAATGGATAACGGCTCAGCTTGAGGAATCGGAGAGCTGAGTTTGAATTCCAGTCAAATCCATTACATTCACTTATGTGCTAATATCCTTGGGAAAGGTATGAATCCTCTTCTCCCCTCAGCTATGGGTAAATAGTAGGATAGACCAGGTTCTGTAGTCTTGGATGGCAACTAGTCTACCGCAGAAAGAAATGGCAACCTACTGCAGAAAAAAATCTGCCTCGACAGTTATGTATCGAAAGATACATGATCGCCTAAGCGTGTATCACGCATGGTACATTACTGACTGAGTTAAGAACAATCTATTAGGTCAAGTCATAAATAATTTCTGTTTTTGTCTATCAACTTTATTCTTCAAAAAATAAAGTATAATTGCATTTTATTTAAAATTGTTTATTCAATTTTGTTAGGAGTAGATAGGCTCACAACTTCTTCCTTGTCTTTTGGACAGGGTTAATGGTTTATCTGAATTCAAAATCAGCCTGGAGAGTGATGGGTTCTGTCAGGCTATCTTACCCAAGAAAGATCACTTCTACTGCAGCTGCAGTGCATGTGGTTCCCCTATGATCCTATGGGATAAAAAAAAAAGGTTTATCTCTTTTTTCCTTTTTAGGATTGAGTTTCCAGTTTCTTTTCTTAAAGTCTCATTCTTTTTCGCTTTCAGTAACTCCCTGAGCCATAGTAGCATTATTGTGTTGCTTGGTGCGAAATGATTAAAAATATATATATATATATATTCATCATTATTTGCATTGACTTTTTTCCCACTTATCAGGTAGCTCTTTAATACCTTTTGATTAAAATTCTACAGGTTTTGAGGTGAAAAAATTTTTGACAAACTCTTGAAACCGTATTTCATTAGAGAAAATATTTCTTCTCAAAGTGTTTTTGCAGCAATTGAAAAAGGTGATGATGTACAAGGTCAGGTGAATATGGTGGTTGAGATAGAACAGACCAAACAAGTTTTAAAATGATTTCCAGTGTTATTCTTGCTGTATGCAACCTTGTATTGTCTAATCCACTGTATATGCTGCCACTACTATGCAAAACTTGAACTATGTTAGTGTTAGGATGGTACATTATTTATTACAATTAATTCCCAAAAAGAGAAATTATTTATGACTCAACCTAATATAATAAGCCAAGATTTTAGTCCATATATGAAATAATTTCTCTCAGCTACACTACAAATACATTCTTAGAGTTAGAGTGATACCTTGTTTTTTGTGGATAGAGCCTCTCATGGCTATGGGTCTATAGGTTATATTTTTTGCATAAAAACTGCAGGGGGTTCCAGAGAGTGAAACAGAGTGAGAAGACTTTAGCGGGGGAAAAGTGAGGAAAGGAAATTAAAGGAACAGGTTTCAGGAAGATAGAAGATGGCGATTAGCATTGCATGTAAACTTTTGTAGGTGGCATGGAAGCAAGAAATTGGAAGGAATTTCCCCAGGTGAGAAGTATGAGAAAAGAAACTATTAGAATAGTAATGGTTGCATCTAGTCATTTCAACAGTAAAATGGTGAGACCTAATTGCCAATCTAGTAGTATGCTTAAATTCATGTAGTCTAGGTAATAGAGAAAAGCCCAACAGTTACCATGAAAATATTTGTAAAAAAGACAAAGGGAAACCATGTCTAAAAAAGTGAAACCACGGTGAAAATATGGCTAAAGTCGAGATGCCATATCAGGACTGATAACATTGCAGATCTTTTTTTGGATTTTGTCAAGAACCTCGAGATGAATAGCAGGAGCACCAGACCAGATATGGCAGCAGTATTCAATGCACGGACAGATGGTAGATTTGTAAATGTGCAAGATGGACTCTGATAATAAAAACCTTCTGGCACGACACAATGAACCAACTTTCTTAGCTATCAAAAGTATTTAAGAACATTTCATTGTTTTATAGAATATTAATTGAAATTAAATCTTTTTGTCACATTGTTGTATGTCTGTAGTTGGTCACATTAGTCTTTATGAAAACAAAATATATACTTCTGGGAAACAGAAGATTTTGTGTCGACTGGATCCTTAGATGTGCAATTAGTATAATGTTTAGCAGCTTAGAATAAGAAATTAGTAAGCCGAGTTTGGATTCCAGTTGAGTTTGTTGCATTCACTTTTGCACAAATAACTTTGGGAAAAATATGGGTTAAATAGCAATCAAATTGGGCACCCTAGCCATGGTTGGCAACTATTTTATGAAAAGGATAACTTTGAATTTAAAATTCATATGTAACTCTGGTGAAACACATGCAGAGTAAACTGGGCTCTCTAGCCATGGTCAGCAGCTATTCTAACAGAAAGACAATTTTGAAGTCAAAATTCACATGTAACCCTGGTGAAATACATACTATGGGTTAAATAACAGGGTAGACTGAGCTATCTAACCATGATTAGCAACTATTCGCTGAGACAGACAACTCTGCATTCAGAATTTATATGTAGCCCTGGTGAAGCACATGCTATGCAGTCATCAGAAGTATTGTGTAGTTTCCAATGACTATGATCTCGACTGCAGTCAGTGTGATAAATTGATGTGAGTGCTTTTAATATTATTAATACTAAGAATATTTTCTCCTCAGAATTATCATTTATTTCTTATTCATATGAGATTCACCAAGTTGAAATTGGTTAAGTAATATTTTAAGGTTTTCTAATTTTTTAATTAAAAAGAAAATGTATATGAAACCATCAAAACAAATACATTGTCGATGATTGTTTTGTCACATCATTTTTTTTCCAGCCTCATATTCTTCTTTTTTTTTTCATCTTTAATCAAGATTAACTTAAATTTTTAAATTCTATTATAAAACTTAAGTAAATTCTTCTTTCATAATATTCCTATCCACTAACATCATTGGTTTGATTCACAAATATATCCACTCACATGTTAACTGGATATATTGCCAGTGTTAGTATGTGAAACATTATAATCCTATATCACTATTTTCGCAGACATTTCTTTAGCATATACGTTTGCACGTACGAAAAGTGGAAGGCATGGATATAGGAAAATCAAATAATTTTTAATGCATGATTTTTAAGAGATAAAAATATATAATCATGAGAATTGATTAAAAAAAAGGATAGAGGCTTTAATTCATTGTGTATGTAGATAGATAGATAGATAGATAGATAGATAGATATGGGTGAACAAATATAGACCCAGATCAATAGAGGGACATAGGCAGACAAACAAACACAGAAGACAGCAAGCTAGTGAGAGAGATAAAGATAAACCATAGAGAGATCTTAACAGACTGGGATAGATAGATAGGTCTGAACAGACTGAGATAGATAGATAGATAGATAGATAGATCCTAACCGACTGAGGTAGGTAGATAGATAAATATCTGTATTATAAATGCAAAGCACATGTCTATCTGCAAGAAATAGCAATGATGTATGTGTATCTTTCGATTGATCAAACTGTTCTGATTATGTCTTTTCATCTAATTCTTTCTTATTTCTTCTTACATTCCTTGCTGTGGAAACTTGTCTTTACTATGCCTCATATCAAAAATGTACATTATCTAAAACTTGTCACATTTTTCAGAATTATGTAAAATATAAATAAAAATGAAATCCATGATAAATGTTGATAACAAAAGCAGTAATTAACATGAAAATGATCTGAGATAGTTATCATTATTTTTCTTTACCATAGGTTACAGTTAACGAGATATGGAAGTTGGCATTATGAGGTGGTTGCTGAAAATTTTTCAGCCTGAGCAAGAATCCCTTTCCTACAAAAACCTGACATCAGATATTTATTTATTTTTTACTTTTATTTACCCAATGCAAGGCCCAAGAGCCACTCAAGATAGAGGGTTACTTAATGAGGTTGTTGTAATACTGTAAGAGGAGGATGTACAGATTATGCAAATATGTAGGAAAGAATGGTTGATCTTAGATTTGAAGAGGTTAAGTTTGTAGCAATCAGAGAAACATCCTCTCAGGAGTCTGTTCCAAATTAGCAGTTCTTGGAAAGAAGCCATTTCGAATGGAACTTACTTATCAAAAGGTATGAGGATTATTCATCCCAAAGAAGGTGGTATGGTAGATTTTAGCTGTAAAGGTCTGAACTAGTGGAACTAAGGAATGTAGCTTGTCTGAACATTTGCCTTGGAAATAGTGACAGAGTAGCGAGAAACTTCTAATGTTTCATCTGTGACGAAAGGGGTTGTAGGGTGGAAGATAATTCATCACTCATTTTTTAACTCTATCAAGGCTGGAAAATAAGGTTTGGGCCGCTCCAGCTCTGATATGGCACAATGCCCTATTTGGAAAAGAAGGTCAAACAAAGAACAATTTATTGCCACCTTGTAATAAATATTTTATGATATAATAAAGATACCTGCATTTGTCTGTGAAAGTGGAAAATATTTTCATCCTTTAACATGTAGATTTTTCTTATGTCTTTGAAAAGATACGTCTGTATGTAAAAGTTGCCTTCCAAAAGCTAAGCAAAGTATTAAAAAGCAAGAGAATTTCATTTGAAACAAAGAGTTCTGAACTGCTATGCAATATCAATCCTCTTATATGGCAGTGAATTCTGAACTTTTCCTCACAGATGACTTGAGGCAACAAAGATATGGTTCTACAGAAGGATGATGAGTATACAATGGATGGAACGTGTGAGCAATGAGGAAGTTTTAGAAAAACAGTAATAATGACTAGTACTTAGAATCAGAAAGAGACTGTTGAAATTTCTGGGATACATAATGAGAAAAGTGGGCTTGAAGAATTTAACACTCACAGGAGATGATAAAAACGAGAGGCAGAGGGAAACATTGAGTAATCTACCTAATGACTTTTTTTTTTTAAATGGATGACAGAACGGAGACTAGGGAGGGATAGTAAAAGAAGAGAAATTTCTTAGAGTGACAACTAATAAAAAGTTGTGGAGATCCATGACCATCTACCTCCCGAAGAGATAAAAGAACAACAATTTGAAAAGAAAAATAACATTATTTTCAACGCTTTCAAATAAGTTTTGTTTTTCTCCATCTCATTATAAATTATTGTTTATAAAGCTATGAGCTTTCTTTAAAAAAAAGACTAAGCTGTGATTGAGTTTTTTATGAGTTTTAGTAAAAAAAACAAAAAAAAACATAGGGTATTATCAATTATAAAGTTGAAAGTTTTTCTACCAGATTAACTTTTCAAAACATCAAATGTTTTGTATGGGGAAGGGTATCTTGTTTAAGCTGAGAACTTTTCAGCACTCCCCTGTATAAGAATCGTTTTTTTTTAAATTTCATTTTTCCATGTCCCTGCTGAATATAGCCAATCACCACACTCTGCAGTTTTCTTTATTATCTGTGAATGGCCATGTTTTATTTGGAAAGATGGAGTGATTTCTCACTCTCTCCTTCATGGTTTGGAATTCAAAGTTTTCCTTCTCTTAGACGGGTTGCCATCCAAGGCTAGAAAGCCCAGTCTACACTGCTATTATCTGTGAATCGCCATGTGTTATTTGGAAAGATAGTGGAGTGATTTCTTGGTCTCATCTCTATGGTTTGGAATTCAGTTTTCCTTCTGTTAGACAATCAAGGCTAGAAAGCCCAGTCTACACTGCTATTTAAGGGAGAAAGATGAATTCATGTCTTTTTTCAAGGCATTTGTGCAAAAGTGAATATAACAGCTAAGGCTGGGATTTGAACATGGTTCGCTGATTCCACTTTCTGTTCTGATATCCATTACACTACCTGCATCTCCATGTCTATGATAAAACTTCATCATGAGAACACAAAATCAGGTTTGTTTTTTTGGGGTTTTTTTTTTGCAGCAAAGTTCACCCTGTACAAGGCCTGGGGGACACTTGAGTTAGAGGGTTATGTTAAGGGGTAGTTTATATAGATAGGAGGGGGAGATAACGGTTAACTCTTGACTTGAACAGGTTAAGGTTATAGTGATCGGGGGAACATCCTCTTGTCAGTAATTAGTATGAAGCTCACCGATAGAATACAGAGGGAATGTGGGTGGTTTGCTACAATGTGAGTGGCATGTCGGGTCCTGTCAGTGAAGGTTAGACATGGTGGAACCAAAGAATGTAGTTTGTCTTAGTACGTTCCATGGAAGTAGCAACAGAGCAGTGAGAAGCTCACCGCATCCCACCTATGAAAGAGAGATTGGAGGGTGGAAAATATTTGTCGCCAACAAGTACTTGGAGATGCTTTTGAATTCTATCAAGGCTGGAAAGTGAGATTGGGCAGCTGCCACCCAAATATGACAACAATACTCTATTCTAGGCCAGATCTGGCTCTTGTAAAGGTAGAGGATAACATGAGGAATCAGGTACTTACTGGAGCGGTACAGGGAGCTGATCATTTTGCCTGGATCTTTAATGATGGATTTTATATAAGAGTTCCACTTGAGATCGGGTGTCAGTTTGAGGCCCAATATCCTCTCAAGGCACAGTGCCTCTTTGAGGGGACATCCATTCATCACGTCTGGTGGTAATTTGGGGTCCAAATGGCAGTGATGAAATAAGGTATAAAAATGAGAATATATGATTTGGAATTTTATTTTACATGTAATATAAAAATTTTGATAATTTCTTTTTGTTGCATAAAATTATATAGATTAGATTTTAATTTAGTATAAATGTGTATGCTGAAAAGTTCTCAGCCTATTTTACAAAAATTGACCAAATATCAGATTATGTTTTTTCAAAAAGGTTTCTTGCTTGGGCCAAGAACGTTTCAGCCCTCCTCATGAGTGCAACATAAATCTTAGTGAAAATGCTTGAAATACGTTAACAAGAGCCTTTATTTTAAAACGAATGATGAAAATGATATGCTCTGAAAATAATCAACAATGAAAATAATGCCAATGATCCTTTCCTTAGCAGCATAGTATGTTCTTTGCCAAGGTTACATACAGTTTTTGAATTCATAGTTTTCTTTCTCTTAAACCGGTTGCCACCCAAAGCTATAGAACCCAGTCTGTCCTACCATTTACCTATATCTGGGGGGTGAAGAGCTGGATTCATACCTTTCCCAAGGGTATTAGCATATAAGTGACTGTAATGAACTTGACTGGAATTTGAACTTGGCTCTCCATTACTCTACTGGATTGAGCAAGTTTTCAGTTATAAAACATCATTTTTACACACAGCCACCACAGTTAACTAAAGATTTTGGTAATTGATGAACAAGAACTTGCATGCTGTACTTGTAGAATTCTCTCTATGCACATTTCTTATCACCATTTCTGAGATGCAGTATCAACTGCCTAACTGTGCTTACATCCACTATTTCATTTTCATAAATGTTTAGCAAATGATGAATGTCAATGGGTGCATTTTTTTCACATCATGGAATCCAATGATATGCACCTGCTTTGTTCACATTTTCATGGCAAGTGCTGTTTTGACAAACAGCTGCTCAGCTGCTATTTGTAACAAGTCAAAAAGAATTCTAGGTTATTCGTGGGAAGGTTCAACCTCCCCTTGCATATCACCAACATCTGCCTCTGATGTCATCGATGAGCATAATAAGATAGGAAGCATTACTTTTTGCACAATCTACATAGAGAATGAATACAGCGGGGAAATTTCTAATGAAGGGGTGGCAATATTATTCCAAAATGGAATACTTGAGACAAGGTAATTTATTTTCTTAATCTAAATTAGACTAAACCAGGTAGAGTGTGTAAACATTCTTTGTCTATGTGCTATGTCCCTTCAGCATTTGGGCAGTCATGGATCTCTACAACTTCCTATCCTTTGTAGTTCTAAATAGTGTTTGTCATCTTACTATCGAACACAGTCCCTCTTCTGACATCCATTTAGACAAGCTTATTAGATAGATTACTCACTGTTTCCTTCTTGCCTTCAATATTTCTTGTGAGTGTCAAATTTTCCAAGCCCTCTGTCCTTATTATAGGTCTCAGAAATTTCTTCTGCCTTTTTCTGATTCTATGTATAGGTTTGCAATCCCTGTTCTTTTATTGTACTCTCTCCTTGATAATGTTTTTCTTATATTGTTTCACACTCAGTAACCCCCTGTGTATTAGTGGCTTTGTTGCCTTGTTTAGAGTGAAATTAAAAAAATAAATAAATTTCCTTAAAACTTCCTCGTTACTCACATGTTCCACCCATAATATTTTCAGCATTTTTCTTTAGAAACACATTTCTGTAGCTCCATTCTTCTCTTCCTCTGAGATCAAATTGCATTCACTGTAATTCCGGAGAATTGATATTAAATTGCAGTTCAACAGTCTTTTTCTTTATTTTTTAATGGAATTTTCCTGTTTCTTAATACTTTGCTTAGTTTTTTTGGAAGGCATCTTTTGCTATTCTGATGTGTCATTGGATTTCTCTGTCACAGTTTCTGTTTGCTAAAACACTTCCTAGATATTTAAATTTCTGCATCTGCTTGGTTTTGATGTCTGTAATTTGTAGCTTTGCATCTGACTAAAATCAGATATAAACGAAAGAACAAAGAACACAAAAAAATAAAATAATATATAAATACACTAATAATAATACATAATAATCATACACACGAACACAACACATTGCTGTGTTGTTGCTATTTATTCATTTTAATTGTATGCAATCTCACAAATAAAAAATAAAAGAAAGGAAGAAAAAATTGTTTTCCTTTTTCTTTTCCTTATGGCTTATTGCATTGGTTGGTCTTTTCTCAAACACCTTCACATTTGATTTACCAATTATTGTAAGGAAGATGGCTTGGGAACAACAGACAAAATCAACTCAAAGGAAGAAAGAAATTGCTTCCCATGATAGAACAAGCTGAGGAAGGCATGCTACATCTGATTTTCTCTTTGTGTATGTGTGTGTGTTCCTTGTTACTCTGCTGCATTAGTCCTATCTCCCTACATGGAAAATCCCCATCCCTTGCAGAAGGCCAACTGTACAATATAGAGATAGCCAGCACTACTACCACTGGCTTTATCATATTATAGACCTTGTGTATGCCGTGTGTAGTAGGTTCAAGACTAAATTGTGTACTCTTTAGAATGTCATTTGCACTCTAAGATAGGTGCAGTTTCCAGGAACCCAGTGAAAATAAGATACAAAAAGAAGAGAAATAAATTTATATACTTGTATAGGTTGCATTAAATACAAGTAAAAGATTTGTTTTTATTAATACTTCGTAGCCATTTGCTAATCTTTCTTGGGATGATAGGGCTACTAAAAAATTTATTGACCAGCAGTCATTAATGTATTATGTAGGTATCCATATGTGAATAGATATAGTGTGTGTATAGGTGAATATGTTCTGGCTGTTTATATGAATATGTGGGTTAGCATGAATACGTAAATGTTTTTAAGTGAGCTAATGAATACATGTAAGGAAACTTGATGGTAATAATGACTGTGAGTAAAATGGATAAAATAGTATAAATTGGGGAATATGACCATTGGACTAATTTTGTGCCGGTGATGGTGGAAAAGACATCTGATCATACCAATGCACACACATGCAAACACACACACACCTTATAATGAAAGCTTGGATGAACTTAGGCAAAAACCAATATTGTAAAAAATTAGCACTAATCATAAATTACAATAAGTGTGGATGACATAATGGTTAACAGTACAGAAAATGGAATTGGCAGATCAAGTTCAAATTCTGGCTGGAGCAGTTTGTGTTCACTTTGTATTAATTTTCTTAGAAAAGGCATGAATCCACGTCTTCCTTCAATTATGAGTAAATTTAAAAAAAAAAAAAAATTTTTTTAATCAATTCATCCTAAGCAAGTCAACAATTCCACTAAGACACAAGAGGCTACAAGGAGTGAAAGAGAATGAGAAAACTTTAGAAGGAACTGGAAATCGTATCCTAAACCGGAAACAAGTGAGAAACTCTCCTCATGTTCAAAATACTGGAGAGGAGTGGGAACTGGGTGATAGGCGAACCTATCTACTCCTATTGAGCAAAAAATAAATAAATAGTAAGTAAATTTTCAGAGATTAAGCAGAGATGTTAAAAGTATAGAGTTGAAGTAGACTTTAGAAAGAACCGGAAACCCAGTCCTAGACAGGAAACAAGGGATAAATCTCTACTCCTGTTTAAAAGACCAGGGAGGAGTGTGAACTGGACAATAGATGAACCCTTTATCCATGACAATATCACTTGGTGAGGTTGTTGCTCTATTTCTCACAATGTGCCTGCAGGAATAAATGGCAACAAGTACTAATGAGGAATACTTTAAAAGGCCCTTACTACTCTACATGATGCAATGACTGACTGAGAGTAAATATATTTCTGTGATATATCATGATTAGGTGTTTGAAAAAATAAGTCCACCAGTTTATTTGTTATTGTTAAATTTTAAAAATTACTCCCCCCCAAAAAAAAAACAACTTCTGCATTTACTTCTTTATGTTCTGTGTCCCATCAGAAACATGGCTTTCCACAACTTCCTGTCTTTTGTAGCTCTTAATAAATTTTGTCTTTTTGTTATTTCTCCTAACCCCTGTACCTCCATCCATTTACTCAAGCTCACTAAATATGTTATGCATTGTTTTCTTCTCCTCCTCATTTTGCCCTGTGAGTATTAAATTTTCCAAGCCCTCTTTCCTCATTATGTGCCCTAGAAATTTCAACTGTCTCTTCCTGATGTGAAGTATAAAACTTTGTGAGGAGATTTTCCAGCATTCCATGCCATATAGGAGGACAGATATCACATAACAGTTTAGTATTCTTTTCTTTGTTTCTAACAAAGTTTTTCAATACTCTGCTTAGCTTTTGGAAGGCATCTTTAGCTATCCCAATGTGTCTTTGGATTTCAATGTCACACCTTCCATCCTCTGTTAAAACACTTCATAGATATTTAAATATTTTGTACTTATTTGATTTTGGTATCTCTGATTTGTAATTTTCAATTTGGGCTGTCCCTTTTGCTAACAACCATGCATTAAGTCTTCCTGCAGTTGATGTTTAATCCTTTCTTCTCTCTTTCCTTCACTACTTTCTGTAGGTGTTTTTGTAGTTTTCTTTCCGTGTCTGCTATCAGCAATGTGCCAGCTGCATATCTTATGTTGTTAAGATTGTCCAACAGGTAATTTAAAAATAACTCTAATAAACTGTAGTTCTGGTTACTTTTCATCTTATTGTTTTAGGTAAGATCTACTCATTTTTAGTCAGACTAATTCATCTTTTATTATTTTTTTTTATCACAACGTTTCTTATTTTAATAATCATTATGACTAAGTAGTGTTTGATTTTCATTGGGTGCCCTATATTTACAGCATTTTGCCGAAACTAAGCCATACTTAGTAAATAACTATGTGTTAAATGAAGTCCTTTAACCATAGGGAAGTCATTCTGTCTAGAAGGAAAATCTCTGATATAAAAAAACATATTGTGAATGTGAAGGTATAAACTAAGTTAGTATCAGGCACAAGTAAACCTATATTGAAGAGGAAAGTCTTTTTGTGCATAAATCTTTTCAGCTCTGATTTTGGAATATGGCACATTCTTCCAACTTTAGTCCTGGGTATGATGATAAACTATATCCAGCAGCAAGGCCTCTGATTGGGAGATTGGAGGTTGTGAGGAGCATAGAATCACCTCTTAATTGCTGTTGTTCCCAGGCCCACTCTGACCTGAAGTTGTAGCACTTGTTAGGGTCCCAGTTATGGGGAAATAGTGAACCCTCAAACAAAAATGAAAACACTAGAAAAATATAAAAATACATTTTGCTAGTAAAAATACCAGCTATATATTTTTATAGTAGAATTACCAACAGTACATTTTATAATAAAATTGCTCACGATATATTTTTATAGGAAAATGACCAACAATGCTTTTTTATAGCAAAATGACAATCAGTAGATTTTATAAAATTGGAGACATGACAAACATTGTCAAAAAAAATAAAAAAACAATAATTTGCTATGATTAATTTCATTTCTTGTAAGAGGAAACCTTTTACTCCTTGTTTGCCGCTAATTAATTATAATTTAATCAAGAAATGATATCATTCAATTAAATTAATTACAATGCAACCTCGGTTCTTGAACATTTCATATGTCGAACAAATCGGTTTTCAAACAGAAAATTTGAGATGAAAATGCCCCAGTTATCGAACAAAATTTTGGTTCTCAAACAACATTGTCGAACCGAGTTAACCCGAACGGAATCATTTCTGTGTTGACCGGTATGTTGTATACATTCATGTGTTGTGGCGTGCATTTCTTTTCTAATTTTATTGGACTGTGACTTTTTTCTCTACCTTGAACCCTATTGGAAAAATAGTTTCGGTTTATGAATATTTTGGGTTATGAACAGTTTTCAAAATAAATTTGTGAATCAAGTTCCACTGTATAAAGTTTGAATTTTTGGCAAACTTGGACCTTTGTGCCTACAAAAAATGGACCATCAAAAGGATGTTTTCCATTAACACCATTATTATTTTAACTACCTTCACTCCTCGCTAATGTCCATTATTTAAAAAATAGATTATTAGAATTGTAATAAAACCTAAGATGAAAGTGAATTTATACATTTTTTTTGTTCTTGAGAATTTAAAACAAAAATATTCATTAAATTGTTTATTTACAAGAATAATATTATAGTTACAACATTCTAAAAACTAATACAGTTAAAACTAATGCAATGCAATATTTATCATTTTACAATTATTAGAATATTTGAACCAACTATAAGAAAATCCTTATTATTTACCATTTTATAAAGTTTGAACCAATTGGCAATTAGCTGATATTTTGCCAACCATTCCAATAAATAATATAATAAATAATGTTTACTATTTTTGTTGTCAGTTCTCAAGAACAAGGAAAATGTATAAATTTACTTTCATTTTATTAAAATTCTAGTCATCACTTTTTAAAACAAACATTGCCAAGGAGTGAAGGTAGTTAAAATAATAGTGGCGTCAATGGAAAAACTGTCCTTTTGACACTCCCTCTTTTTTGCACACTTGAAGGTCCAAGTTTGACAAATTTTTGTATTTAGATCTTGGCATATGGGTTTATATGCTGCTAAACAAAAACAACTAAGACAATTCTTCCAACTTGAACCAGCACTAAAATAAACTGGTGAAGACAACATGAGAATGATAAATCAAAGATTTCCAAACCAGAGTTAGATCTGCAGATTTCCTTTATTACCTTCTCTAGGAGTTCCTGTATTTTCCTTTCTGTCTGCTATTAATACTCTGTCATCTGTATATGTAATGTTGTGAAGATTGTCGGCACCAGTAATGAATTTTGGGTGAAATTCTAATTCTACCAAAGTTTAAAACAATATTTAAACATAGTCTAGACAGAAAGAGAAAAGTGGACCAGAACAAATATTCACTATTGCCTACTCCACAGTCCGTTTCATTCCACCATCAACAAAGGGAGATTTGAGGTTTTCTCCTGGTTTTATTCACACAAAAACCAGTTTTTAATTTTAATTCAGAGTTGTTCTTCTTCTAGACTGTTTGACAACTTCAGCTGGATAGGCCAGTCTGCCTTACTATTTAATCTATAGATAGATGGGAAGAGATTGATTTATACTTTTTTTACAAAGGTATTTGTGGAGTAAGTCCAATTGGCAAAAATGCCCATCTAACAAAACTGACAAAGTTACCAATAAACAATAAGAAAAAGAAGAAAAAGAAAAACAATAAGAAAAATAATACTAAGCAAACAATATATATGCAAGGTAAAGCTAGACAAAGCAACAGTAAAAGGCAAAAGGTTCACAAAATGAGAGTAGTGTTAACTATGCAAAAGGGATACAGTCAAGTGATTGTATCATTCTGACTTTAACACAAGAAAGGAGAAAAATATGTTCGATGAGACCAACAAGTGGTCTATTTTATTGTTTAAGAAGAAATACCAGCATGTTTCTGTGTTGTCTATAAATTTTAAATGTGTAAACATGGCCACTCTGCTAGCAGTGATCACCAGGGAGGAACAAAGAACAGTGATTTGAATCTGCAGAGAACATGCAGCTCCATTGATGATAACTCACCAGTTTGCCATTACCATCTCTCAATCTTGCTGAATCTTCTCGTCAGTGGTGGAAGTTGATGGATGTCGTGCTCCTTCTTTATGCATCGCAGATGTCAGGCTACTTTTAAACTTCTCAATCCACTCATACACACTTTTATGCAGTAATGCACTGTCACTGTATTGTGTTAAAAGCCTTTGATAAATTTCAGTCCTTGACACACCTTCGACCAGAAAAATCGGATAACTGCCCTTTGTTCCTTCTTGGTGCGCATTGCTCACAGAGTGGCCATGTTTACACTGTAACAGCAGCAAGAAAACTGGCACGATAAAGCTCACCCTTTGATCACATGCCCACAATAGTACCAACTATAAACACGCATGAGCAGAAGGCAGTGTGACAAACATAAAGATATGTTATGGAGAACCGGCAGATAATTTTTGACTAACCCTTGTCTATGTATAGTGGGTAAATGAATGACAAAATAGAAAAAGATTCTTAGTGACAAATTTTATTCTGCAAAGGGACTTCTCCAGACTAATAATGGTTTTATTGACAGAATTAATCTCATTTATGCAAAAGCAGAAGAAGGTAGAGAAAAATAACAATTGTCGGTTGCAATAGATACGCACTCAGCTTTAAATTTAAATTTTATGTCTTATATATCTACATATTTAACTTTTAATTTCATTCAGCTTTTTATTTATTTTGTTTTTTATTTTTATTGGTATTATTTTTAATTATCTCCCATTACCTCAGCAATAGTTTTATGAGGAAAGGAGATAATCTGTATGATGCTAGATGTAGCGAAGGAACCATATTTTTAAAAAAATAATTATAATTTAAGCTCTACTTCTGTATGGAGCACTGTTTTTTAAAAACAAAAATACTAAAGAACTTCGGATTATTTACCTAGCGTGTTCTTTCCAATTTTTCTACATACCTGCACACACACACACACACACACACACACATATATATATATAGACCACTAATATTATCTATATACATATACACACACATATGCATATACACACACACACACATATATATATATATATATATATACTCCCACATAGGTGCTCACATATGCATCCACTCAGGCATATAAATGTATTAGAGCCATTTTTTGTCATACTTGTACATGCATGTACATATATACATGCCCATTGATATATGCATACAGACATACACACATATATACACTCCCATACATATTAGAGAGTTTTTTTTATATGTATACATGTGTACATATATTCATACATACCACTATTCATATATGTCTACACATGCCTATATATGCACATGTGCACAACATATACACACATTCATGATACCATACAATGTAACTATAAGAGCCATATTTTTATACACACACGCACACACATACATATTAGAGCTGTTGGTGTCTGTAGATTTTTAAATCAGCTGACTCCGAATAGATTCCTGTTCCTCCCTCTGCCAACTTGTATACCACATTGTGATATTATTGCTTTTGCGATGATCAGTGAAATAACATATGGCCCTGATCTTTACTATTGTGGACTGCAATGCATTTTCTTTTCAGTCAGTTCTATTCTTGACTGATCAGCCTACCATATATACGATTGACAAATACAATTTTTATTTAATAACAATATCACTTGACAGTTACAAATTAATACAGAATTTTAAAAGATTTAAAAGTTTATAAATTATTCTCATTAAAATTTTAAAAAATGAAAACAATTCTTGTAAAAATTCATCATTCATCGAAATTTTTTTTTTTCAGAAATATAGACAGATACTGAAAATTTTTTTCATAAAGCAATAGTGTTCATAATATATTTTATTCATAAAAGCAATTAAAAGCTTTTATAATTAAACAATGTCTGTTTTATTGCATGTAAAATAAAAATATTTTACAATTCAAAGCAGATTTTCTCTGTGTGACCAAAACAAATTGATGATTTAAATTCTTGGAGAACTTATCTTATAAGCATTATGCACTACAAAAAAGAATTTCGTGAAATTTCATAAAATTAAATAAATGTATGTGGTTTTGGAGTAATGGATGTTAAAAAACTTACTTTTACTAAAATTTTCTAAAAGAAACGTATCTAAAATAATTTCATTCATTTGTCAATACGTCCTGAAAATTTCATTAAAATCTGACAATTATCAGATATTTTACTCACATTTCCTATACATTTGACACCAGAAGAAAAAGTTTTTTTTAACCAAAAGTTTGAAGGTTCTAAAATGAATTAAAAAAAATTAATTTTTACATTAAGAAATCCTTTGTCTTTCCTATTAACAATAACACAAAGTTTTTGACAAGTTTTGGTCATCTTTTCATTATGTAAATCTTTACGACACCTACATTATGTATGCGTGTGTGATAATCGTGTAACTGCATTTTCATTTGCCTTCAAAATTCATCGCTTAAAAAATATGACATTTCATTAACTTTTATTCAACCAATATTTTATTTGTAAAAGTAAACTAATCGATATATGAGTAAAATTCGTTATTTCTTTTATTATTAATAAGCCAGAAAGATTTTATTCTAAAATCGGTAAATATTTAAAATTAAAAATATATTCTTAGAGCTATTAACAAGCTCACAATCTAAGGGGGATAACCAGAGATGGACACCATACGATAAAGTCGACAAATCTCATAAAATACGAAAGGAAATACGCAGTTATCTTTCTTGGTAACACTTTAAAAAGAGTGAAATATTTAATTTCGTCAGTTGGTTGGTCTTACAGATCTACTTACATATACTTGTACTCTCTCTCTCTCTCTCTCTCTCTCTCTCTCTCTCTCTATATATATATATATATATATATATTGTGTTTATACGTTATTTAAAAATAACGTAAAAACAGAAAATATATTTAAATAATTGTTGAAATTAGTCCATTTCATTTTATATATATATATATATATATATACACATTTTTTATTTAAAAATGTTGTTTTTCTTGTGTCAAAATATGGTAAATTTGAACCTCTTTATGCAATAAAAAACATCTTTTTTTTTAATATTCGTTACTCCTTACCGCCACATACACGTTTTTATTTTTATGAAACTTCAAGAAATTCTTTTTTATAATGCATCATGTTTATATATATATATATATATATATATATATATAATATGGATAAAATAACTGAAAAAAAATTGAGTGTTTGGTCCTTCCTCAGAAATTAATTGAATTACTGTATTACTGTATTTAGCAGTTTGTTTACACTTTATACGTGGCTTCTCATTATGCTATATATATATACATATACATATATATATATATATATATATAATGGAAATCTATGAGTAAGTTTCCTGGGACACATTTTGTCCTTTAAGTCTTCATTGAATTAAAAAAGTGATATCTATAATTTACATATGGGCTTGATAGAGAGAGGACGCTGCAGATTTTAAATATAAATAAAAAATTCTTTTCATGTGATTTGGATATATAGTCTAGTCAATTTCATTTAGATTTTTTTCTTTTTGTTCTTATCAGTTTTGTTATTAAATATCCTGCATTGTGGATAATAGATCTGCTGAGAAAGGTTAAATACATTTACAAGAAGACGAAACTAAATTTATTGTAGTTGATCTAGTGATTAAAGCATTTTCTATACATTTTCATCATAGTTAATTGCTTTCTCCTTTAATTAGAGTAACATTTTTAAAAATCTCAGGCTCATTACGGTGGGCAACTAATGCATTGAATGTGTTGATTTGTAGAAGATTCATATTGTGTTTCTATAATCTTTTATTTAAAATCCTTGAGTTTTTTCCTTGTGTCGATTAAAATGTATATATCATTTTCCCATATATATATATATATATATATATACTACACTACAAGAATAATAAACAAAAACTTGAAATTCTCAAGGTCCTCTGTATCAAAATCAACCAACCAACCAACACCCAACAAAATTTATTACAAATATAGCAGCAACATATTAAAGTGCAAATAGCATTTAATGCCATTTTATATTTCTACCAATTTTCAGTCAGCTCCCTTATTTTGAAACAATTTTTTGTAAAAAAATAAAAACTACAACAAATAAATTAAAAATATTCTAGAGTGCATTCATTCATATGTCATTTTAATAATCACTATGACAACAGATTTCACATTTTATCACAGTTACAATAAGTTTGTCTTTGTAATTTACCCCTGCAGATGATCTTAGAAAATATTGAGAGTACTTGGATTGAAAAAAATATGCTGCCTTCCCTGATGAATTTCATCTTAACCTCAAGAAACTGATTAGAGAACTAGAACGGACCAGCATAAAAATAAGTAAACACAATATGCCTATATTATTCAATGAAACATGTTTGAATGAAGGTATGCTGCCTAAATATGCATATATATATATATATATATATATATATATATAGTTTCTTCAAAGGTTATTTTTTTAAATGGGTACTCATATTTGAGTAGAAGCTCTGTTTTATGTGTTTAGTAAATCTTGTAAATTTTTTTAAAAGTTGAAAGTACTAGCAGATTAAAAGACCAAAAAAACATATTTCGATTTGCATTTAATCTTTCGTCACTGATGCTACCTGGATTTACTAAAAAACAAAATAATTTCCATGCCTGAGCATGACTGTATGTACAGTTGAAAGTACTAGCAGATTAAAAAAAGAACTTATACAACTTGTAGTTATCAAAAACAAGGATCATCACATTCATCGAGTGGTTCATAGGTTAATGCAACTTTAAAATTTTGTTTGCGAAGAGTTTTCACCGTTTTATATCATTAACTTTACTAATCTACTTTTTGTATGAATGATTCATTGTAATATAAATTGAACTGCACCACATATTTGATATATATATATATATATATATAATTATTTATTTAAAAATTATAACATAAATATGTTATAAAATCACTACAAAAATAGCCATTTTGTTTCAACACCTCCTGTGTCTTATCAAGTGATGATGTTGAATGTAGAACCTACATTCAACATCATCACTTGATACGTCATCACAAGTTTGATGCCACCCTGGTAATTTTTTAAATTAGCCCAAAAAGTAGTTGTTTTTTTACTTTAAATAAGAGAAACTTATTATACATGATTAAAAAAGTGAGGCATGATATTTTATTAGAAATTTTATTATGACAAAAAGAAAAAAAAAGCATTTTATGATTAAATTTTGCTCTCATCTAAATATCCTCCATTAGCATTGATTCGTGCCACACAATTTTTTGGCATTCATTGCAAAAGTTTCTCAAAAGTTTGATAATTGATTCCATTACTTTGTCAATGACTCTAAGATCTCTTTTTCATTTTTTTCCCACTCTTCTGTCAAGTTCATCCCATGCTAATTCTGGGGGTGTCATTAAAATTTTAAACTGTAGTGCATATGTATCAAAAAGTATTTGGATCATATTAGTGAAAGAAACATCAATAGTGAGAAGTCTATAATCTTCAATATAAGCAAAAATAGTGTTTTAACTAGACCAGCAGCAATATAGTTTACAAGATAAGGTGGTGGTTATATGGTCAACATAAAACACTTACAAATAAGACAAAAAAGTTAGAATGCAAAGATTTCATTAATTTCACAACCAAATAGTAACAATTGTTAACACACACCCACTCAAATTCACCTATACTACTAATATTTCATAAATCTGTTTTGCTAGAATTCAAAAGCATATACCCGGCCTTGTGGGTGATGAATTATTTTCCACCTTACAACCCTTTTCCCCACAAATGAAATATTGTGAGCCTCTTGCTATTCTATCCCTATTTCCATGGTATGTGTTCTGACAAGCTACAGTCCTTAGTCCCACCACCCATGACCTTTACAACTGTGACCTACCATGCTATGTTCACAAGTGTGAATCATCGCCATTCCCTTTGTATTCCTTTGTAAGTTCCACTTGAGCCTTTTCTTCCCAAGAACTGCTGCTTTGTGGAATAGACTCCCAGAAGGATGTTTTCCATATCACTACAAAGTTAATTCTTCAAACTTTTCCTGCATAAACCCATAAATTTAACTTGTTGCATTTTCTTATGCTCATACAACACCACACAGTAACCCTCTACTTTGAGTGGCTCTTAGGTGAACATTAGTATTAAAAAAAAGAAATAATTTTCTCAACCAAATTTTAGCAATTTATAACACTCACTCACTCATATACATCAATATTAATATTCCATGAATACTCAGCCGTATTTTTATTAGCAATTGAAAATATACACACATCCAAGTATACCTAGAGTAATATTTCATATATATTTTTAATGCCTCCAAAACCAAACTGATCTCTATTAAGCATCCGAGAGACCCATTTGTGTCTTCCATCAGCATGACTGATGCTAACCTCTATGAGAGTGACTCATTTCATCTTCTCAGGCTAACGTCCTCTGCTGATATGAAGTGGAAAGATTATATTGAATTATTTCCCAGGAAATTGGCTCACTGTGTTGTGCTAGACAATTTTTCTCTCCAGAATCTATTTTACATATTTATGAGTTTACCTTTTGTTCATGCTTTGAATATTGCTGCCACATATGGTCTGGTGCTCCTACTATATATTTAGAGATTCTTGGTTAAATCCAAAGAAGAATCTGTAATGTTATTGGTCCTGACCTGGCATCCTAGCTTCAGTCCCTTTCCTATCACCATAATGTAGCTTCCCTGTGCCTTTTCTATAAATACTTCCATGGTAATTGTTCTGATGAACTTTCTTACATGGTGCCTAGACTTTATGAAAATTAAGTGCAGTACTAGATTGTCGGAAAGGTCTCATCATTTTACAGTTGAAATGGCTAGATGTAACCATAAGTATTTTGCTAACAGTTTGTTTTCTCACCTGTGGAACCTTCTTCCATCTTGTTACTTTTCAGCCATATTTGATCTTCAAAAGTTTAAATGCAATGTCAGCCATTATCTAGTGTCTTTTTGAGTCCTTTTCTTTTATTGTTATTGTTCTCACTCCTTAATAATGTTTTTCTTGGTCTTATTCTTTCACACTCAGTAACCTCTTATGGCTTTATTGTGTTGCTTGGGATGAAATGATTAAAAGAAAAATGCACACATACACATGTATATATATATATATATATATATATATATATATATATATATATTATAAGGTAATGTGGGGTTTGGTAATCCATATGGATAATTCCAAAGAGGATGTAATCCAGAGAGCTCAGTGTAACCACAGAGCAAATATTAATTAATTAAATTAAAAAAGAGACAACCTTAATGTTCCATGGCTATAATTTATTTCCCCAGAAAATATATATTTTCTGGAGAAATGAATTATAGTCATGGAAACTTAAGGTTGTCTCTTTTTTAATTTAATTAATGATTTTATATATATTTTCCTGTAGATTTCTGTAGTTCACTGCTACTAACAAGCAGAAATTTTTTTTCTCTTGATGATGGCCATGCTGGCTGAAACTAGTTGAGGAATCTAATTGAGATAATAAAATGAAAAAAATATTAATATTCAACCCAGTGTGTCTGAAAATTTTAATTTTTTAATATTTTTTATTGTTGAAAACACATACACACACACACACACACACACACACACACACACACACACATATATATATATATATATATATATATATATATATATAAGCAATGCCAGTATATAAATATCTATGATGGAGAAAAATGTATGACAAAGTCGAAAAAGTGTTCTTGTAACACATTTCATCTTTCAGGTCTTCATCAGGCTAAGTTTATGTTGATGTGACTACACATTTCCATCATTTTTTTGATGGAAACATATATATATATATGTGTGTGTGTGTGTAATTTGGCAGCAACTTTTCTTTTAAACATGTAGTATTGAATATTAAAGACAGCATAGTCTTGCATATTTTCTTTTGAATTTTCTCATATTCTCTAATGAGACTTTTTATTTGAAAATGATTTTGAAATAAGTATTGTCCGTACGATGACCTAGCGCTTTCGAACATCATTGTTCATCTTCAGGGTCAATATTTTTAGTCAAAATTTTTTAAACAAACATTTGCCAATTATCTTGTAGCGTAATCATGTTGCTACTTTTTTACAAACCAAATAAATGTTAAAATCCTAATATATATATATATATATATATATACATATATATTATATATATGAATGAATGAAACACATGGTTTTCATAGAGACACCTGATGTTTTTCTTTTGGTTTATGTTTCTAGGAAATTGCTGGCAAATCTCGTGGTAAAGATACTGAGCGCAAACAATTCATGACCCCTGACTGTCACAGTAAGAGGGATGATGGCTGGAGTAGGGGTGGATCGGGACACAGTCGAGAGGAACCAAGTGAGTACAAAATGTAACTATTATACACTTAATATTGTGCTGTTAAATTTGTTTTTTTATTTCTTCAAGTTCTTTCTTGTTATCTGTATTATTTGCACACACACAAAACACGTTTATATTTTGTCAGAAGACAAAAGTATGAATTAAAAAAGTATATCATTCACTTGTAAGAGTTTTTAATTTTTATTTTAAGAAAAAGATGATTATTGACAGTTCTGATTTATGATTGTTAATTCCTTCTCAGCAGAAATCTGAAGAATTTGTATTTTCTGCTACTCATGATGAATGGTTTTAATGAGGTTTCTTGCTTTAAACACCTATTGGGACTAAAGTTCTCCCTAGACCCGAAATGGAATATATATTTAAAAGAACACTCACTTATTCTGAATGCAACACAAGTCTTTTTTAACATGGGGTCCCACATATATGGGGGAACAGAGTCCAAAAATAATCCAGTATACCCAGAGATTAAGAACTATGGGTGAAATGGGGGGAGGCTGACTAGGCTCTTTAGCTTTGATAGGACTACTTGTCTCATAAGACGACTCTTGTTATAGGACAACTCTGAATTCAAAATCAGTATTTTTCACTAACCTTTAGCATTCTGTAGGTGACTTTTATTGCTGAGCAAAATGTTAGTCCTGCCAATGCAAACTGAATTTGAATTTCTTGGTTATGTTGTCATATCTTTTTATGGCAACACCTAAAGCAATCTAGACTGAAGTTGAGAGTCAGGCTACTGCACTTTCAAATATATAGAACTGACATATAAAACACTATATTTTGAGGGGATTCCATATACAGTAAAAAGGGAATTTATATATTAATGAATAATGCAGAGTGCTAAATGTCAAACAAAAGACAACTATAAAAAAACCTTAAATGAACAAAGTTCATTGATGGATATGGGCTGTGCTTGTTAGAACTATTTTCTGGATTTACAGGAGAGATGATGCACCAGAATTTTTTTTATTTGTTCTTGAGTTTCATAAAGTCATGTTAGGATACAAATATATGAAACCCAATGTACCCATCATGACACCTAGTCTGATAAGTGTATACCAGGTTCATGCATCACAAGCCAAATATGCGCTATATGGTGACAGATTTTTTTTTTAAAGCAGCACAACTTTGCAGAGGGCATCAGAATCCAGTCTGCTCAGATAATCACCAATTGAGGATGTTCCCAAGTATCAGGATGTGATTCCCAAGTTGCTATGGCTGCCACATCATTCAAGCT
Source organism: Acanthosepion esculentum (assembly GCA_964036315.1). NCBI lineage: Eukaryota > Metazoa > Mollusca > Cephalopoda > Sepiida > Sepiidae > Acanthosepion > Acanthosepion esculentum. The sequence continues at coordinate 115,193,974 of OZ038479.1, forward strand.
TAAAAATAGATAACCCTCTCGACACTTGGCCATAATGTTCCCCCCCACTATTGCCACTCATAAACATAGATACACAGTTTCCCAGCCCCTAGGGTCATGCCTAATTAATTATGGTCAGGAAGCTTGTGATATTGAACAGGATATTTTACTGTAACCTATCTTAATTAACCAAGAAAAATATGACATGTTAACACTTCCAGTTAATTATGAACCAAGAGCCATGCTATTATTATTATAACTATATGTAACTATATATAACTATATAACTATATGTAACTATATATAACTATTATTATTAGGTTGGTGCAAAAATAATGTTTTTTGACATGATCTTGAACATCAAAAAACGACATTATTTTTGCACCAACCTAATATAACTATATGCATTGTTTTCATGATAATCATACTGATTTCATAATCAAAAGATTATACAGTTATAGTATTTCTTTTATACATATATATTGTGCACCAGATTGCTTCCTTAGTGATGTCTATTCTTGGGTCATACAAAGTTTCAGGCCTCTATGACATCAGACTTCCTCTCCCAAGGTGCCAGCTGAGAATGATCATTTCTTGACTAGCATTCTGACATAGCTTTCATGTGATTGCAAGAATTGTAACAATATTTGCCTACTCAAATGAGATACTTTTATTCAATCCTATATAGGAATTCTGACCAACTGAGGTTTGTTTAATTTTTTTGGTATTTTTGGTTAATCAGAGGGGTGGATTCCATTTTGCCCTTAACTTTTATTCAAACTATATACACAGTAATAACAGTGTCAAAGGAATAACTGTCCTTTTGACAGATGAAAGTTAATCATTGCCGAAAAACTTTTTCACATCAAAACCTGTGGCATTTTAATCAAAAGGTATCAAAGTGCTACCTGATAAGTGGTAAGAAGTCATTGCAAATAATGATGAATATGTAATTGAATAAAATATGTGTACTTTTTTCTTTTTTGAAGAATAAATTTGATAAACAAAAAAGTCTCCTTTAATTTGGTATTAGCTAACATTATGTGGGGGGGAAAATGAAATAAAATCTATAAATAAAGTAATAATGGGGAATAATAAAAAGAAAGAAAAAGAAATACATTTTCTCATGATGCTGATAGTAAAAGAATCGTAAATATGATTATCCACTTGGCTTCGTCAAATACTTAGGTGGCACTGGTTAAGTCTATTAAAAGGCAAACATTTCCTCTCTCAGGATCATTTTTCTCTTTGCTCCAAGATGTAGCAGTACGTGGAAAATGGACAGCCCTGCTGGTGTGTGTTAGTTTCCATGATCCACTGACTATTGACTCTCTCTTTCCCCTTTCCAATGCATGTACCTCCACCTATGTAGTAATCAAGTTTGTCTTTCGTTGTTTTAACTCGGTGCAAGGCTGACTTGAACTCGATCATAAATATAATGCTTATACTTACTTGCCTTTCTGTACCAAAAAGAAAATGAACATATCCAAGGGACATTGAGAAAGTTTTTGTATGCATCTTCTTCATTTACATATGAACGCACACGATAATTATTAGAATTTGTTTCCATGTTATTCATCTGAGTCCTTACTCAGATTATGGTGTTGATGGTAGTGATGTAAAGGAGAAGAGGTTTTATGGGGTTTTGTATTCCAGTAATGAAAATTTTTATTTGCTTGGTCATAATCCAAAACCCCCTTGCAGTGCACCGGGGAAGCTTTATCAGTGATGTTTATTAGCGGTGTCATTGGTGGTCTCAGGTTTCTAAAAACATCAGACCTCCTCAACCAGGTGACTCAGCTAGGAAGAATCACCTTCTAGCCATCATCCTGTCCATGTAATTACTTCCCAAACTTTGGCCTGAGCATTTTATTGGTTTGATTCTTCATTTTTATAGCCAATAAAAATTAGGTTTAACCTTTCTGCTGTTTCTGTTTACCTATTTAATTTTGTTAACTTTCTACTGCATTTTTTTTAGGTGGGTCGGGGGTTAGGTCCATCAGTTTTTGTTGATTTGTCTTGGTTAGGTATTTTTGTGATAGCATATAAGGAAAATAAAAAGTAAATCTACTTTAATACACAATAAAGTGATGTTTACATTGATATCCGTATGCATGCACACAAAAAGAAGGGGACACTGAAATTTTAAATTTAAGTTTTTATTTTTAACGCGTGTTTTGGTATATAGTCTAACTAATTTATTTTAGTTTCCTTTTCTATTAAGTATCCAACATTCTGATAACAAAAGATCTGCTAAGAAAGGTGAAATATTGTAAGAAGCTGGACGCAAATTTACCATGGATGATCTAGCGATTAAGGCACTTTCTATACATTTTTGTCTTAGTAAACTGATAATCTTTAATTAATGTAGTATTTTTTAAAATTATTATAAAATTGATAAAAACATAAAGAAAAAGAGACTAAATGAAATTGACTAGACTATTTACTCAAATACATCTAAAAAGATAAAAAAAATTAATTTAAAAGTTTAAAATTTCAGTTTCTGTTTCTCTTTGTGCACATGGCTAGTTCTACTTCTTTTATGCACCATGTATCTTCAGGACGTCAACAATCATAGTTCTTTACAATTTCCTGTCCTTTGTAGCTCTTAGTAATTTTTTTTATTTACCCTCCTAAGACTTGTTCTACCATCCATTTACTCAAGCTTGTTTGGTAGATTATGTACTGTCTTCCCATATCCTTCCAACGTTCACTATGTCCTGTGACTGTCAAATTTTCCAAGCCCTCTTTCCTCATTATGTGCTTTAGAAATTTCAATTATTCCTTTCTCATGTCAAGCATAGATATCCTTTTTGTTTCCATAAACATCACTTTAGTCCAGCGAAGACCTAAAGGGCAAAATGTGTCACACAAAAAGATTTTTCCACTTTGTCATTAATTTTCCTAATAATTATGTATTCTCCTTCTTCTTTTATGTGTCGTGTCCCTTCACGATTTTGGTGATCAGGACTCTCCACAGTTTCTTGTTCTTTGTAGGTCTTAATAAATTTTGTCTTTTTGTTATCTCTCTTAAACCCTGTTCTGCCAGCTATTTACTCAGTCTTTCTAGTTAAATTATGCATTGATTTCCTTTCTCCCTCTTACCTTCAACCTGTCCTGTGAGTATCAAATTTTCCAAGCCCTCTTTTCTCATTATGTGCTCTAGAAATGTCAACTATCTCTCCCTGATGTTAAGTACAAGTATCCTTTTTGTTTCCATTTTCTCTGAAACTTTGTCGTTGCTCACATGTTCGATGCATTGTATTCTTAGTATCCTTTTGTAGGACCGCGTTTCTGTTGCTTCAAGTCTCTTCTTCATTTTGGATGACATTGTCCAGCATTCACTGTTGATATTACATAACAGCTCACTACTCCATTTTTGTTTCTAATGAAATTTTCCTGTTTCTTAATACTTTGTTTATCTTTTGGAAGGCATCTTTTGCTATTCCAATCTGTCTTTGGATTTCTATGTCACATTTTCCGTCTTCTGTAAAAACATATTTATTCATTTAAATTTCTTGGACTTTGGTCTCTTCAGTTTGTAGTTTGCACCTTCAGTTCCTTTTGCTGATGGCCATACATTCTATCTTCTTACAATTTTTGATTAGTCTTTTCTTCTGGCTTTTCTTTATTACCTTTTGTAGAAGTTCTTTTAGATGTGATGACGTCTTCATTTGTGATGAGATTGTCCAGCATTCACTGCCATATAGGAGGACTTACAATTTAACAAACTCATTAGGTTACTCATTATTTTCCCCTGCTTCATTTACCGGAGGAGAATGCCATCTTCTATGTGGCATGTCCCTTTAGGACGTGGGTGATCATGGTTCTCCACAACTTCCTATCCTTTGTAGCTCTTAGTAAGGTTTGTTTTTTCATTATCTCTTCTGATCCATGTTCCGCCATCCATTTACACAAGCTCATCAGTTAGATTACAGGCTGCTTTCTTCTGTCCCTCTTGTCCTTGATATGTCCTCTGAGTGCCAGATTCTCCAAGCCTTCTTTCCTCATTCTGTGCCAGAAATTTCAACAGTCTTTTTATTGTCTGTCTATATTTCTGAGATGAGGTATTATGTACAGTATTTACATTAGTCGGACTATTGTCCTCATCTTTGTCGTCATATTTGTCACAACGTTTCGGCCGTTGTACGCTCCGGCCTTCTTCAGGTGGTTGGAATTTTGAACCGAACGCTTTATTTCGATCACTGGGGTAGACTGTTCTAGTTCCACGAGTCATGTTTGACGGATGTCAGTTATCAGTTATCTCCTGGTAATTTTCCCTCTGAAAGTTCTCCACTGCCTGAACCGGGTATTGAACTCACACTCTTTGGGTCTGTCACTGGATCTAACGCCTTTATCCACTGTGCCATGTGTCCTTTTTATTGTTGTAATTATCAGTTTCCTTGTTGTTCACATGTTCTGTTCATGGTTTTCTTTGCATAATTAAACATTCATTCATTACTCTGCTTTGTGTTTTCCTGATGTTCTTTGAGAGCCGTCAACACATTCCTCAATGCCGACCGGTTTTCTTCCTACCTATTTTTTTTCTCTCCATGTATAATTTATCTACACCATTACTTGAGTGTTCGTCTTTATGCATTCATATCACCATCTTTGTTTTGCAATCCAAATTTATTAACTGTTTCTTTATTCAGTTGAGTTGAGGAAAGGCCCTGAATATTTCACAACAGATACTCTCCAGACATTTATTTCTTTGATCTTGTTTCAGCTACTGAGTTTAGTAGGCGATATTTTCCTTCTTCTTATGAAGTATTCATTGCTAATTTTTGTTTTCATTTCTAGAATCCTTACAGCTCTCTCTCTCTCTCCTGTTGTGTATCCTGACAGTGTTCTGGTTTGATAGTTCCATTCCTTTTTTTTTTCTTTTTACGATAAGCTTCACCCTGTAAAAGGCCTCATAGCCACTCAAGGTAGAGGGCTACATTAAGGGGTGGTTTATATTGATAGGATGGGAAGATAATTGTTGACTCTTGGTTTGAACAGGTTAAGATTGTAGTGGTTGGGGAAACATCCTCTTGGGAGCAGTGGTTCATAGGAAGAAACTTTTTGAGTAGAACTTACTTCTCACTGATGGAATACAGAAGGAATGTGGTAAATTGATCGGGTTGTAAGTCGGACTGTAATTAATTTTCCCAGCTTTAGAAATTCCTTATCTGTCCTTCAAAATCGTCAACAAAGTAGAGTGTGATAACTTCAGATCACATGCAATCACATTCACTTTCTTTCCCCCTCTATACTTTTTAGTCACCATCATTTTTGTGCTGAGATCAATAGCCTTTTCTTTCCTTCGAGGCAGGTTGAGGAGTAGACAAATACAATTTCCTCTTGGTAGACATCTTGGGCGGGGGGGGGGGGGGGGGTTGAAGAAAAATTTCAAAGACACAGACTCGGGGAAATGTGTTTTGTATTGAGGCTATTCTAACAATGAGACGAGGTGTGCAAGGAAAAGCTAGCACTGCTGTAGAAATTGCTGTACACCATGATGGGAAACACAAATGCTGCCAGTTTTTTTTTTTTTTTTTTTTTTAAGCGTATCACCCCAAGCAAGGCTGGAGGCCACTATCATGCAAGGGGTTAAAGAAGGGTTGGAGGAAGAGCAGATAGGAGTGGTAAAGGAGAGGATGTGGTGAAAGAGAAAGACAGTGGGTCGATCAAGGCAAGGGGGTTACAGGAGATTTGGAGCGAGAGCAGATAGGAATGAAAAATGAAAGGATGTGGAGAAGGGAAGTGGATAGATCAAGGCAACTGGAGATGTCGATTGACACTACACTTAAACCATTGGAGATTGTATTTGTCAGGGAAACAGTAATAGGGAAGGGAGTTCCATAGGCGAGATGTGCGAGACATGAAGCTATTGGAGTAGAAGAGACGTCTACATCTAACAGTTTCCACGGTGTAGGGGTAGGAGCGGGATGCCAGCCTTGTGGGGCGTTTAAATTCACGAGGCCTGGGGACAAGCAAAAGCAGCTCCTCGGAGCAACTACCGTGAAAGTACTTGTAAAAAAGGCAGAGCGAGGCACAGATAGCTGGACATCCCAATTCACAGTTGTGTTCATAAAGTTGTAAGTCGTTTGTAACAAATCATAGTCATAAGTTGACAACAACCTGTAATGCTAAACATTTTTTTTTCTTTATTCTCCTCAGAATTTTATGTAATATAACCATTATAATGTCCTAAGATTATTTCCTTTTTTTAAGTAATTCAGTCATGCACTTGGATATGCGTTGTGGTGTAATGGATATTGGCTTGGAATGTGAAATTAGAGAGCTGAGTTCAAATTCCAGTCAAGTTCATTACATTCACTTACACACAAAGAGCCACTCGAGGTAGAGGATTACAGAGTAAGAGGCACAGTTTATGGGGATATACAGAGACGGTACCCGTTCTGTTGTTAACTGGGGCAAAAGCTTGTTAATTTTAACACTTCCAAAACTAAACTTCTCCCTATTAATCATCTGAGAGACCCCTCTCTGCCTTCCATCAGCATGGCTGATGCTAACCTCCAGGAGGGTGACTCATTGCGCCTTCTCAGGTTAATGTTCTCAGCTGACATGAAGGGGAAAGACAATATTAAATCCATTGCTAGTTCAGCTGCTAAGAAAGTTGATTCACTGTGTCATGCTAGACAATTTTTCTCTCCAGAATCTTTCTTACATATTTATAAGTCAACCATTTATCCATGCTTTGAATATTGCTGTCACATCTGGTCATGTGCTCCTGCTACATATTTAGAGATTCTTGATAAAATCCAGAAAAGAATCAGCAATGTTATTGGTCCTAATCTGGCAGCTTGCTTTCAGTCACTTTCTAAGCACTGTAAGGTTGCTTTCCTGTGTCTTTTCTATAAATACTTTCATAGTAATTGTTTGAATGAGCTCTTCACTATGGTACATTGTAAATATGGGGACTAGTTAGTATTTTCATAGAGACAGTGAGGTATTATGGTGGTTGTAGTAAGGAAGATACGTATGAATGTGGTGTTTTGGTGTAAGGAATATTGTTCGTACAATTGGGTCAGTGTTTGCGGCTAGCTAAGTTATAGTTAAGACAGAAGAAGACCGTCCTTTCCCCAATCCCCACTTCGGCCTTGTGCCACATTTCTGTAATTTATACAGAATAAATATCGCTTTTCACTGTGGTACCTAGACTTTTGAATTTAAGTACAGTACTAGACTGGCATCAAGATCTCTTTAATTTGCAACTCAGTTGACTAGATGTAACCATAGATTCTATGCTAACAGTTTCTTTTCTCGCACTTCTCACTTGTGGAATTCCCATCCAGCTCCATGCTTTTCAGCCAATTTTAATCTTCAAATATTTAAATACAATGTCAATCATTATCTACTGTCCTCCTGATTAGTCTTTTCTTTTCCCACTCATTAGTAATGTTTCTGTTCCTAATTCTTCTACACTCAGTAACCCTTTGTGTCTCAGTGGTTTTACTGCCTTGCTTGGGGTGAAACTGATTAACAAAAAAAAGAGAAAGTTAACACTAGATTTGAACAGTCTAAGACTGTAGTGATTGGGGAATCGAGTGGAACTTACATCTCACCAATGGAATGAAACTGGTTTGTCATAACGTGCATGGCATGGTGGGTCTTATGAAGATTTCTGAAGCATTATTATACTTCAATATATTTCTTCTTGAAGTCTTTCCTTGCTAATCAATTTCCGTCTCTTCATTTTTTTTTAGGCTTTTAATTTGTTCTCAGATCATTTTTTGGTAACACTTTATCACCATTTTTTATTCTTATCTTACCGATTTTTTTTTTTCAATTTCTTTTCTGATTGTTCGATGATCTCCGTTCAACCTTTTCATAATTTCCAAAGTCGAGTTCTCATCACTCAATAATTTTACAATATCTTTTCTCTTTTGAGATTATATCTTTCTTACAACTGATGGCAATCTTTATATATCTGAAATTAAAAATTAAATATGAATAACTATACTATTACATATATTTATTTCCAATATGATGAACAAACCTTGAGTTACATAATAAAATCTCTCATCACGAAATAAGTTATTGTAAATATTTCTACTAAAAATAGATCCTATGAACTGAAGATATATTTATATAAATTGCCAAGGGGAGTCACAGTGTGTAGTTATAAATATGGGAAAACTGTAGCTAAAGGAAGGTACACAAGTCGATACCTGATCCGTATTGGCTGGGTCACCGTGGAGAAGCGGGTATGATGTTGAAAGGACTGGAAACCCCTAATGAACCTTGGCTAGAAATATCACTGATGATGTGCACCAAAGCATCCAATAGATGCGTTTTATGAAATATATGAAGGGTGTTTCATTAAGATGGATCAAAATCAACAGTAAATAAATCAGTGTTATTGGTGGAAATTTATTTAATTCTCTATTGGATCATGTTATTTAAGTCATGGCAATTATGTGTGAAAAATGATATCACCCAAATGTCCACCAAATCTGAAAGTAAAAGAAAAAAATCATTAGATGCTTAAGCTTAATTCACATTAAAATCAGTCCAAGTTATTAGAAGACCCTTATATATATAGGTTCTACATTCAACACCATCACTTGATAAAACACCAGAAGTGTTGAAACAAAATGGCTATTTTTGTAGTGATTTTATGACATATTTATGTTATAATTTTCAAATAAATAATTATATTTGCTCTACTCTGTATTGAGCACTCTTTTAAGAATAGTATTTTTTTGGTTATTGGAATTTACTCCGTATACACTAATCCTATACTTGGATATATATATATATATATATATATATATGGGGAAAAATGTATAACAAGGTGGAAAAAGTTTTTATTCCTTGCAAAATTTCTGTTATCACAGTGTAGGATAAATACTAACAAACTGATGGAAAGAAAAAGAATCTAAATTAAATTAGATTGATTAAAAACTAACTAAATAAATGAACAAAAAAAAATTAAAAATTCCCAGTATCCTTGGTTGTTGCACATGTGTAGTTGCACTAAGCTAACAAACTTAGTCCAGTTTTGTTCTAAAGGGCAAAATGTGTCACAAGAAAACTTTTCCACTTTGTCATATATTTTCCCTAATATATATATATATATATATATATATATATATATGTGTGTGTGTGTGTGTGTGTGTGTGTGTTGTGGTGTCCTCCCTCTAAAGAGTCTATGTTGGATTCTTCCGCCTACTATAAGATTAGTAGGAGAGAAGGCCTTGGGGGAACAGTGGAATAGATTAAGATGTTGTGACTAAGTAAATGGTTAAAGAAATAACCAAACAAGTGTTGCAGATATATCATATATTAAACAGTAAGTACAACAGAAGAGTATTACACAACTAGTGTGTGTGTCTCGGTTGACCCAGTGTTCAATCTATTCGACCGTTCCCCTAAGGCCTTCTCTCCTACTAATCTTATAGTAGGCAGAAGAGTCCAACATAGACTCTTTAGAGGGAGGACACCACAACACACACACACACACACACATATATATATATATATATATATATATATATATATATATTAGGGAAAAATATATGACAAAGTGGAAAAGTTTTCTTTAGAGGGAGGACACCACAACAATATATATATATATATAGGATTAATAGAAATATGAAATTTTTGACTTAGATGATTGATGTTATATTCAGCACTCCGACTCCAGAGTTTTGTAGATGAACCTTTTTGCAATCATTCGGTCCTCTCGTCAGGTTTCAGGAACTGACTGCTAATCTTTCTCATTTTCATTATTTTTATAATAAGTTCAAAAATAATTTATGTGTTATTTATTGGCATTAAGTTGATTTTTTTCTTTTTGTGTTTGTGTATGTATGTGTGTATGCCTTTTTTCTGCAGCTGTGCCTGTGTGTATGTAGATATATGTAAAATGCCAAATGTAAAAGGTATTTCTCGTTTTTCATCATATTCTTGTCTCCTTAGATTCTCTGACTATTTCTTTTCCTTCTTATATATATATATATAAGCTTTATAAAATGGTAAATAATAAGGATTTCCTTGTAGTTCGTTCACATATTTTAATAATTTAGTAAATGTTTATAAATTTATGAATAAAAATTTGTTTTCATTTCTTTATAAATTGGTAAATGACAAATATTGCATTGCATTAGTTTTAATTGTATTAGTTTTTAGAATGTTCTAAATATAAAATTATTCTTGTGAATAAGGAATATAATAAATAAATAGTGTTTAATTCTTAAGAACAAAAAAGAATATATAAATTCACTTTTCTAATTTGTTTAGGTTTTGTTTCAATTCTACTCATCGCTTTTTAAAAAGAAATATTGCTGACTAGTGAAGGTATTTAAAATAATAGTGGTGTCAAAGAGAAAACGGTCCTGCTGACATTCTATTTTTTGTGGGCACAAAGATTGAAGTCTGCCTCATTTTCTTCTTTATTTTTTTTTGTCTACTTTCAACAACCTACTCTGGGGGGGAAAAAATCTACCTTGTCAGTCATGTATTGAAAGGTGCCTGATCACCTAAGCATGTATCGCACATAACTGACTGACTTCTTTCAACCAATTCAACATATGTAATTTTTATTTGTCAACACACAACACATGTCTATCAATCTGGGTAACCATCAGGAAATTTTGAACTGAACCCTTTACTCAATCTACAGGGTAGGTTGTTCTCATTTCACTCTCCATTTCTGGGGATATCATGTTAGTTAATTGTTCATTTATTGCTAGTCAAATTTCTACTGAGTTAATTTTAAAAAAACATTAATCTGACTTTCAGTAATCTAAATAATATCTCCTTATCCAGAAATTTAGACAGAAAATATTTAATTTTGATTGTATTTTAGTCAGCTGGAAATTTAAAAAAAACATCTGGAATGTTTGCTTTAGAAGAACCTTACCAATTTTTTAATAGAATAATTGGTAAAGTTGTACATATTGTTGCAGGTTACTGTATATAATGAAATTGTATCTTTTGTCTTGTGTTTTTCTATTCTGACGTCCATCCAGTTTCTAGATATATTTGGGTTTTATATATTTTATTATTGTATTCTTAATTTCATATCATATTTATACTGTTTATTTTCAGTCTCATTCTTAATTTAGTGCTATTTGTTCTCATGATGTTCTTCTCATCATGTCTACAATGTCGTAGATATTTTCCGTGTATTTATTGTTATAATGCAACATTCTCATTCTAAAACAGCTTACAAAATTTTAATTTTAGAACCTTTAATTTTCAAAGTGCATTTATAGCATCAAATTTTCTTATTGTATTCATATTATATCAGATTTTTTGCCAATAGCATAATTAATCATAATATTATACAGATTAATGTGTAAATGCTGGTTGTGTTGAAAAGGTTGATGTGGCTGCATGTTGAATAGCATTTAACAATTATACATTTTTGTATCAAGGAAAAACAATGGAAAACCGATTTTTGTTTCAACAATAAAATATATATTAAAATCAACAAAGACAAAACATTTTTTGTAATGTGTGAAACAATAAGATAGGAGAAGTTGTTTCCCTTTATCTGTTAGCTGAATGATTAAATGTAAATAAACAAGTTTTCTGAAAGAATGTTCAAAGTTCTGTATTAGATAGAATGATGTTTTCAGAAGAACATGTAATAATCAGTTTGTGGATTAGATATAACTAACAGTGCTGTTGCAACTTGGCTTGTTACATAGAACTGATGGTGAATGATATTTAAGTTCTGTGTGCATGCATGCGTGCATGCAGTGAGTAGAAGGAATAGTCTGTGTAGACACGTGTGAGTTGCTGAGTTCTGCTTCTACTGTTTATTTTTGGAACAAATTCCGGTTTATATAACCATGGGTAGGCTCCCAGGACAATGGCGGGAGAATATTTTGAGAGCACACAAAAAATATCTGATTGGATGAAAAATTACCCAATCAGTGATTTTGTAACAAAAGCATGTTTGAATTAACAGTAGGAAAAATTCAGTGTGGTGAATGCAATCAGTAAATTGTCCTGTGATAGTTAGTATTTATTATTTGACCAATCACAGTTGAGAAAAATGTAGGCGTGTCAAACATAGTAGTAATCGCTACAAATGTATCTGATATCCCCATGGGGCTATATTATAAAAATTACACAATACCATATCTTTTTATTTCAGTAATATTTCTCATATATATATATATATATATATATATATATATATTAAATAAAAATTATATTATAAAAATTATATAATACCATATTTTTTGTATTTCAGTAATATTTCATATATATATATCAAAAAAAAAATTTGGGGGGTATATTTTTTGGGTCCGTCTATTTGAATATAATTTTTTTAATAAATACCATTAATCCCTATTTATTTTAAATATAAAATAATATTTATCCCCATTTATTTTATTTATATATATATACACATACACACACACACACATACATACACACACATACACTTATATACATATATATATATATATATATTTATATCTGTCTATTTTAAATGCAACATATACTTTAAAAATAATAAACCATAATCATGTGTAATATATGAACTGTGCCAGCATTGCATTTTAACCAGATATTTTTATTAAAATTTAAATTATGTAATGATCAATCTCTACCGAGCACCTGAAGATTCTGTTCTGCATGAAACTTCAAGTCATGCTACCAGATATGGATAATATCTATATTTATTAATATATATATATATATATATATATATATATATATATATATATATATATGTGTGTGAATTGGAATCAAATATGGATTAGAATCTGACATTGATAGGATAAGGAACAAATAGGTATATTTATAAATTTAGCATGTTTTGTTTTATTTAAGTTTTCTTTCTCCCCATATTTAATTTCTGATGAAGCATAAATAGAAGAGAAATATGTTAAATCTATAAATATTTCTTATTTGTCCCTTATTCTATCATATATATATATACATACATGCATATATATATATATATATATATATATATATATATATATATGACAAAACACAGTTATTTTTGGTAAGCTCTAACTACGATAAAGTTGGCAATTCAAAGTGCTCAATATAAGGTAGAACCTAGAGAATTAAAAAAAAAGACAATATACTTCAATATACAATCTCCTATGTAGGAAGATACCTAATTAAATATTGGTTATACATGTGAAGTATCTAATATTTTTTGAGTGGGGAAATTAAATTGCCTCATTATTTTTTATTCTTCATTTATCTTATGTGTTGTATATATATATATATATATATATATATATATATATATATATATATATATATAATATTGTTTTACGCCACCGGCCTTGCTCGGGGTGATACGCTTAAAAAAAAAAAAAAAAAAAAAAAAAACTTAATGCACAATGATAGTGCTACTAAAATGCAAGAAGTTACCACAAGTGAAAGAAAATGAGAAAGGCATTAGAGAGGAGAAAGTACAATAAAAAGAACAGTTACATTTAAAGTTTTGAAGATCATAAGTGACAAGGAAGCAAGAAGACCATGGAGATTTCAACAGGCAAATAGTGCAAGAAAAGAGGCTGTTAGAATAAAACTAACAGTTGCATCTAGCTATTTCAACAGTAAAAGTATGAGACCTAGTTGCCAATCCTGTACTAGGCTTCAATTCATGCAGTCTAGTTACCAAGGAAGCCATGTTACAGTGGTGGGGAAGTGATTGAAGCCAAGATGCTAGGTCAGAGCTGATAACATTGCAGATCCCTTTTTGGATTTTGCCAAAAGTTTTGAGATATATAGTAGAAGCACTAAACCACATCTGACAACAATATTCAGTACATGCTTGAATGGTAGATTTATAAACATGTAAAATTGGATTTCCCAGCAACAGACATAGCAGTTGATTGAATATAATCATTCCAATTCATCACAGTTGAAAACGTGAGAAGATGTATTGCATTTCTCTCCAGGAGGTTGGCATCAGCCATGATGATGGAAGGCAAAAAGAGGTCTCTAAGATGAAAAGACGACTGTTTCATTTTGATTAGTATTGTATCAGACTAAACTAAGCATAGTTTCTACTAATATCTATTTTATGTACTTGTATTGTTTTTGCGATAGTATTTGTTCTTACAGTCTTCTATCATATCATATAGGTTTCTTTAGTATCTCTCTATACCTTATCTCTTCAGTAGTGATGGCCGTAGGGTTGCCAGCACCCTGGGCAAGCTTATCTTCAGCGACCTTACAAGTATAATTTTTTTATAATTTTCACAAGGAGAAAAACTGAAAATGTAGAATAACAAACTAATTACAATATACAACTTAATACAAGATAAAGAAAACATTCATTATCCTATCTAAAACATTTTTCTAGCTTTTAGATCTGCAAATCTTTTCATGGCACTTTCTACGCCTATCTTCTTTACAAGATCATTTTCTATTGACAAAATAGCCAAAGAAATTAGTGTGTCTTCAGTCATGGATGACTGCAAGTATGTTTTTATAAGTTTTAGTTTTGAAAGATCCCAAACACATGACATGGTGACATGATGTTGCTCTCAGCCTTGATGGCACCCCAGGTGACTGCCTGAGTTGCCCGTACCTGGAGCTGGCCCTGCTCTTCAGGATATAGATGATGACACCCTTTATTTTCTCTTAACTGACATAACTACTTGGGAAAGATGGTAGAGTGCTCTCCTAATGACTTCTCCATGGTTTTAAATTTATGTCTTGTTTTTCTCTTAGACTAGCTACCAACCAAGGCTAAAGAGTCCAGTCTCCACTACTATTTAACCTGTATTTGGGGGAGATAGCTTTATGCCTCTTCCCAAGGGCATTAGTATGAAAGTCAATGCAACAGATTAAGCCAGATTTTGAACTTGATCTACAAATTCCATTTTCTGTATTGATAGCTGTTATGTTACGGACGCATGTATATTTTCTCATAATCAATATTAGGGATTTAAATCCAAAAACCATGTCTTTTACTATAGATTTTTAAGGAAGCGATGGCTTTTTATTTATTAATCTAACAGATTTTATTACTTAAAAGTTATTTTTAGTGGACACCCATATTTGAGTAGACACTGACGAATAGTGCATATTTTTGTTTCATAAGATTTCTCAAATTTTCAGGCCAGTAGCAAAAGTAAATAAATATACTGTTTAATAAGTAAACAAAGTCTACACAAATATGGGTATCCACTAATAATAAAATTTAAGTAATAAAAACTACAGATTTTACAATATAGATTGAAAGCAGTATTATTTTGTTTTATTTTATCGGATCAAACACTCATTTTCTTTTATAAATTTGTGTGAGGTTAAGTTTTGTCTGTGTGTCCTCACCCCCACCATACATCAGTAGAAGAAAACTGCTTCCGTTGTTAAGACATTATGAATGTCTACCAACCTTATATATATATATATATATATATATTACTAGAAAATGGCATCTACAACATTATCTGTAATATTTCATTTAAATAACAATTTTTAGAAGCATATTTTAGTTCAAATTTAAATAAATAATGTTCCTGTCAATAAAGTTTTATTTTTAAATTCATCATATCTTTTCTTTCTTATTCAGTGAGTCATCATGAATTCTTACAAAAGATAATGGAATAGTTTTCCTTTGTTTTCTCCATGGTTTAGAATTCAGTTTTCTCTCTTTTAGACTAGAAAGTTAAAATTAAGTTTATTAAGATCATCCTGTTTATTAATTTTTACTTTTCTCAAGAGAAGAAACAAGAAAGAGTTACTGTATATACTTGTGTATTATGCAACTTTTGAAGATATAATTTAGAAGCAAATTTGACTACAGTAAGGGGATATATAGTTTGGTCAATGGTGTAGCCAGGACCAGCAGTACATACACAAATTTTATATCTCATGTATGATGTGACGCCCTTAAAATTAGCTTCAAAATTATGTTTTCAAAAATCACACGATATGCAAGTATATACGGTAATTATTATCATTGGTTCAAGTATTTACTTGTGTGCTTTTATGATCTATTCTTCTTCTATGTGCCATGTCCCTTCCTGACATTGGTGATCACGGCTCTCCACCATTTCCTGTTCTTTGTAGCTCTTAATAAATTTTGTCTTTTTGTTATCTCTTCAAAACTTTTCTCCAGTATCCATTTACTCACAGATTACGGCCACATCATGTTGAAACACTGGTTCCCATACGGTCACTGAAGTTAAGCAACGTTGAGTCTGGTCAGTATCTAGATGGGTTCCTGCTTGTGTATACGACATACTGAATGTGCGAGCCATGTAATGGTAAATAGCTTGAAATTGTTCTAATTCTAGTTGGGTTTGTTATATTCACTTCTGTGCAAATACCTTTCAGAAAGGTATGAATCTACCTCCTCTTCCCCCAGCTATGGGTTAATTAGTTAAACTTATGTCACTAAAACCATTATTATCTTCCCAAAAAACTAAAATAAAATTGCATAGAAAGTATTTAGATTTCAGCATGAAATAACCAATAAAGATTGATATGCCACTAAAAAAAAAACAACTAAACAAACATTTACTCAAGCTTACTAGATAGGTTGTGTGTTGTTTTCCTCTTTCCCTCTTGTTTTCAATATGCCCTGTGAGTATCAAATTTTCCAAGCCCACCTTTCTCATTATGTGCCCCAGAAATTTCAACTACCTCTACCTGAAGTTAAGTATAAGTATCCTTTTTGTTTCCATTTTCTCTAAAATTTTCTCATTACTCACATGTACAGTCCATAATATTCTCAGGATCCTTCCGTAGAACCACATTTTCAAGTCTCTTTTTCATCTGTGTGAAGATTGTCTAGGATTCATGGACATATTATTGCAATGTTCAGAAAATACATTGTAATTTTTTTTCTAGCTGAATTAACATATTCCATTTTTTAAGAAAAATTTAGTGTTATTTAAATAAACATTTCTTTTTTTTATCATTTTATCCCAAGCAAGGCGACAAAGCCACTAAGATGCGGGGAGTTACTGAGTGTGAAAGAATATAAGAAAAAGGAAAACCTTATTAAGGAGCAAGGACAATAAAAGAACAGAAATTAAGAAGACAGAAGATAACGATTGAGATTGCATTTAAATTTTTGAAGATCAAATTTGACTAGAAAGCATGAAGCCAGAAGAGAGTTTTACAGGCAAGAAGTGTCAGAGAAGAGACTGTTAGCATAGAACTTATGGTTATATTTAACCATTTCAACTTTAAAATGATGAAACATTGCCACCAATCTGGTACTGCGCTTAAATTCATAAAATCTAGGTACCATAGAGGAAAGTTCATCAGAACAATTACCATGAAAATATTTATAGAAAAGGTACAGGGAAGCTACATTTTGGTGATGGGAAAGTGACTGAAGCTGAGATGCCAGGTCAGGATCAATGACATTGCAGATTCTTCTTTGGATTTTATCATGGATCATTAAAATTCTAAATTTTTTACCCTTTTTTGACCGCTGCTTTTATTTATTGTTAATAATTTGGGGGAGACCCCCCAATCATCAAGAGCCTCTCCCCATTGTATTAAGCACCAAAAAGTAGTTTAAATTGGCAAATAAATGATGTTAATGTTTAATGTATCTTTGGCAACTATATTCTGGTATATAATTTTCTTTTTTAATTTCAATCTTATTTGTATAGTTAACTCTTAGTAGAGTAAGTATTGATTTGGAAAATAAATCCCCCTTTTTTTCCTATTTTTTTCTTTTGTATAATGACAACCAGCATCAAATTGAATGAATTTGAAGCTGTAATAAGTCTAGGTTTTGTTGAAGTAAAAGTGACTTCCTCTTAATTTATTCAATATCATATATTCAAATTTTCTTTCTCTTTTAAAATACAATCTGAATATTTGTATAATACGTATTATTATTCAATGGAGTTATGCATCATAATGTGTTTTTTCTGTTTCATTGTTGAATTGAAGTGAATACCTGCTTGTAATGCAAGGGTTAATGCACTGTGTGTGCAAAGTGTTAGCAGGGAGAAACATATTGCTTTATTCAATTTAGAGGCATTGAAGAATTTATAACTACAAAATACATGATTTCTTTCCACATTGAATTCAATTACGTTACAATGTAGAAAATATTACTAGCTTTATGAACTATAATTTCTTTCCTGTTATTACTTTCTTGGCAACAATTCTAGTGAGATTAAATCAAAATTGACAAATATTTATCTCTTTAAAATAACTTCCAAACCTGAACATTGTCTGTACACTTAGCAGTCAAAACATTCTTGCATGATACTTCTGTCTCTATTAATCAAATCTGCATGAGCAGAATGGATTAGTGTTTGAATCTCAAAATGAATATTCATCCAATAAAATTTGAAAGAGAAAATATCACATAAAATAGATTGTACAGAGCAAGAGTCTTTAATTTTGAAAATAGGCTACTCCAATATGTAGATGGTAATCAATAAGAGCAGTTGTCTTCTTGAAACAAATTTTAAAGCTATAAAGATAACCTGATAATTCAATACCTTAAGAGAAGTGAATATTTCATTTGAACATTGAAAGGAATATTTGAAAAGAAAGAAAAAATATGAATGTAATTTATAAGTGAATGGGTATGAAATAAAAACATTGATCTGTTAAAGTAGATATTCCTCTATAGTTTTTAATAAGTTGATGGATAGAACTCTTTGTTGTAAATTGAGAGCAAAACTGATTAATGCATTAATTTTTATTTACTTCATTCAATGAAGCTAGGGCTGAGTTTTTCAATGATTTTTGCAATTTTCCTGAATATACAAAAAGAATGAATGCACTTTTATTTCCCACAATTCCACTGTGTCAATGTTTGATGCATTATTACATTAAGTATAGAGCACATTTGGTAAGAGATTGCTTATAAGCTTACAGGTTATTTTTGGTTAAAGTTACCGGAAATCATTTAAATTTAATTAGAAGGAAACTATATCATCTGAATTTCTTTTCACATATATATTTTAATGCAATCAACAATTCTATCAGAATTTCTGATGGCGATTATTTTCATTAACTTTTCCATATTTTTTTTTTCATAAGCGTCTGATGCTCTTTTCTCATTCTTTTATTTATGTTTTAATTTTAAATATTTTGATGCAAAGTCATTTCTGATACAAATTTTTAAGATTCTAAGCAATAAAAAACCATAAAATTGAATATTGAAGTGATTAAGATAAGAATACAAACCAGAGATATCCATGTAAATGCAAAAATTCTTAGTGATAGATAACATCTTTTCGTTTTTAGAAAGCAACTAAGAATTTTTGCATTTACATGGATATATATTACAGTGATAGATAACATCTTTTTTATATTACAGTGATAGATAACATCTTTTCGTTTTTGAAAAGTAACTGTATATATATTTATAAATTTAAAGTAAGTTACAAATATGTATAAAGTATATATATATATATATATATAAAAAATGTTATTTTATTATATTATATAAGAGTTATAAGTTATAAATATGTTTAAATTATCTATATGTGTGGTCCAAATGTCTTGTCACCCAAACACGCTCTTTCAAAATAGGAGCTCCTGACAGCCATTTGGAATAGAAAATTATATTATGTAGGCATATATAAAATTATATTATTATTTATATTTATGAAATAAAAGTAAGTTATAAGTATATATAAAGGATATATATATATAATATATTGTATATATAATATATGTATTATATATATAATATATGTATTATATTATATAAAAGTTATAAATATATATAAATTATATAATTATAAAGATTTGTATTATATAAAAGTTACAAGTAATTTATAAATATATGATTTTATATATATATATATATATATATATATATACACATACACACACACACACACACACACACACACACACACATGTGTATCATATATAAAAGTTACAAGTAAGTTATAAATATAGATATAAACTATATATATATTGTGTATTTAGGCAGAAAATTCTCTTTTAGGCATATCTGATTGAATAAATTGCAAACATTGCTTATTTTTATCATAATCATTTCATATTCACAAATATTTTTACTTATATTACAATATAACAAAATATTTGTGAATATGAAAGGATTATGATAAAAATAAGCAGACATAATGTTTGTAATTTATTTATAATAATATATATATATATATATATTTAAGGTTATATTATATAAACATTATATTATATATATATAAAAGTTAAAATTACATTATAAGTATAAGTAAATTATATATATATATATATATATGGTTATATTATTATATAAACATTATTTTATCTTATATATAAATTACATTGTATGTGTGTGTGTTTGTGCGTGTGTATGTCCAAGCAACTCCTCTGTTCCCACTGGTCCGATTTCAATGATTCATAGCTCATTCAAAAGCCCAAGAAAAGTTAGGTGCAGGGAATGATTTTTGTTGAGCTCAGATTCGGGGTTGCCAGATTATACAAGATTAAAATATATATTAATATATTTTACTAGCCATTGTCATTGTTTTCATGGTTTAAGGTGAGTAACTCTTATTTCCTTTTGTATCTAAGATTGCAGGAAGCTGAAATTTTAAGCTAGCTCCTGTGGAGGACTCTTGTTTTGGCCATCAACACAATAGCTAGAGAGGAGTAGATGTGATAGGCAACAATAAACTACAGAAGAATTCAAAATTGATTGCTGCATTTAAGTATTGAATTAATGTTTAAGCTTACCTTTTCAACAAGTTCAACAAGATCCTTATTTTCCATATAAACAATTATTTTTATTTCGTGGGTGACAGAACAGGGGACAATTTATAAGATAAAATTAATATAGTGTAAAGATGGGAAAACAGAAATTGGAATCAGTTATACATTCGACATTTGAAGAGTTAGAGAAACATAATAGCTAATTAAGTAAAACCTATATTATGGAATCTATATGAATAAATGCAAAACTGATGCTCAATTCTCCCACAAATTCTGAGATGAAAAAGCATCAGCTCTACTTTATAGTAGGTATTTACTTAACCACAGAGTCAGGTTGTGACACAAGGTCAGTTTAATATGGAGAACCCGAGTGCGTACACTCGGGTTAAGGACAAAAATTCCCTGATCCCTGCAACTGTCAGTTGTGAAGGCCTCGGTGTGAGCACCAATCTCTGGTGCAATGAGAGGGTGCAGCCTTGGGCATCTTCTCCCCCAGGCTGGGCACGTCACTGTGTGATTTTCCTCAGTTGCAGCTCCATCAGAGGACAGAGCCACACCCGAGCGCACTCTGCCCAAAGACAGAGACGCAACTAAGAGATAATAATTAAATGTGTGAACTCTACTTTATAGTAATTTGATATTTACTTGACACCCCCCCCCCCCCGCCATGAAGTCGCGTTGTGATACAAGGTCGGTTTAATATGGAGAGCCCGAGTCGGTTGCGCTGGCCTCAGTGTGAGCACTGATCTCTATCTCTCTGGTGCTGTGAGAGGGCACAGCCTCAGGCAGCTGTTCCCCAAATCTGGGCACCTCTCAGTATAATTTTCGTACCATATATTTTTCACTTGCGACTCTGTCCTCTGATGGAGCTACCCCTGAGCGCGCTCTGCCCAAAGACAGAGATGCAACTGAGAGATGATAAATAATGTGTTACAAAATATTCGACCCCCACCCACTGAGTCAGGTTGTGACACAAGATCAGTTTTTAACATGGGACACTGGTCTTAGCTGGTCATAGCTTGTCCAAGTTGGTCTAAGCTAGTCATAGGTGTGATACTACCAGCACAGAGACGGACCCCTATGACCAGTAAGTATTAGAATGTGTATACCACCCATGAAAGCAGTTGGTTTACTTGTATTTGGTTGGATTTTTATATTCTTGCGTATGTGTATAATGTGTGTGGAGAAAGTCTGTGGTCATCAACTCTGTGTGAGTTGTTGAAATGAAGTAAGATATTGTAATAATCTAGTTTTAGTTAGATTTAACATGAACCCACTTGGATTATATAAACATGGATTTTATTTTACCTTTACTATACACACACACACACACACACACACACACACACACACACACACACACACACACACACACACACACACATATATATATATATATATATATATATATATATATATATATAGAGAGAGAGAGAGAGAGAGAGAGGTCGGTTAATTTTTTTCTCATTGTTACAGTGCATTTCTAGTCTTATGTAATTGTAACATACAGAAAAATATTTGTGAATATAAAAGGATTATGATAAAAATAAGCAGACATAATGTTTGCAATTTATTCAATATATATATATATATAAATATATATAAAATAATGATAATGAAGTTATATATATATATATATATATATATATATATATATATAAAATAATAATTATATATATATATATAAAATATTGATAATGAAGTTATATATATAAAATAATAATTATATATATAAAATAATAATAAAGAAGTTATATATATATATATAAAATAATAATAAAGAAGTTATTTTATATATATATATATATATATATATATATATATATATATGTATAAAAACTTTCTTTATTATTACTTTATAGATATATATATATTTATTTATTTAAATTTCTCTTCTCAATAAAACCCAGTATTGAAGAATGGAAACCAAGCTTCAAAATGTGCAGAAAGGAACAAGTCACTATATCCTGATGATGTGCTGGTCACACAAACTAACACACAAGTAAACAAGCCAGAATGCATAGCATTCAAACACCCTATACTATTAAACACATCCTCATAGAATATGGTGATTTTACCATTATCAGACAATGCTTTTACAACACAAATAACATGAGAGATATATTCAAAAACTAGCTTAGAAGCCACCCTATCAGGCGGCATTTAAGCAAGCTCCTGCAGGGGGATCTTGATTGGGCCTCCATTTCAATAGGTAGTGAGGAGTAGATGTGATATGCAACAATGTCAGAACTCAAGATTGATCGCTGCATTTAGTATTGCATTAATACCTAAGCTTACTTTTAAAAGTTTAACAATAATTCTTTTACTACAACTTAATTTAAAGACAATTTGATGTATGTAGGTCCTTACTTTCCATACAAACAATTATTTTTATTTCATGGTTGACTTTCACTGGATTTTGCGATTAATTTCGATTATTCCCAAATTTATTTCCAAGTTATAATAAAATTGTTATTGTACAAAAAAATTGGTCGCAAAAAAATCACGTAAAAAATTGCTGAAAACAAAATTTCAGGATTCTGTGTCTAGATCCAGCCTGAAATGTTTTTAATTTGCTCACAGAGACAGCCTGATTTCAAAATGGTATCATATGTTGGGCTATGGCCTCTAGGAGTAAAGTTGAAAAAGTGTGACACACTGACATTTGTATTTATTATATATATGTCGGTATAGATGACATTTTGTCCATCCTGAAAGAAATAAAATTCTGCCAAAAAATATAACAGTAAACTTGTACTTTACCCTAGAAATTTATCCCTCAAAATGATTCCAAATCCGTTTGGCAACAAACAACTGCAGACAACTTACTGTTAAAATCAAGAAAAATCTTTGAAAATATATTTAACAAAATATTTATTTTACCTTGTAAATACTTATTTAAGTGCTTCTTCATTAATCACATAATTCAAACATTATACAGTGAAGATTTCAGATCAAAATACAGCTAATAACTGTGTCAGGCTACAAGTTTATTGATTCACTCAACAGAAACCTTGCCAACTCCATAGGCTAATCATGATGAGTATGAGACTATCGTTAGTCAAAACCACAATGTTATTGACAACCGCTGGATAGAATGCATGAAACCTGATGATGATAAAAACGAGGAAGTTGTATATGTCTATATAGATATGTATGTATGTGTGTGTAATATATATAAACACATAGACATGGCAGAAACTCAACGTCCTGGGTACGACGTTAAACTGCATCCAACAGCAAGGCTTCTGATCAGGAGGTTTTGAGGAAGCATGGAACCCTGTCTTAATTGCTGGTATTCCCTGGTCCACCCTGACCCAGGGTGGTAGCTATGGGCAAATAGTGAACTTCCAGTTCTTTTCCAAACTTCCAGGTCTTTTCCAGCACATTTCCATGTCCTGGGTATGACAACAAACTACATCCGCATACTGGGTATGATGACAAACTACATCCGCGTACTGGGTATGGCAACAAACTACATCCGCGTCCTGGGTGTGGCAGTAAACTGCATCTGCATATTTAAAGCAGTGGTGTTGCCAACTGTGCTTTTTTGAAACAATAATGTTGCCATCTACACGTTTCTGAAACGATAATGTTGCCAGCTATACGTTTTTGAAACAATGATATTGCCAGCTATACGTTTTTGAAACAATGATGTTGCCAGCTATACGTTTTTGAAACAATGATGTTGCCAGCTATACGTTTTTGAAACAATGATGTTGCCAGCTATACCTTCTTGAAACAATGATGTTGCCAGCTATACGTTTTTGAAACAATGATGTTGCCAACGTTATCCTTAAATTACGTTTACAAAGTATATATATTTAATAAATATGTGGAAACTGGATCTGGCATTAAATAATCCATAGTGGTTGATATGCCATAAAACCCCAAACAGCCAACCAACCAACCAGAAACTCAACCTGTGTCTGAGTATGACCACTTCCATGACTGTTGGTTTCCTTGCCACTGATGATGTATTTTGTGACTCATTAGTACAGTGAGGGACATACATTTTAAGGTACAGTTTTTGTAAGCAAGCTTACCCTTGCTGCATTGATGCTTTGACTTGTAATTCCAGTTCAGTCCACTTGCTGACCTGCACACTTTGTTTCATAGATTGCAAGTGAAATCAGACTAGATATCATAGTATCAAATTGCGTTTGTTAACACACATAGACAT
>OZ038479.1:115223736-115226236 GCA_964036315.1 Acanthosepion esculentum
GTGTATGTACTGCTGGCTCTGGCTATACCATTGAACAAAATATATATCCATTTACTGTAGTTAAATTAGTTTCAATATTAGGTCTTCAAAGGTCACATGATATGTGAGCATATACAGTAATAATCAAATTCTCAAAAATGTTATTTCATTCAAGAAATTTAATATTTTTATTTTTATTTCATTATATTTATTATTTTCACATTTGTTCCTTTTTTTTTTTTTTTGAAAGATCCCAAACACATCACATGACGACATGATGGCTTCCTTGGCCTTCATCATGTCCTGGGTGGCTGCCCAATGCGCCTGTACTTTGAGCCAGCCCTTTATATAACTTATGGTTATATCTAGCCATTTCAACTGTGAAAGGATGATATCTTGCTGCCAATCTAGTACTGTGCTTAAATTTGTAAAGTCTAGGTACCATAGAGGAAGTTTTATTAGAAAAATTATCTTGAAAGTATTTAGAAAAGGCAGTAGCAAAGTGATGAACTCAAAAGGAAAGTTGTTGCCCAAATATACATTTTATATATATATATATATATATATATATATATATATATATATATATATGTATGTGTGTGTGTGTGTGTGTGTATGTATGTGTGTGTGTGTGTGTGTGTATGTATGTGTGTGTGTGTGTGTGTATGTATGTGTGTGTGTGTGTTTGTGTATGTATGTGTGTGTGTGTGTTTATGTATGTATGTGTGTTTATGTATGTATATGTGTGTGTGTGTGTGTGTGTTTATATGTGTGTATGTGTTTATATATGTGTGTGTGTAATATATATATATATAGTGTTTGTGTACAATTAGCATTGTAGAGAATAATAATATCGGACTAAATTTCGTGTGCATAAAATGATTATTTATTCAGTCTTGGACTTTATCAATTGATATTGGATAAGGATGTGTAGCTTTGGGAGTTTTCTTCAAATTTGGTTCTTTATCTCACAAGAATGTGAGAGTTTCTTGGTCCTTTCCCTCTCAGGTGGAGATCTTATATATCTTCCTGTCGTACAGCTTTCCCATGCAGAACTAGTTTGACTAACTGTTTACATACTTGGGTCTGTCACTGAAATCTGTGAGATATGAATCTGCAGCTTATGGCTGCAAGGTCACTTTCCATTTCAACCCTCTGATGCATCTTTCTCCTTTGATGCTCTGGCATGAAACTACTACTACACAAGTCTACTTTGTTATCTCTTAGAGTGAGACTGTTTCATTTTGGGGTCACCACAGATCAACATTGGTTAGAACAAAGATTACTTATTGAGATTAAATTCAGTTAAGACAATCTGGTATTTCCTGACATGAATCACATGCTATATATATATATATATATATATATATATATATATATTTGTCATCCACAGACAGACTGTTTCGCTGTTTCACAGCTCATCAGTGTGGCTAGACGTCCGGTTGCCTCTAGCTAGGATCGAAACCCGACTGAATTTGCATCAGTCCGAACTTCTCCCGCTAAGCCATCAGCGAATGGTACGGAATGAAGGTGAATTTTTAGCGTGTTTATTTTTAGATTCGGATAAACACACAGTGTCTGAGAGTGACTCAATTCTGTCGAAGAGTCGTGCAGTATTAGCTTAAATAGTCACTGTTTACAAATTCACACCTCAAACCAGAGGGCTCAACCGAAAAAAGTGAACATAGAAGTCAACACTTAGAGGCTCTAAGTGTTGACTTCTATGTTCACTTTTATATTTACACGCGCTCTATCTCTGATATTGAACACTTTATTCCATAAATATAGCACATTTTAAGACTATATTTCTTCATATATATATATATATATATATATATATATATATTCTTTTTCTTAAATATTTGGTAATAGCATTTGTAAAAATATGTGTGTGCAACAATGTGTATGTGTTTGTGCAAATATACAAATATATTCCATTATGTATTTATATATATATATGTATATATAAATATGTGTGTGTGTGTGTGTTATATAGTTGACTTGTTCTTTATTTGCATGCATTCATGTATTTAAATTTGTTTTATTTTTTCTTGCAGAATGAATGCTGTTAATGTTTGTGCCTTTTTTTCAGATCCGTTCACTTCCCAACATTTTAAATCACCCCCATCACTGACTGACCAGAATACACCCAAGAAACCCATATCACAAATAAACTTCTATCCTGGAGACACAAACCCTTCTTCCAGGTCTTTACATAAACCCAACATTGGTCATGTCCCTGATTGTAGTCAGTGGATTGACCTGAAACCAGCTACAGAAGACAGTGGTGTCACTGGCCCACATTTACAATCAACCTGCTATCTCCCTGAAAGCAGGGGCTCTGCTTCTGAGCCAACACAATTCACCTCGGTACCACAGGTACTTTATTAAGATTGTTCTTGAACAGGTCACACATTCCTTGTAATTTGAAAACTTAAAAAAAAAAGAATGAAAAAATTTTAAAAAGAGAAAAAAAAAAAGCAAAAAGAAGAGAGAAAAACTTAACAAACCCTCCAAGTCA
>OZ038479.1:115233736-115306236 GCA_964036315.1 Acanthosepion esculentum
GAAAACGACATTATTTTTGCACCAACCTAATATATTTATTAAAAGACAACCTTGAAAGGAAATTAACAACAAACCCATTGAAAATGGTTAAAGAAGTGGATGAAAGAACTTAGAACAATAGACACTACTGACAAGTTTTACATTCCCTTACCTACACCAAATAGAAAAATTTAAGAATAAAAGAAAAACTCTTTCACCTTGTCTATCATATTCAACGAAATATGTTTGTAAGAAAGGTTGCTACCAAATGTACATTTTATATATATATATATATATATAGTTAAAATGGAGTCTCAAGCCTTGAATGACAACCTTCCTAGAGATGGCATCTCAATAAAAACAGTTGGTGTACTTGGATTACTGTAAATGTCTGAGCTGGGTGTCAAGAAGGGCATCTAACCTTTTAAAACCTTACCTCAAATTATTGTGACAAATCCTTTGTCAGGCAGGCCCCATCTTGTTTCGCGTTAGATTAATCTCGGTAAACATTGTTGTTTCACACTCCTCCCAGGATTAGAAGTTTATTCCTTGTTTCCCATTTAGGATTGGTTTCCGGTTCCTTCTAAAGTTTTCTCATTCATTTTCTTTTTGTGTCTTAGTGGCATTATCTCATTGCTTGCAGTGAATTGATAAAAAAAATGTATATTTCTTTTTGTTCTCCCTGTTTCTTTCACTGTTGGTAACCCCTTTGCATCCTAGTGGCTTTATTGCCTTGCTTGGGGTGAAATGCTTAAGAATAATGTTTATATTAAGAAGAAATAATATCAGATTAAAAAGTGAACCACTCTGCCATGTGGCCATACTAATATTAATGCTCAAATCTTCATTAAAGATATTAAGATTGAGGAATGTCATCATTGACTATCTCAAACTGAAAACCATTGTTGAATTGTATTGATTACAGAAAGTGCAAAACTGAAATCCAAAGACACATTAGGATAGCAAAAGATGCCTTCCATATAACCTAAGCACATGATTAATAAACAGGCAAATTTCATTCGAAACAAAGAAAAGAGTACAGAACTTTTACATAATATCAGTCCTCCTATATGGCAGTGAGTCATCACAGATGAAGAAGAGACTTGTAGCAACAGAAATGTGGTCCTGCAGAAGGATGTTGAGGCTTGAACATGTGAGCAGCAACACGTTTTAGAGAAAATGGCAACAAATGAACACTCGGACATATCATCAGGAAGAGCTAGTTGAAATTTCTTAGTCACATAATGAGTAAAGAGGGTTGGGAAAATTTGATGTTCACAGGGAAGATTGAAGACAAGATGGTCAGCGGAAAGCAATGCATAACCTACCTAGCGAGATTAAGTAAATGGATGGCAGAACAAGGTTTAAGAGAGATAACAACAATACAAAATATAATAAGAGCTACAAGGGAGAGGAAATTGTAGTAGAGAGCCATGATTGTTAGCATCTTGAAGGGACATGACACACAGAAGAAGAAGAATGCTGATTATGATCATAGCTGCCAAAGAAAGAAAAAATATTATAATATTATACCAGAAATAATTGAAAAGCAGTGCAACTATGACAAACTTCAAACTATCGAATCTAACTGATTGTAATTGTTCTAATTGATAAGAATCACAAAGTCTTTTGATAATATTATCCCTGATAATGCTATGAGACACTTCGCATCACTTGTACTCTAATAATTCTCATCGGAGAGTTTTGATGTATAGAATGTCATTGTAAATAGAAATATATAGCCACCCAGTTTGATGATCTATAGTCTGGCCTGAATTGTGGTGTCAAAGCATTGCACAGCACTGCCTTTCCTCTCTCTTCTAATGCCTGTTTATGGTGATTCTGTAACGAGACAGTGTTAAGATGACTGACGTTAGAATTCAGGACAGAGATCTTGGTTCATGCTTCTCCCAAGGGCAGAGTGCAACCTGACTCTAATTAGAGACCACCTGGATAAGAAACGTTTTGTGGGTGCCATTAATCTCAGCTGACCTTAAGGCCACCTACATTTCTCAATAATAATAGAAATATATGGATCATTTATATTGCATACTTCACAGATCAGAAAAATAGACCATATCAAAGTGTACTGTATCCATGCAAGTAAGATCTGAGGAAAAATTTTAATAATAAGTGCTAACAAGCAGAGTCGATAAAGAATTTCCACAGTGAATCTGTTCAATTAAGGAATAAGATACAAGATCATTCATATATTTTGATCATACAGGAAAAATATATATTAAATTCTGGCTAATCTAGTGATAAACTATTTATGTTCTGAACCTGGTGTCTTTCACATTCCCACCACCATAATGTAGCCTTCCTGTGCCTTTTCTATAAATCCTTTCATGGAAAATAATCTCCAGATATATATCAAGTGAATATTCATGTTTAGATAAAATCTGTAATTTTTTGTTGTATAGGTGTTATCTCTCTTGGAGATATCAAGTGGTTTATCAATGATGAACTGTTTGAGGATATTTATGAAGGAAGAAGATTATGCATCTTGACCTGGCATCTCAGCTTGTCACTATTCCACTGCTGTAATATAGCTTCCCTGTGCCTTTTCTATAAATACTTTCTTGGCAATTGTTTGTATGTACTCTCCGCTATGGTATCTAGACTTTATGAATTTAAGAGCAGTACTAGATTGGCAGCAAGGTCTCATCAATATACAATTGAATTGGTTAACTGTAACCATAAATTCTATGCTATTATTTTCTTTTCTTGCACTTCTCGCTTGTGGAACTCTTTCCAACCAACTTTGATCCTCAAAAATTTAAATGCAATGTTAATCATTATCTACTGTCATCTTGATTCCTCTTCTTTTATTCTTTCATGTTAATAATGTTTCTATTTTATTTTATTCTTTCACACTCAGTAACTCCTTGTATCATAGTGCCTTTACTGCTTTGCTTGAAGGGAAATGATTAAAAAAAATGAGAGAAGCACTATTGCACTTAGTTTTCAAAGACTTCATCAAAGATGATATTAATTGTGAAACATATTCCTTTACTTCTTTTTTTTTAATCAGTATCACCCCATGCAAGGCAATAAAGCCACTAAGACACAAGGAGTTACAATGTATGGAAGAATTAGGAACAGAAACATTAATAATGAGCAGGAAGAGGAAAGAGTAATCAGGAGGACAGTAGATAGTGATTGACATTGCATTTAAATTTTTGAAGATTTAAGTTGGCTGGAAAGCTTGGAGCCGAAAGTGAGAAAAGAAACTTTTAGCATAGAACTTACAGCAATATCTAGCTAGCTCAGCTGTAAATTAATGATCTCACTGCCAGTCTAGTACTGCACTTAAATTCATGAAGTCTAGGTAGTATAGTTAAGAGTTCATCTGAATAATTACCATTAAAGTATTTATAGAAAAGGCACAGATGGTGGTGGGAAAGTTACTGAATCCAAGCCGCAAGATCAGGACCAATATTATTGCTGTCATCAGTGTAGACATCAAGTTGAGAGCTGATGTCATCGGGAAGATCATGAATGAAAATTAAAAACAAGGTAGTACCAAGGATGGAGCCCTGGGGGACATCTGTGTTAGTACAAAAGGATCTAGATGAGTGGCCATTCAGGATAACCTTTATTTCATGATTAGATAGGAAAGACTAGATCAGTTCAAAAATGTGTCTGTAGACACCATAATTTTTCACCTTGTGGAGCTTTTGCTTAGTTCTTATTGATTTGAATCACTATAATTTATATTTTGCAATGATTTCACTTTAGAAAATTGGTGTACCATTAAACAGATAGTGGCAGAAATAGCTACCAGTTAATGGTATGACATTAGTGGCAATGGTGTTTTCATCTAGCTTATGTGGGAAGTATTTCTACCACACCCCGTATTTAGATAATGATTGGTTGTATTATAAACTTCTTTCTGGAAATTTTGACCTAGGTTTTCATTTATTATCACTCAGTATCACATTCAGGTTCTTCTGATCATGAGTAATTATTAACAGGTACATGACCAGTAAGGTAACTTGAAACAGAAAAGCTTTTATGTGAATATATGAATATAGGAACTATTAACATTATTCGGACTATTGTCCTCATCTTTGTTGCCATATTTATTACAATGTTTTGGCCGTTGTACACTCCAGCCTTCTTCAGGTGGAACTGAACCCTTTGTTTCGCTCACTGGGGTAGACTGTTCTAGTTCCACCTGCTATGTTTAATGGATGTCAGTTATCAGTTATCCCCTGTTAATTCCTCTCTCCAAGTTCTCCACTGCTTTAACTGGGTATTGAACTCACACTCTTTGGGTCTTGTCACTGGATCTAACTAACGCCTTTATCCACTGTGCCATGTGTTCTCGAGGACACATGGCACAGTGGATAAAGGCTTTTGTCCCCTGTGAGTGAAATATCGGGTTCAGTTCGACATTCCAACCACGTGAAGAAGGCCGGAGCATACAACAGCCAAAATGTTGTAATAAATATGGCGACACAGATGAGGACAATAGTCCGAATAATGTAGATAGTGTACATAATACCTCATCTTAGAAATATAGACAGATACTGAAGGAACTATTAAGCACACCAAATATGTATCCCCTGTTAATTGAGCCTGTTCCCTGGATACACTAATTTTTCTTTCATGCTTTCTTCAAAACTAAATGAAAACAGTCTTTTAAGTAGTGCTTTTTGTAATGTTGCGGTAGGTGTATATTCAGATTGTATTGTGGTCACCATATGTTGTGGTGTATGCTTCTAGTTTGACGAAAAGCAGTGGCAAAAAAAATTATGCATAAATCTGTAAATGACAGGTTGTCATTACTTGCAGAGGTCTAGGAAATGGATAAATTCCAACAGGGTAATATTTTCCTGTTTTTATATAACAGAGTAAGAAAGGAAAAAAAAGATAACTTGCTTTATGACTATGGCGTTGATGACTAAATTCACTGCCAACATGCAAGTTCAGGACTAGAAGCTTCCATTTTACTAAAACCTGCTCTCGTCATTCATTTCCTATTACCATTTGGCTTTGTAAGAGTTGGTTGGAGGTGAAAGAAAATCATAGTAGAAGAAAATACCGATGACGTGAATTTGTTTAAGTTGGACCTCAACTTACCTGGAAAGGAGCCATACACTTGATTTCCTCACCTTCCTCTGCAGCACATATAGAATGAGACATGCAGAATTCAGTTATGAAACAGCAACAGACTCAAGAGAAAATACACCATGATGCATGTGTGAAAGAGTTCAGTATCTAAGGTCCTGTGCTGGTTTTGTTACTATCACATGCTAGAAGGAAAAGAGAAAGAAGAAAAGGAGTGTCCTATTTTTATAGTTATCTTACCTAATAGCACTATCTAACAGCGTCTTGCCAAACCAAGTGGGGGTAACCCACAATATCAAGGAAACAAAATCCTTTCTCTTCCATATCACTCACTTCTAGGAATATACCATTATATAATCTTTGAATTTATCATAGAAATCAGTACTTTTCTGAGCTTGTAAAATCTGCAACACCAACATAGACAGTCTGTCTAATTGACTGTATTGATCAAATATGAAATTCTTTTGTTTCACATAAACATCTATAGCTTTCTTCTATGTGCCATGTTTCTTCAGGACATGGTCGATCATGAGTATCCACAACTTCCTGTCCTTTGTATCTTTGTGATTCATCTTTTTGCTATCTCTTCTAATCCCTATTCTGCCATCCATTTACACAAGCTTGTTCGATGGGTTATGTGCTTCTTTCCTCTGTCCCCCTCTTGCCTTGTTGATGAATAAAGTTTTCCTTGAGTGACAGTCATTAAAAAGGTAAGATGAAGATCTTCTAAGCAGGCAGTAAGCATTCTTCTTTCCTTTTTCTTTTTTTTTTCTAGATGAAGATATACATTGTTATAGCTGTTCAGCAGCTGCGATATTCATGAACTTATATAATATAGGTCTGTCTATTGATCTATCTGTGAATCTATCTCAGTACAATGTTGTATCATACATCTTTATCAAATATCAAAGCATCCTCAAACAGCTGGAAAAAAGACAAAACAGAATGATAGCCAACCGATTGATTATTTGAAGAGATAAAAGAAATAAAGGCCACTGTATCCCTTCTAGGTCCAGAACAATGTCATCCCATTATAATTGAATACTCAACATTAGTTTTTATTTCCTTCCTTTCTCTCTCTTTCATTTTCTTTTAGTTTTCTTTCCTGTCATTATCTCTACAGCATTCTGTCTGTTCATATTTGCAGATAGATGGTGCAGGGGTAGGAGGGAGACAAGCATCTCGATTTCACCTCAAGCTGGGAGTGAACTGGTGCAGTTA
This sequence comes from Acanthosepion esculentum, assembly GCA_964036315.1. Lineage (NCBI taxonomy): Eukaryota > Metazoa > Mollusca > Cephalopoda > Sepiida > Sepiidae > Acanthosepion > Acanthosepion esculentum. The sequence goes on from OZ038479.1 coordinate 115,240,013, forward strand.
AAGACTTCTCATGCAATGGCTGGGCAGTCACTCTTTAACTAGAGACCTTAGATACTGTTTCATGTGTAAGATGAATCTTCATCACTTTGATGTGAGAATTGTTCTGTTTTGAGTAGTAAAAAAAAAAGGTGTGTTTTCTACAGAAATGCACCTCTGCAATAAATGTTTTTTTTTTTACTCAAAATTTATTTTCATATTACTATCGATTAAGCACTTGAGATCACGAATATATAGTGGAAGGATTTGTTTGTTTAGTGGCATACCAACTCCTTATGGGTCATTTAATGCCAAAATTTAATTTTCTTGGGAGCATTAGTAATTTATAAAAATGTATTTCTATACTTTCTGATATGGTAATTTACCCACACATGCATGGACTCTCTCAGCTATAAACAGGAGCAGGTACTGCCTTTTGAGAGGAAAGTTTCCAGCAGTCAGCTGACAGTTGGACTGAACATTCTTGCTGTAACACTCTTGTTTGTATTACTGTTTCTGTTAATATATTTGTTTAACTCAGGTCAAAACACTATGAAAGTGTTGTGGCCTTGTTAGGGCCAGAAATAAAGACACAAAGAGAGGAACTGAGTTTGGTGGGGGGTTAACTATTTGCTCATAGTTGGGACCCTAACAGGTGCTACCACCCTGGGTTAGGGTGGGCCTGGACACAACAGCAATTGAAACCACTCAATCAGAAGCCTTGCTGCCAGATGTAGTTTATTATCATAACCAAGACAGACGAATATATATAAAAAAATTTATTTTATAAATTTTAAGAGGTGTTCAGTTTGATATGCAAATTCATTGTAAATTGATCCCCCTTTGTAAGGCAAAAAAAATAAAATAAAGGGAAATAATTAATAATAATAATGAAGGGAAACAATAATTCATATTTTGAGGCTGTTTTGAAACTATTTAAAATTTTTCATGTAAGCAATATTTTAATACCAGAAAAAGCTAAGTAAGAATATACTTTAAATAAAATAAATATTAAGTTTTTTTTAATTTATTTTAACTTGAAATTATTTGAAATACTATAAATAAGAATGTGCTTTATTATGTGGTATAAACATTTTTGTTTAGTTTGCATAGAGGGATCAGTTTACAATGATTTTATATAACAAATTGAACCCCCTCTTAAAATTTAAAAAATGAAAAAGATATTTGTAATCCGGAGCACTTAATCCATAGTAATATGAAAAAAAAATTTAAAATATTGATTATTTATTGAAGTGGGTGCATTTCTTAAGAAACATCAAAAAAGTATAGATGAGACAAGGGACTCTGTTCAAAACTAATTGAATATGTCATACACTTGAGGAAGTTCAGAGAAAACACATGTTTAAATACAGTCATATGAAAAAAAAAAAAAATTACTCTTAGGTTTGTGTGCAAAAATTCCAAGCGCTCTTTACTGAAAACATGTTTCCAATGCTCTTATATGAAAATCATTTTTGTTTCACAGAAGATTTTTGGCACACAATTAAGAATTTGGATAATTCATTTTTTAAATCATTTCACTTCAAGCAAAGTGATAATGCCACTAAGACACAAGAGGTTGCTGGGATTGAAAGAGAATGAGAAGATTTTAAAAAGAGCCGGAAACCCAATCCTAAACAAGAAACAAGGGATAAACCTCTAATCCTATTCAAACTACGAGGAAGGAGTGTGAACTAGGTAATAGGTGAACTCATTTACACCTGGAATAATGACAGTATTTCAATTAGAATTTCATATAAAACTAGTATTATTTACAAAATTTCTTAAAAATGAATTCTAGCCATTTGAATTTATTAACAATCCCATTTTTTCTAATCCAGCTTATCCATACCATGTTGAAACAATGGTTCTCATATGATCAGTTAAGAAATGTCAGTACCTAGATGGGTGACCATTTGGGAATACCAAGTGCTGTAAGTTTGGGTGTGGGGATGGTGTAATGGATAATGGTTCATAATGAGAAAACAGAGAGCCATGTTTCAATTTCACTCACGTTCGTTATATTCACTTACATGTAAATACCATTAGGAAAGGTATGAATTCATACCAGCTATGAGTTAATTAGTAGGACTTGTATCAATAAATTATGATTATCTCCAAAAAAATTCTAAAATATTTTCTGGCTTTAAATAACCTGCAAAAGGTTGATAAGCTATAAAAACAAATCAATCTATTTTGTCTGATTCACAGTCATTGAAAATTTTCAGTATATAGCATCCTTTACAAAACGGTTATAATTACATCAGGTCAAATTAGTGTACATTTTATAAGTGGTTATTTACTATACAACTGAGGCCAATTCATTAACAAACTCTGTATCAGCTTAAATTCTACTATTTGGTGTTGCCAGAGACAAGTATTTAAACTGAGAACCATTAATGCATATCAATATAAGACTGTACGTGCTGTACAAATTACCTTAAAACATAGGCACCATGATTCATTGCATCCTTCATTTTAGCTATTTAATGTGAGATATTTATTTTAAGGATTTGTGTTCAGTCATTGAACAGAAATCTTTTTAACACGAGGATGGCCAGCTCCTTTGATATATATAAAATGGCCAAGGTGTCGTTTTCGACACCATATGATTGTTTTTTAATATTTCGCATGAAAAATAATCATATATGGTTAATGAAATTACTCATATGTTTGCAATACATAGTTTATTAAAGAATATTCCTATTACACAGCATTAGACATCATTTTGAAGTAGGCTATAACATTCTTTCTACAATCCTGTAGGACCAACTATTTAGCAATATCTTAGATTCCACAATCTTTACATGTTACTAACAGTACTCTAGTTTCATCCTTTGCACATTTGCCGTGTTATGATATTATTTCAATGCATTTACCCTATAAATAGCCTAGGTGTCAAAAACGACACCTCGGACATTCAAGGTAAAACCTCAAATATCAGCTATTCCACTGAATATTTTTTAAAGAATTAAGTCTGTTAAGCATCTTTGCTAAAATTCAATAATTGTCCATAAGCCTCAGCATTGAACCAAAACTAGTAATTCCATAGTAATTTGTTGAAAATTTGAAAGTGTCAAAAATGACACCTCGGCCATCCTAGTGTTAAAAATAGTCCAAACAAAAAACTGAAAAGGAAGGAAATTAAACAAAACAGTGTTGTTTTATTTGAACATATGACCAATATGTCCATAGCCAACACATTTATTATGAAAGTTTTGTGAAAAGTTGTTGGCACAGCACAGTTCTCAAAATCTGAACAAGTATCGCTCTTATATCCGGGTTTCTCTTATATCAGGGTCTCTTATATCCGGGTTACACTGTATCCTCCTTGAGATTCTTAAGAAAACCCAAAGTATCTGCAATGTAATGATGATAAAAGTATTTATTTTATTTTATTTATTTATTTTTTTTTTTTTAAGCATATTACCCCAAGCAAGGCTGGAAGCCACTAGTATGCAGGGGGTTACAGAAGGTTTGGAGGAAGAGCAGATAGGAGTGGTAAAGGAGAGGATGTGGAGGAAGATAGTGGATCGATCAAGGCTAGGGGGGGTTACAGAAGATTTGGAGTGAGAGCAGATGGGAATGAAAGGTGAAAGGGTGAGGAGAAGGGAAGAGGATAGATCAAGGCAGCTGGCGATGTCGATTGACGTTACACTTAAATAGTTGGAGCTTGTATTTGTCAGGGAAGCAGGAATAAGGAAGGGAGTTCCACAGGCGAGATGTGTGAGACATGAAGCTATTGGAGTAGAAGAGACGTCTACATCTAACAGTTTCAACGGTGAAGGGGTGGGAACGGGATGCCGGCCTCGTATGTAACATATATTCATTTTTCAACACATTCTCCTTCTTTCCAATGCACTTACATGGTGATCCTTCATTAGTTACAAACATTGAACATTATACAGTGGAAATTTCAGATAACAATTGAGTTATGAAGTGTGTGCCGAAAACTTCTTGGCCCAACCAAGAAACTCTTCTAAGAAGCAAGATGATTTTTTTTTTATCCATTTCACCCCAAGCAAAGGTCACTAAAATGCACTAAAGTGACAAAAAAGAACAGGATTCAGGAAGACAGAAAATGGCAATTGACATTGCATTTAAATTTTTGACGATTAGGGGTGTCAGAGAAGCAAGAAACTGGAAGAGAGTTTCACAGGCGAGATGTGCAAGAGAAGAAACTATTAGAATAGAACGTACGGTTACGTTTAACCATTTCAACAGTAAAATGGTGACACCTGGTTGCCAAGTGCTGGACAATCTCAAAGATAAAGAAGCAACTTGAAGGAACAGAAATGTGGTTCGGCAGGAAAATGCTGAGTATACCAAGAACTGAACATGTGAGCAGCAACAAACTTTAGAGAAAATGTAAACAAAAAGGAAACTTACACTTAACATCAGGAAGAGACAGTTGAGGTTTCTAGGGCACATAATGAGGAAGGAAAGCTTGTAAAATCTGATACTCACAGGAGAGGTTGAAGAGAGACAGAGAAAAACAATGCCTGACATACGTAGTGAGCTTGAGTATATGGATGACAGAACACAGTTTTGGAGAAATAACAGAAAGAGAAAATTTATTAAGAGCTCCAAGAGACAGGAAGTTGTAGAGAACTATGATTGTCTACGTCCTGAGGAGACATGGCGCATAAAGAAGTTTCCAATCTAGTAGTATGCTTAAATTCAAGTCGGGTCACCAAGAAGGAAAGCTCATCAGAACAATTACTGAGAAAATATTTGTAGGAAAAACAGTAGGAAGCTACATCAAGGCGATGGGAAAGTGACTGAAGTCAAGATGCCTGATCAGATATATAGTAGGAGCATGAAACCAGATATAGCAACAATCTTCAATGCATGGATGAATGGTAGATTTCTAGATGTCCAAGATGGATTCTGATAAGAAAAATTGTCTGGCACAATACAGTGAACCAATTCTCCCAGCAGTCTTCTTTAAACGTGCCGTATCCCTTCTGTCCCTTGCAACTCTTAATAAGTTTTCTCTGTTAGCTATTTCTTCCAAACTCTGTTCAGCCATCCATTTGCTCAAGTACGTGCTGCTTTTCTCTGACCCTCTTTCCCTCAACTTGTCCTGTGAATATCAGATTTTCCAATTCCTCCTTCCTCATTATGTGCCCCAGAAATTTCAACTGTCTATTCCTGGTGTTAAGTATAAATTTCTTCTTCATTTCCATTCTCTCAAAAAACCTTGGTATTGGTCATATGTTTGGTGCATATTATCCTCAGCATCTTTCTGTAGAACCACATTTTTTTGCTTCAAGTCTCTTCCTCATCTTTGAGGAGATTGTCCAGCATTCACTGCCATACAGGAGGACAGATATCACATAACAGTTCCGTACTCTTTTCTTTGTTTCTAATGAAGTTTTTGTCTCTTAATACTCCTACAAATAGATCTCACAATTGATTCAATATAATGTGTATGTGTTTCCCTATGTCCTGTGAGGGCTACAAAAAAAATAAATAAATGCATATGAGTTAAATCTTTTAATGCAAAATTGTTTAGAGATATGGTTATTTCTTTTTTTTTTTTTTTTAGATTTGAGGAATGAAATTAAATCTGGTTTATATCAACAGTTATGAAACAGTGAGAATCTAACTTTGCAGCAATGACATGTGTGACGACATTCCAACCACTGACCTCTATCAGATACTTAGATATCTAATTATAATTGTAGAAAGAAATAGTTAAAAAAATATGCTAGCTGTTTTTTTTCTGTCTTCTTTTGTTTTGGTCTCTGATGGCAGAAGACGCACTTCCAGTCATATCTTGTTATCTTTCTTTTTGTTCCTGCAGCACCTGCAGCTAAACAGCATGAAAAATGCACTGTTTAGTCATGTGATGTTTTTTAATAGCCGCTAATATAACAAAAGGATTTTCTTCAAATTGATATATACTTGTCAAGTGAGTGCACATAGTTTGGTGGAAAGAAGATATGACCTACTTCAGTAAGAGGTTCATTCTAAATTGAGTAATAAGCATTATCATGGTATTTCAATGAAGCTAAATCCATTTGAATTTTAGAGCAGGCTTGATATGTTTTTCTTGCTGAAAAGTGCTTCCTTGTTTTTCTGTTGAAGTTGGGGTCAGAAAATTTTCAGATTTTAAAAAAATAAAAAAAATGGCCAATAACATATATGGTATTTGCTATTATTTTTATAAAATGATTCCAAAATTAAAAGTGCCCTCCATTACACTGGTTCATACAGCAAAACAATAAAGCTGACATGAAAGAATCCTTATAAGAAAAATACTTTACAAACGCCATTGTCAGTTGATATAAGAAATTTAGATTTAAAAATTTTGGTTTATTAATTGCTTATGGATACTCTTTCTTTAGAAAAATTCAAAATGAACTAATTTTTTTAATGTAAAGCAAATGAAAGTAAGATGAAAGAAATACTGGCACTATTTGAATGGTCAACTCATAAAAAAAAAAGTGAAATTTGGAGGGAGGGGATAATTTTACTAGATTCATTGCACCTTCCTCAAACCACAAAATATTCAAAATCAAAAAATATTGATTTCTTTTTAATCATTTTAAAAAAATGGGTCCTGTTCATAATATAAATACAGTGTCAAATTTATAACTGATTTTTTAAGAGTTTTCTGTATTTTGTTTTTATTTTCAAATGTCAAGTTTAAAAATATCCTATCATAATTGTGTTTGTCCCTCCCCCCTTTGTTAGTTCTCATGACGGTTACTCCCTGCCAATACCTCATAAATGATGGACTATTCCATTTTGATTGCATGGAAAGAGGGTAAAGATACTACTTAGTTTAATTTAGAAAATGAAAGAAAGAAAGAAGGGAAGATAGAAGTAGAAAGAGAGAATCAGATTAAGCCGATAAGAACAGATACTACACTTTTCTTGCCATCCCACACTGGCAAGATGTGACTTGTGTCACATCCTGCCAGAGGCTCAGTTATTGCTTGCTCATTTCCACTGAGTGCAAGTACACACTGCCCAAACCAGGGATTGAACTCACAAACATTATGTTACCAAATTCACAAACTAACACTTTAATTAAAGCATTGGTAATCCTATAGATTGAATAAAGGGTTCAGTTCAGAATTCCCAGATTTACACCTGAGGAATGCTGGAAGGTACAATAGCTGAAACATTGTGATAACAACAACAAAGATGAGGACAATAGTCCAAATATAAATAAATAAATTATTATTCCTTATCATTGTTACTTTAGTCAATGCTCTACTTTCAAATATCCCTTTCAGATTTCAATATTTTCATATTGTGACTTTCTTCATAACCTGCATGGAATTGTATATCTTTTTGCTTCTTTGTTTTAAGATTAGAATGTAAGACTTTATAAACTTTTCCTTTATCTTCTCAGTTTTTTAAAAACAGATTTCCCTTGACATTAACTTAATAACAGTTGCAGACTTGTCTCTCTCAAGAGTAAACCTTAAAGATAAGAAAAGAAATTCCATTTTCATAAGTTATCCCTTAGGTCATAACTTAACATTATCGTTTGAGGAATTATTATTCAATTTTGTTATTTATTCTCATTATTCTGATTAAGTATTTATTTAACCATCTGATTCAAACTTTTGTTTAAGAATTTGTATCTTGTCTGCAGGCATGCTTCAGATCCAATGATATGATTTAGCTATCTGTAAAATCTCTAATACTTAATAAGGAGTATAAATAAATCTCTAATACTTAATAAGGAGTATAAATAAATCTCTAATACTTAATAAGGAGTATAAATAAATCTCTAATACTTAATAAGGAGTATAAATAAATCTCTAATACTTAATAAGGAGTATAATTAAATCTCTAATACTTAATAAGGAGTATAAATATTCATAATGTTCTATTATATTTGCTTAAGCTTTGGTTGACTAACTAAAAAATATTTGTTAAAATTATTTATGATTACTTCTTTTATTTTTACATATTCTTGGACAAAAACTGTTATATTTATATGCTATTTAATAAATAAAAACAACATTCTCATCTAAAATCTATTTGTGAAATTTCATTTTATTTCAAAGGATATACAGTAGAAGTCCTCATATCCAAATTTAAGAGTTGTTTGGATATGAGGATGGGTTCGGATATAATGTGGCATTATGTAATATAACTATAACTTAACAAAACACAAGAATTGATCGCAATATATGAGAAATTAAGTGTCTCACAAAAGTAAATATTAATTTGTAACATTTAATGCCCAATAAGATTTATTTTCAATTGTCTTTCTTATTTCTTTTCTCATTACACTTACTTTCCATTGTACTATTTTTTTTTAAAGTAAGGCATTTCTGCAAATAATGTGCACTTGTACATTCTGTACTACTGAACAAAGATTTTTTTTAAAGTAAGGCATTTCTGCAAATTATGTGCACTTGTACATTCTGTACTACTGAACAAAGATTTTTTCTGCATGAATTTGATGACATCATCAATAGCTTTCTTTACTGAGTCCCGGTCTTCATCATCCTTCATAATTTCACCATTATTGGAAGAATTTGATTCTCTTTCTTGACAATCCAAATCATTTTGAAGTGATTCCACTGTTGAATTCTCTTGTAATTCATTATCGTATTCATTCTTTTAAGTCATCCAAAGTGAGAGTATTCAGTGGATCATCTTCAAGTGCAAGTTTTAGTGTTTCGTTCAGATTCTGCAATATGTCAGATGAACTTGTGCCATTGTCCAGTTTTTCAATAATCTCTAATTTCTGATGTAACATGAAAGAATTTATTTTCTTTTTTTTTTTCCAGTTGAAGTTTCTTCTGTGTGAAACATTATTGGTTGAGAAATTTCAAGTTATTAACAATTATCTGCAAAAAAAAGAATAATATTAGAATGTAGCATATTTCTACAAACAACATCTAAATGGCAACACTGAGAAGTTTGGATATGAGGTCTTCTACTGTATTAAATTTTCTTGTAGATTTTGATTGTCAGCCATACTTGAAATCCTCTTTCACAATAGCTGAGTTTCAAATTAAAAACTATAAATACTGCCAAGTTATTATGGTCAGAAAGAATGAAAGAAGGAGAAAAACATAAAATAGAGGTAGAAAATTTGTCAAACTATCACATTCATTTCCTTTTTTTTTTTTTTCCTAGCACACATCTTTATATCTAAAATGAACTATAGCCGCAGCTTTTCAGAGAATTTCCATATTGGTTCGAGATAACCTGCTACAATTACTATTATTATTATTATGAACGTCACTTGTCCTTGCTTGTAGGCATCCATTTTCTCGATCTGTCTTTCTGATTCCATTTTTCTTTGGGGTTTCCTTGCAACATTTGTTAGCTGTAAGTGGGCTCCTTTTGCTATCTTTTTGGCAAGTAATTTTATTGAGCCTCTGCCTCTTGGTCACTTCCCTTGCAGGGTCTTATGAATTCTGACTCACCATCTGCTTTATCTTGAAATTGCATTTCTGAAGTTGCCATCTCCAAGGAAGATTGCCACTTAGTACTCAAGAGGCCCACCTTTCCAAATAGAATATGAATAGTGCTTTTGAATTTACCCCAAGTTATTCTAAGGGAGATAATTTGTTTTAAGCATGATAATGCATTTCTAGTGTTTTTTTGTTTTTGTTTTTTAATTTGCTTTTCTTTGTTTTGTACCTTCTCTTCATCCTTATCTTATTTTATATTTTTTGCCAACTTCTTCTTTCCTGTCTATTCTCCTTTAATTTTTAATTTCCAAAGCAAGTGTAGAAGAATGGGCAATGCTTTATCAAGTTGATTATATTCTTTAATCTAGATGTAGCTTGAGTCTCCAATTATAGGCTACTCAATAAAGTTGGAGCAGATAAGTGAAATCTCCAAATCTAGAAATAACACAACCAAAGTCATTGAATATATTTGATTTAGGAAATGAAATAACCATTCTCCTCCAATTTTTTTTGTTTAATTCTCCTCAACCTGAAAGGGATTTTAATTTAATCAGATTCCTTTAAAAAAAAAGGTTATTTTTAACTGATATCAAGTCGATAAGAATGAAGAAAGGAATGAAGAAGAAAGAAAACATAAGATCGAAGCAGGAAAAAAAAACGAAAAACACTAACACCTTTCTTATAGAAAATTCTATCTTTTTCAAAGCAAAGAGCCTAAACAGTGTATGTACAATATTGGATAATTTTATAGCATGCCTTTCATTGGTCATAATATATTATTTTTGTTTTATTTTTGGTTTCTGTTCAATTTTTCCTTTATTTCCTCTCTTTCTCTCCATCAGTTACAACATTGACAATTCATTAAAAAGATAGTAATAATAATAATAATAATAATAATAATAATAAGAAGAAGAAGAAGAAGAATAGAGATTTGATGACTTGGATTATACAGACCATGGAATTACTGAGACCTTTGAAGATACTGAGTAAGGTGCTGGAGATTTGAGAAAACTTGCTGTCACTCAATCTCTGCAAGCAAATGAAATATACTATTATTTTTTATTATGATTATGCATATAAATTATCATTTGTTAATATTTGATAACTTTATAGCATGCCTTTCATTGGTCATAATATATTGTTTTTTGTTTCATTTTTTTGTTTTCAGTTCTGTTTTTTCTTTATTTTCTCTCCTTCTCTCCTCAGTTTGAACATTGACAATTCATTAAAAAGATAATAATAATAATAATAATAAAACAAAAACTGAAAAAAACGGTTTTGAGGACTCTAATTCAAAATATAAAGTTAAAAAATGGATTTGGAAGAGCATGTATTGACTTGTTTTTTTTTTAAGATAATCACTAACCCAGATTAGTTGAATTCTAGAGGTTTGACTTAAAACTGTTTCCCAGATGACAGAAAGGATTTTCATTTCTTTATGAATTAACCATTGCTTTTAGAATTTTTTTTCTTTCCATGTTTTTAAATTCTATAATTTCCCTTCTAAATCTGTGCATTTGCAAATAAGGCAAATATGAAATATTGCCTCGGCAATAAATTTAAATTTATATTTTGTCTGGAATTCTACCCAAAGTTGTATATTTATTATTAAATATGTAGATAACTCTGGAAATTATTTTGGTATAAAAGAATATTAATATATATAATATATACATCCACACATGCGCATATATATATATACTCACACATATGCATACATATGTATCTATACACACACACACATACACCTATATATATATATATATATAATCTAATTACTTAAGGAATAAAACTTACTGGAAAGACTGTCTCTAAACCGATACATATTTTTGTCTGTATACTTTCTCTTTATCTGCACTCAAATGTGATTCTGTTGTCACTTATATAAACACCTTAAGACATGCACACACAAACATATCCATGCATGTGCATGTATGTGTGCACAGAGTGTGCAGAAAAAGAGAGAAAGAGATAATCAAATATAGAGGAAAAAAGAGGAGAGTTAATATAAACGTGTTTGTATTCATAGATTAAGAAAAGTCTGTTCTAAGGATAATCCATTCCTGTATCTGTCTCCATTCTACATGAAGAACATCAGTCAATAACTGGCTTAAGCAGCCATTACACACACAACACACTCAGTAGGATGACAGGCTTCCTTCCTTCTCACACATACACATGTATACACACCAAATGATGTTGTCACACAACAGCAGCAGTAACAGCAGGACTCTACAGCAGAACACATCTCACCATGGGCTCCTGAGGATTTTAAGAACACAGGTTAGTTGGCTTGGAAATTTTTCTGTCCCTTTCTTAATAATTTGCTAGATACTATTTAACTTACTGTTTCATTTTTTTCCCCAAGATCTTATTTTATTTATCATTTTAAAACACTTTAAAAAAAAAAATAGAAACCTTTTAATACATTGAATGTAAAATAAATTTATATTGGATTTTATATACACGTAATATGTCTTGTACTTTTCATAACTGATACAAGTGATTAAAAAGTTGTTAAAAATAAATGAAAAATATTTATAAGTTTGTTAAATGTTAAAATCAAGAAGAGAAGTTACTGGTGTTTTTATCATGTGAATATTGTAAAAAGTGTAAATTTCTGTAAACTATAGCTTCTCTTTAGCTGTGGATAGAATGACAGATTTTTATTCTTTGACAGTTGAAATTCACCTGTTTGTGTGTGTGTGTGTGTGTGTATATATATATATATATATATATATATATAGTATTTTTTTGTCTGATTTTTCTTTGAGGACTTTGGTAATTTTAACTTTATTGCATTTAAAGATTTCTTTCAACATGTGTGTATTTTCTTTTACAATAAGTATATATGCTTGTGATTATTGTAATAATTTTAATTCTAAAGCTAATATAGACTGTGAGAATAACTTACAAATCATGTTGCTAACTAACTTGACTTTCTAGTTGTGTTTTTAAGTATGCTTCAAAACTGTTTTTAATCCAAATTCAGATAATCTGTATATAAAAAATGTATTCTTTTATTATGATTGCTTTCAACATATTTTACTTATGTATTTCACTATATTTATGTTCATGTTGTCCATATTTTTAACTATATACATAAATCGTGTTAAATACTAAAATATTACCTTTTAAAAATTTAAATCATAATTTTAATTTATTAATTTAATAAGATTTTAATCCTAATTTTAAATTGTTATTTTGCGACATTTAAAAAACAAAAATAATATTTTTAGATTTTTAACTTTTTCTTTGCATAAAACTGATTTTTAAAATTTTTAATTATTTTTTTTTTTTTAAATAAAAATAAAATAATTTATCATCTGCTATATACTCTACAGTAGTTGCTACTTTTTCCAACATTGTTCTTATATACATCGATTTTGAAGTGTTCTGGAGGTTATTTTTACCCCCAATATCTGATTTATCAAATTAAAATTCTTTGCTCAATTCTAAAATCTCATAGCCTCAAGTCATGATCTAATCAGTAGTCTCACAGGTATTTGCTGCTATTCTCGTTAGGAAACTTTCAGGGCTAATGAAAGTACTTAATTACCCCTTAATTTCATTAATGTTCACACTTTTCCACATTAATAAGATTTGAAAAAATCCATTGTCTCTACTTGACTCTTGAAATGCTGAGATGGAAAAGAGGAACATGTTTGAAAATACATGAAGAATGCTTTAAATATTTTATTAGCAAAGAACCCTGAACATTATTCTGAAAGAACTGTCACATGTTCTGTTCACCTCTAAGTTTCTAAACAGTTTTGTTTTGTCAGTTGAATTTCTTCCCACCAAGCTCATGGCTATGACTTTAGATTCTGAACCTTTCAAATAGTATTTAATATTTTAAAGTATATTAGAATACAAAAAAAAATCCTAGAATAAGTTTAGATGTTCTCAAATGCATTCTGGGAACAGATCTTTTGGTATCATGTCTATAGAAATATTTTGTTTGACTTGCAATGAAAGCAATTAAAACAAACATTTGCAATTAACAGTAGCCTACTTCTCAGATATCTAGTTATTAAATTCAGCCTTATCTTTTATAGTCATTGACTAATTTTTGTACCATTACATTATTTATAGTCAACTAAAATTTTATATAAAATAGTAAAATGTCTGCCATTTAAAGTTTTTATTTGGAATGTTACCCACATAATGAATAATTTTGGTGAAACAATTAAAATAGACCCTGGTTTGGATTTAGTAAAGACCTACATCAAGCAATGAAAGTGTTCAGATAAACTACATTCCTTAGCTCCACCAGTTCTATAGTTGTACATACAATACTTTGCTAAAGATGCTGGAGAAAGGGTTGGTTCCCTGTACCGCTCCAGTAAGTACCTGACTCCTCATGACATCCTCTAGCTTTACAAGAATTAGATCAAGCTGAAAATGGAATATTGCTGCTATATATGGGCAGGAGATGCCCAGTCTTTACTTTCCAGTCTCAATATAGTCTAAAAGCATCTCTGCATCCTTGTGGGTGATGGATTATTTTCCACTTTACAACCCCTCTCTCACAGACAAAACATTGCAAGCCTTTCACTGCTCTATCACTCTTTCCATGGAAAGTGTTCTGATAAACTATATTCCTTAATACCACCAGTTCTAACCTTCATGGCTAAGACTCACAATGCGGCACACATTGTAGTGAACAACCCACATTCCTTTTGTATCCATTGGTGAGATGTAAGTTCCACTTGAGCAACTTCTTCTCATGGACTGCTACTTTTTGGAACTGACTCCCAAGGGGATGCTTCTTTGAACATTACAATCTTAACATGTTCAAGTCTAGGGTTAACTGTTATCCTCCTTACATATCCCTATAAACTTTTCCTCTTAATTTGTAACCCTCTACCTCGAGTGGCTCTTGATTGTAAAAAAAATAAAAAAAACACAAACTTGGAATTGAACTCACAATTACTATTACCTTGTTCATAAACCAATGCTTTTAGTCCACTAAGTATTTTTATTTTGTTAATACTAGTCTAAAATTACAATATTTACATTAACTCTCAAATATTTGGGGAATATCATTTTTATGACAGGTGACTTCAAGATGCAGGCAATCATGACTCTCTACAGATTCCTTTTCTTCATTATCTATGAATTGCTATGCATTCTTGGAAAAGATAGTGGAGTAGTTTCCTGTTGTCTTCTCCACATGAGAACAACTGATGAGAATGCTATTTATTCTCATGGCTTGCAAGATTTGAACAAAAGCAAATGTTTTATATGAAAATCAATGAGTATTTTGAAAACACAATCTTACACAGTAACACTCTACCTCGAGTGGCTCTTACGGCTTGTACAGGGTGAACATCAGTGTAAAAAAAAAGAAAAAAAGACTCATCAAAATGACCAGAATGCCTTATGCATAACTAGTTTATTTACTAGTAAAAATTTCCATCCTCAAACTTAACAACCGCGTCAACTATTTGAAAAAGAGATGAGGACAATCAATATTGAAACCACTACAAAAAGCAATAACAAATCCTTTTAGAATACTGCATTAAAAATAAGACAATAACCAAGAGACCGAATCAATAAAACAATCACCAGAAGAATAAACCATAAAATAAACAAGTGCAGTGCAGTACATATACAGAGGGAGAAACAGGACGATAACCTAGCCAGGGATTCTAGATGAGAAACTTATTATTTCCCATGAGAATTCCTGTATGTCAAATATTGATCAGCCAGAAAGACGTAGGCTGATAAGATGACTGGCCGCTACAACCTTAACTGACACAGAGGGACAAGCCAGGAACCAGTCCTCCAGAAGACACTGTTCATCTACAATGAGGATTAAAATATGGTATAGATAAAGCCATAATCCTATGGAGACTTTTCATCTAAGAAACTTCCTGGTTTTCCTTCACAAAGGAAACCAGA
Organism: Acanthosepion esculentum; assembly: GCA_964036315.1. NCBI lineage: Eukaryota > Metazoa > Mollusca > Cephalopoda > Sepiida > Sepiidae > Acanthosepion > Acanthosepion esculentum. Next base: position 115,255,294 of record OZ038479.1, read on the forward strand.
ATGATGGTCAACTTATCCTTCTGCATACTCTATTTGTAGTGCCATGTTTGGGGATTTTTTTTTTCTTTGCTTTGTTTTGTTATTTTTGACATTTTTAATCTGCTTAAAGCTGTGCGCTGGTGAAAAATGAGTCACTGTTTGACACGAGTGTCCCTGGCATGAAATGATAACCTTTCTCATCTGCGGATCATGTAATCCTTTAATTCAACCATTCTTGTACATTTGGATTGGAAGAGATTTAAAGAATTTCTCTGTTAAGACTCTTCCATTTGTCACTTTGCTAGTGTGCTCAGAAGGCTTTTAAATATCCTTGCATTTCTTCCAGGAATCGTTCCACTTATTTTAATTTCTTGGTCTCCATTCATTTGGAGATGGTAAATTATCTATTCTTGATAACTTATCTCAAAGAAAATTTCCTTAGTTTATCATGGTTGGTGCAAGGATCTCGTGGGTCCCAACTGAATCAATGATATGAGACCCTCCCCTGAATATATCATATGCCCCCCCACCCCGTTTACTACATCTCATTTTTCACAAGGCTGTATTCATATAAAATACAAAATTTTATTGTAACCTAATTATATATAATTAATGGACCATATGAAATATAGGTGAACAATTCAACTAGAAAAATTTAAAATAAATACAATGCATCTAAATAGAAATTTGAATCATAATAGATCATTCCATCTTAAATAAACCAACAATGTTTGGCAGCAATTTTTAACATCAACTGGAGATTTTTCTTAAAAAATTTAATAATTTTAATACATTCTACATTAGGGATAAAAAATAGTGAATTTTATAAAGTGTTTTTTCAAGATTTGGCATAAGCAAAACAAATTCTTGGATTTCGACAAAAAAAGAACCCAAAATTACATCAAAATCTGTAAAAAAATTTTCATCCTTTCATAGTAAGTTATACTTAGTTTAATTTGTGATGTATATAAATATAGATAGAAAAAAGTAAATGTTGATAAGACTATGAGGGTCACAAAGCACTGCATGGGGCCCCTAATCAGGCTTCTCATCCAGTCTCGGGGGTAGTACGTACTAGCTCTGAGATTGGGAATGAGTTTTCTTGATGTCTCCAAAAATATTGGAATTTTGCTATTTTGTGGCAAATATTATTGGACAGGAAAAAAACATCTTCAAGTGATTAAGGATTATCATCAGCATGGCAACAAGAAAAAGTGGCTGTGGTTATAATGGCAATGATGATAATAAGATTTACTTGCTTTATAAGATGGAAAAATAAAATATCTTTATTGCTTATTCTTTTAGCAGATAATATGATAGACTGTCAATAAGCAATCACTAGACACTGAGCAGAATATAGAAAGCAAAGATCTCTTTAGCAATGCCACAAATGTAGAAGAAACTAGAACACATTAGCTTTTTTTTTCATGCAATGGCTAAGTATTTTGTCTTGTCAATTGTTTTAGCCAGAGTGTACATGTTGTGAATTAATATGATGTTGTTTACTTGCATTGCCATCAAAATCTGTCTTCTCTCTGTCTACCTGTCATGATTGTATATTAGATTGTGTAAGACTGCTTTCTAGAATATTTAATTATGTTTCTTTGGCAAGCTGTTTGAAGTAATGATTGCTTTTAGTCAAAAAAAGTAAAATAAAATAAAAAAAGTACTCAAAAAGTCAGTCTCACGTGATATTTTTGCTAGTTTTACAAATATATATTGAAAGAAGCAAACATGAAATAATTGATACTTATTTTTATTTGGCAGTCTTCTAGAATACTATTGACTTTATTTAACCCTTTATTCATCAGTGTGGCAAGATCTGATCTAAATTAACCAGACATTGCTTCATAATCTGTAAATGGTTACCTTAAAACCTTTCCTTTCAAACAGATTTAATGTCATAGTACCTAATTTGAATAAATATAGATTTTAGTAGAAGTAAGTTTCCTTCTAAAAACAGTATTTGAAAAAAGTATTTTGTATTTTAGAAATCTATCATAAAATATAGTCTGTCAACTTAGTATATTATGTTTGTCAGCATTTTCTGTGTGTAATTAGTTACATTAGTTTTGTGTGTAAATGCTGTATATATATATATATATATATATATATATATATATATATATATATAGAGAGAGAGAGAGAGGATGCATGTCAAAATTCCAATATGAATAAAATATATGTGGGAAGATAATTTAAATAAAAGGCTAAAGGAAAACTTGACCGTACCAATGTGGCATTTCATCCCTGGAGAAACTTCTCCATATTTACCTTGATAAAGTTTGCCAAGGGATGAAGTATGTCGGTAAAGAAAAATTTTCCTTATGTCTTTTACCGATATATATATATATATATATAATTGAATGTGACCGGCAAGGGACATTTTATAAGCTTTTTATTCATTTTTTTTCTTGAGGATTAAGAGTTAAGAGTATGTAGAAACTGTCCATAGTGATTATTGTCCCAAGCATTTTAATCTAACTCCTTAGCCATGTTCAAGTGATTTGTTGTTAATGTGTTTTTGTGTTTGTATTCTAATCTGTGTCATATGGAAATAGTAGTAATTCCATGGCAGTGTTTTGAAAACACTGCTAATACGCTGTGACTAGCTTCAAAGCAACTAATGTTGAGTGTATGTCTGTATTGTTTTTTTTTTTATAAAAAGTGCTTCCATTATCTTTAAAAGTATCTTGGTCCTTATTAAAATAAAAAATTGTAAGAACACTAGAAAAGCTGAATAAAAACTTATAAATTTCTCATTGCTCATTACATTCAAAATATATGTATGTTTTATATATATATATATATATATGTATATATAAGAATCAGATATTTTGAATTTTTAGTAATAAATGATAAATTTAAGGTATGTGTTAGGATCAATAACTTAAAACTTTTAATGTTTAATTCTTGGAAATAATTCATCACATCAAAAATCCACCCTATGTAATAATAATAATATATATATGTATATAATGTTCTCTTAGTTTAAGTTTATTAATAAATAATAACTGATAACTATAATTTATTAACTAATGCTTTCAATTTCAGATGCATCTGTGATGCCCTTTTTGGATTTTACTTATACATTCTACAACACAGCTGATTGAACATGTTTATATCATTGTGGTTACTACTATCTGTTCTTGACCTGTGTTTCTGTATGGACCTTACCTACTATGTGGAGGAAGGTAAAAGTCCGGGCACCTATCTGGGGGACATAGCTTCCGATTCCCATTTGATGGACAGTATCAAACGTGAAGATCGTAATTTGATAAGGTTCAGTCAGCTGGGACAGAATGTGCAGTTGTTTCAAGTTAACAAAAATACAGGCAAATTATACACTGCACAAACCCTGGATGCTGAGGCACTGTGCATCCGTAACAAGGAATGTTCTCAAGTTGTAAAAGTTGCTGTGCGCCGTGCAAAAACGTTTATAAAAATATTAAGCATCCAAGTGATTGTTCAGGATGTCAATGATCATCAACCACAGTTCCCAGATGATCAGGTGAAGATAGAATTTTCAGAAGGAGATGGGATTGGCATGAAGAAATCTATCCCCAATGCGGTTGACAGAGATATTGGCATCTCCAATTCTAAAATAACATATCAACTAAAAAAAAACATAAATGACCCGTTTTCATTGAACATTTTAAGAAGTGTTGATGGTACGTCAAAGCTTAGCATTGTTTTAGAGGAAAGAATAGACCGTGAATTAAAAGATCTTTATGTAATTCAAGTGATTGCAAAAGATGAAGGCTCTCCTCCGAAAGTCAGTGTACTTGACATTCATATTCTGGTCACAGATGTCAATGATAACACGCCAGTCTTTTCTCAGAAAATTTATAATGTTTCAATTAATTATGAACATGACGCAACAAGTCATGTGGCCATTCTGTCAGCCACAGATTTAGATTTGGGCAAAAATGGCAGAATTTCTTATCGGTTCAGTTCCATGACCTCTGACAATGATAAAATTTACTTTAAGCTTAACGAAATGACAGGCGAAATTTTCTTGCATAAGAAATTCACCTCAGGACAAAAGCCGACTTACAAATTATACGTCGAAGCGATGGATAGCGGCAGCCCTCCTTTGAGTTCTGTTGTAATGGTTCTGGTAAATGTCATCAACCAGCAGAATAATGCACCAATGATAAATGTGAATTTTTTTTCCGATTCAGCAGAGAAAACTGATGCCATTTCTGAGGATGCTGAAGTTGGCAGCTTCATTGCCTACGTAATGGTCACTGACCCTGATATTGGTCCGAACGGAGAGGTTAGTTGTAATCTCCACCATGATAAATTTCAACTTCAGAGTCTTGGCACAAAGGAATACAAAATAATTGTAAAGAATCCATTAGACCAGGAGATTGAGAACCACCATGACATTACCATATGTTGTCAAGACAAAGGCTCTCCTCCTCTGTCCACTGAAAGCAAGTTCTCAATCCAAGTGATGGATGTCAATGATGTACAACCTCAATTTTCCCAGAAGTCATTCAGATTCTGGGTCAATGAGAACCAGAAATCCAAGTTTCCTATTGGCTCCATCAATGCTACTGACCCAGACCTGGGACCTGGTGGCAAGCTCACCTATTCACTAAAAACTAATAATAAACATTTCCTCCCTTTCCAAATCTCCGATGATGGATTCATTTCAACAGTTATGTCATTGGATCATGAATTCCAGGATATTTATAAATTTAAAGTTTTTGTAAAGGACAATGGAATCCCTTCTTTGAATAATACCGTAGATGTCAGTGTTGAAGTTCGAGATGCAAATGACAACGCTCCATATTTCACGTTCCCCAGCGTCAATCCTTATACCCTGGACTTTATTTATTATCCACATCACACGAACAACATCACTGTTCTGAAAGCATCTGATGGTGACAGCCAGGAGAACGCATTTCTCAAGTATGAAATAACTGCAGGCAATGATAAACAGTTGTTCACCATCAACCATTTCACTGGACTCTTGTCTTTCAGTCGAGTCGTTACTCAGCAGGATGCTGGATCATATGACTTAAAGTTTGTCGTCAAGGACAGTGGAACTCCCGTCTTATCCGCAAATGTTGATATAATTCTGAAACTGATGGTGAGCAACAAGACACTTGAGCCGCTGAGTACCAAGCACATGAAAAGCGAAAAGAGAATAAATTTGGTTTTAATGATTGTGATTGTTCTGGTGGCAGTGACAGTATCAGTGTCCATTACAGCAGCCATGTCAATATGCATCATTCGGTGTAAAGACCGGAGACATACCTCCCACCAAGATGGAGTGATGGATGCCCCTTGTGTTTGTGCTGCTGATCAGGGTCATTACATGTGCCCATCACAACAATCAAACAATTGGACTGACGTGTCGGTTGCTGGAAATGCTGATTCTGATTTATCAAGAGCTCCACCTAGAAGATCGAGAAGAGGACAATATTCAGATGGGGAGCATGATCAGAAAATTTCTGATGGTGCATTTCAGGTGAGTTCATGACTTTATTTATTTAGATGTTACTGTGATGGTGATAGTGAGCTTTGATTTGCCTTTTGCATGCCCGGGATTAATAAGTCTGCAGCTTGAAATTAGTAGTTATTTGTTGAAATTGGATCTGAAATTTTTGCTGTATAATGTTTGATCTATGCAGTTAAATGCTTTGAGAAGGAAGCAGACTATATTGAAAAATAAATATCTTTTGAGTAAAATAAAAGCTTTTTTTTTTATCATTAAGCTGCAGACTTATTGATGTATTTGCAAATGTCTCTACAATGGAATAAAACAGATTGAAAATAAAAAAAAGACTGAGAATAGATTGCAGAAAAAAATCAAAATCATGAGGAGTAAATGGGTCTGAGCATATTTTTTGTTCGATGGTTCATTCAATGCATAACACAGAAAATTGTTGTTAACTCATTTTCTTTTCTTGCTTTTTGTATGCCGTCATTTGAGCAATATTATTCCTTCTACAATTTATATTAACATTAATACTACTACATTTATAATATTATTACCAGTATTAATCATCATATCAGTCGTATTATAATAATAGTAATACAGTGTAACCCGGATATAAGAGAGTTGCCGGGACCGGAGAAGAAGTATCTTATATCCAGGTTTTTCTTATATCAGGGTTTGCTCTATTTTGTTTTATTAACACAGTCTCTAATTTGGGACCAGAGAAAATCTATCTTATATCCGGGTTTCTCTTATATCAGGGTCTCTTATATCCGGGTTACACTGTAATAATATTAATATAATTGTACTAAAAATTACATGATTACAATAATGGACTATATCAGTAGCTATATATAGTGAGCACAGGATATACCTGGGGGCTTGCTTCAGGAATTGGTAGCCTGCCACCCGATTTCCTGTCTTTCAGTAGTGTATTCTCTTTTACAATAAACCTCTCTTGTTTCATTTACATGCATGTTGCTGTTCCTTCACTCAAGTACCACCTTTGTCTGTTTGTAACCTCTTTAATGATATAACAAATAGCTATTGTTCTTTTTATGAAAGTGTCCCTAATTTTATGAGTTACTCTATCACAAGAGCATTTCATTTTTTTTTCATCATTTTATTTAAATAGATATATTCTCTGTTCATTATATGGTAACATTGTGCAGACTTTATGTCATAATCTTTAATTTATATAACAAAATATAGATTTTTATGGAGTCAGTTACTGCTTCCGTTGTAATGAAAATACTTCAGTTAGTGAACTGCTGTTGATTGTAGAAACATTGTTCATGATCAATTTAATTTACCAAATGTTACTTGGAATTCCAATTGAAATGTTCTCATAGGAGAAAGAAATGAAACTTAATAAGAGTTTCTTGATCCTGTTACATATTTGTAATATTGACAACATGTGATCCTAACTTCTAAAAGATACGTCAGAAAATTTTTTTAAATTCCCAGAGCAATTAAAAAAAGAGGAAACACACATAGATAACATACAATTGGTTTGATAGACAATAAGAAAAATGATATTTTTTAAAATACCATTTTACAGAACTGCATTTTGATTTCATATTTTCACTACATCATGTTTGATCTTTGTGACTGAAATGCATTGATGGAGAAGGAGATAATGTTAAAAAATAAATATTTATTACGTAAAATATTTTAGGAAAATCTATGAGAAAGTTGAAAAAAAGTTTCTCTGTGATGCATTTGATACTTTAGGGCTAAAGTGATGTTGATGTGATTACATATGTGCATGAAGGAGAGGTGACATGGAAAATTAAAATTTTTTTTTGTGTTTTAGGTATATAATCTAGCTGATTTCGTTTAGTTTCTTTTTGTTTTGTTTAGGGTTTTATCACTTTTGTTATTAAATATCTCACATTGTGATAATAGATCTACCAAGAAAGGTGAAATGTTGTAAGATCCTGGACATAATTTTACTGTGGATAATTTAATGATTAAAGCACTTTCTATTCATTATGTAAAGTATATAATTTTGTCCTTGTTAGGTTATAGGCTTATTGATATAAATCTATATGTATAATCATAAATATGTCTTTATGAAGAGACATATTGATTAATTGGAAAATAAATTTAAAAAAAAACAACATCTGTTCCATTTTTAGAGATTGTTTGATAAAAAAACAAAAACAAAATCTTTTAATTATTATTAATGAGTGTTATAAAAAGCAATATTGGGATTATGTTCTTTTATAGACTTTTTCATTATTCTCATTCACAGTTTGCTGTCTTTTCTAACAAAGATGTTTATCACTATGTTTGACCAAATTCCTAAGTTCCTCCCTTTTACTAATATTTGTTTTTTTTCTCTCTTGTCTACCAGACCTTTTTCTGTTTAACCCCAAAGATCCCAGTGATCTAATATACTTATATCCATCTTCTCAAAGGAGATGGAATTATATATCTTCTCACTTATGGCATGTTTCTTCAAATCTAAATAATCTGGCTAAAGCTTTTTCTTCAGTTTTCACTTAACCTTTCTTTTTATTCAATAATGTTGTTTCTTGAATAGCCATTATAATGTCACACGATAAAGGATTATGAAAGATTAGATGCTCTCGAGTCATGGGTAACAGATAATGTGGAATATTAAACACTATTTTCTTGATTATACACTTCGTTTTAAATAACTGTAATCATCGTTTTTATTGAGAAAAAATTTTTTATTACAGGACATACAGAGAAATTAATATTATATTATATATTGTTATATATATATAGGTATATTATTATATATTATATTATTTAATATTATATTATAAATAAGTAATTCATTATTCATATTGTATTATTAAATGCATTATTAAGAGGATGTTTCTCCGATCACTTTAATCTTAAACTGTTCAAGTCTAAGTTTAACTATGATCTTCTTTGCAAATATATATATATATATATATATATATATATAAAAGCTCAAACACTAATATTTCATGATTATAATTTATTACATTGTAATCGTAATCCCAATCTAATTCATCAGACCTAAAAATTCAATTTTGAATTTGTAGGTCTGATGAATTAGATTGGGATTATGATTCCAATGTAATAAATTATAACCATGGAATATTAGTGTTTGAGCCTTTTATATTATATTCTTGCTCTGTCATGGACATTGAGCTCTACCTGGATTCTATCCTGTTGGAAATGTATATATATATATATATATATATATATATATATTGATCACTAATATTATCAATATATATATATATATATATATATATATATATATATATATATATATATATGTGTGTGTGTGTGTATATATATATGTGTATGTGTGTGTATATATATATATATGTGTGTGTGTGTGTATATATATATGTGTATGTGTGTGTATATATATATATATATATATATATATATATATATATATATATATATATGCCATTTGGCCAGGCATTGAATATTGCTGCCATATCTGGTCTGGTGTTTCTTCTATAAATCTACAGATTCTTGACAAAATCCCAAAAAGGATCTGTAATGAAATCAACCCTCAACTTGCATCTTGACTTTGGTCTCTTTCCTATCAACCATGAAAATAGTTTTTCTTGTTACGTTTTTTTTTTTTTTTGGTGATAATTATGAAAAATAAAATATTAACATTATAAAGAAGTCATCTAACATAATTTACAAGAACAATATCTGGAATTTCTGCAATTTAGAATATATATATATATATATATATATATATATATATATAAGGAAAAGTTTATCTTAAAACAAATTTAATCATAGTAGCAGAACTGAAGAGTAAAAAAAATGTCTTAAACATTTACATACAACAATATGGGAAAAGTTCCTCATCAATGACTGTATACTAGTATGACTAATTTAAACCAACTTTCTTTTATAGTAATTATTATGAAAATATCATTTCAATAGATAGAAGCACACTAAGATAGATTGATAGCAATAAAGAGAAACAAAATTGAGATAGATAGAAAGATAGATAAACAACATTGATATAGATATATAAATAGATAGAAACAAATAAAATGAGAGAGATAAACAAAAATAGATAAAAACATGCTGAGGTTGATAGAGAGAAACAAACAAATTAAATATTTACATGAGACAATATGGGATTACATTCGGAAGCAAGAGAAAACTGGCTAAGCCTTGATAAAACAGTCCTCATCAATGATTGTATTCTAGTATCACTAATTTAAACCAATTTTCTTTTGTAGTCATTATTATCTATAAAGAGACAGTAGTTTGATGTAAGGAGTAAGTGCACATATAAATAATATTTTCTTACATAAACAAATTGTTACAATATTAAGAGGTCTGTTAAATATCTGGACGAAAAAAAAGATTTTCCTGTATTATCAAATTTCATTTTTTTAATATATATCCTGCATTATCAAAGCTTTTATGTCTTAGAATGCTTTTGGATTTTTGCTGAAAATAACATTCTAAATATTGCTGGAATTTGCTGCCTTGCAAAACAGAATTATTAAATGTAACTAAATAACCACTTTGTGTGTGTGTGTGTGTATATATATATATATAAAAGTGGACATGGAAGTCAGCACTTAGAGGCGACAGTCTGTTTCATGCTAGTGCAATCGTCAGGCAACCTATTTTATACAAGTTTCAGTAAAAACAACGGACATGGTAGTGAGGTTAAGTTTTTATTTTATTTTTCATGTGTTCTTATAATTTTCTTCTTTTCTGGGCGTAAATTATATTGAAATTGTCCAATGTCCAGGTTGCCTGACGATTGCACTAGCATGAAACAGACTGTCGCCTCTAAGGGCTGACTTCCATGTCCACTTTTATATTTACACACGCTCTATCTCTGATATTGAGCACTTTATCCCATAAATATAGCACACTTTAAGACTATATTTCTTCATATATATATATATATATATATATATATATATAGTCTTATCCATACAAATATATATATATATATATATTGTCTCTTTTTTAATATATATATATATATATATATATATATATATATATATATATATAAATATAACTTCAATATTATCAACTATGAACACGGCCACAGTGTGCTGACCCTGTTTGGAGAATGAAACATTCCTATAACTCTAGATACATACATAAAACAAGCCATGCATTCAGTTAAAAGGAAAAATAAAATTCACCCTTGACAGTGGCTAAGAGTATAGTCAAAAGCACTTGGACATACAAAATATTTGGACAATTTCAATATAATTTACGTCCAGAAAAGAAGAAAATTATAAGAACACATGAAAAATTAAATAAAAACTTAACCTCACTACCATGTTCGTTGTTTTTACTGAAACTTGTATAAAAGTGGGTTGCTATATATATATATATATATATATATATATATATATTCTTATGTAAATTAATGTCTACACTCATGCATTACACACTATCCCATAACGAAATGTATATAATTGTATAAAAATTAATAAATCTGCAGCTTGATATATAGAGCTAAGTGAATCTGGATCTTATATTTCCATTATATAATGTTTTTCTGTGTGATTAATATTTACCACTGGCTGAAGTGCACTGAAAAAGAAGTGTGTTATTTTAAAAATATTTGTTGTGTAAAATAAATTCTTATTTTTATAATTTGGCTATGAGCTCATTTGCTTAAATATATATATATATATATATATATATATATATATATATATATATATATAAACGGAAATAGATTAAATCCGACAGATTTTTTAATTTATTTGTTTTTAACATTATTTTTTAAATGGATACTCATATTTGAGTAGATACTCTGTTTAAATACATACATATATATATATATATATATATATATATATATATATATAAACAAGCTACATGAAATATGGAAAAGGAATGTTGATATCTACACTAATACACAAGTACTTGATTTATATGTTTTACATTACATATGTACTCATGTATATATATATATATATATATTTACCATTGGAGCAAAAAAGGGTTGGTTGCAGGGATCATATTGATCCTTAATTATAATAAAGATCAATATGATCCCTCGAAGCAATCTTCTTTGTCATTCTCTGAATTCATATCTCATGTGCACATATTTCCTTAAATCCATACAATTGTATGTATGTGTTCTTGTGAATAAATGAATAAGTAAATATATAAATAATAATAATAATAATAATAAAGTAAATGCATAGAATGTTTATTTATTTCTATTTAGAGTTTCACAGATTCTGAAATTCACTCGTCAGGAAACAAAAAGGTTTTTAATTTTAAAATTTGTGTCCATGTTAAAATAGAAAAGGTATAGATAGTGGTTGACTGTTTTTAGTGTATCATAAGCTTTATGAGATATATATATATATATATATATATATTACTCTGTTCATCTATCCATATATATATATATATATATATATATATATATTACTCTGTTCATCTATCTATATATATATATATATATATATATATTACTCTGTTCATCTATCTATCTATATATATATATATATATATATATATATAGGATTAAAACAAATAAAATTTGTCACTTAGCTGATTCGTATTATATTCAGCAACTCGACTCTAGAGTTTTGTAGATGAACTATTTTTGTAATTGTTCAGTCCACTCTTCAGGAGGTTTTCAGCAACTGACTGCTGTTTTTCTCATTTTCATAAAATTATCTTTATACTTAGTTTGATGTAATTATGCGCTAGCTAGGATGCTCTTATTTTTGGTGGTAAGGTGAACGTCTTCCTCTTTTGTACGTTAACGTGTGTGCTTTGTATGTGCATATGTGTCAAATCTCAATCTGTTTATCTATCTATCTATTCGAGGTTGATTGTATTTTAGTATTAAATATTGTTTGCGAGAGTGATTCTTGCCATATAATTAACTTCATTATTTGTTTTTCGTATGAATGATTTACGATATATATATATATATATATATATACAGTGTAACCCAGATATAAGAGAAAACCGGATATAAGAGAGATTTTCTCTGGTCCCAAATTAGAGCCTGTCTTAATGTATATATAATAGACCAAACCCGGATATAAGAGAAACCCGGATATAAGAGACATATTCTCCGGTCCCAACAACTCTCTTATATCCGGGTTACACTGTATATATATTACCTGTCTGTACATCTATCTTAGTCTGTTCATCTCTCTCTCTCTCTCTCTGCTTATCTATCTATCTATTTCTCTCTCTCTCTCTCTCTATATATATATATTGAAAATGAACATGTTAAAATAAAAAAAAATGTATAGTGGTTGACTACTTTTAGTGTAACATAAGCTTTATGAAATATATATATATATATATATATATATATATATATATATATATAAAAGTTTGTTAATCTCTCTCTCTGTCTATCTTTCTATCTCTGCTTATCTATCAATCACTCTCTCTCTCTCTCTCTCTCTCTCTATATATATATATATATATATATATATATATATATATGATCACTCATGGCTTCATTCTTCCTTTTGATAATGCATTTAAGAAGCACTGAACTGCTAAAAGTGTAAAGTAGTGAATTATATGATCTTCCCCTCTCCATTGGATGGCTCAGTGTCTAAGAAGGCTTCCAGCTTATCAGGTGATGTGAAGACTCAGGACACAAGGCAGGGTTTCTTATTTATTTTGCTGAGTGTTTAAAATTTGATTTCCATTAATATTAATGCATGCATCAATTATCCCTTGCAAAAATGATTTGCAAAGGTTTTAAAGGATGATTGATAATATTATATTAGCTGAAATATTTACTGTGGATAATGAAAAGTGAAATAAAGAAGAAAACATCTGAAAGAGACATATTTAGCATGATATGGGCAGAGAGAGTTTAGAATTAACGCTTAGCATCCTGTTTTTATTGCTTTTCTTTCTGTATTTATGTTATTTTTGTTTGACGTATTTTTTATGTTGCTCTTTCTCTTGTTTTCTTTCCTTTTTTGCCTAGACAGATATGAATGTTCCAAAATGGATTTCTAGCTTGTGAAAAAGATTGAGAAAACATCAACAAAAGATAGAAACTAAAAAACTAATTGTGAATTATAGTGACAGAAAATTTAAAATAAAAACAGAAGCCAAGATTAATAAAAGCAGAAAATTAAAACATAATGGAAAAATAGATAGCTAGGTAGATAATGACTGACACGGAGATAAATATAAACAGGTTTGAGATAGATAAACAAACAAAACAAAATAAACAAGATAGATAGAAACACACTGAGATAGATAGAGATAAACAAAGTTGAAAGAGAGAAATAGAAACAAAATAGAGATAGACAGAAACACATTTAGATAGAGACAGAGAGAAAGAGCGAGAAGGAAGCAAAATGGAGATAGATACATATACATTGAGATATATATATATATATATATATATATATATAGGAGAGAGAGATAAACAAAGTTGAAAGAGAGAAATAGAAACAAAATAGAGATAGACAGAAACACATTTAGATAGAGACAGAGAGAAAGAGTGAGAAGGAAACAAAATGGAGATAGATACATATACATTGAGATATATATATATATAGAGAGAGAGAGAGAGGAGAGAGAGATAAACAAAGTTGAAAGAGAGAAATAGAAACAAAATAGAGATAGACAGGAACACATTTAGATAGAGACAGAGAGAAAGAGTGAGAAGGAAACAAAATGGAGATAGATACATATACATTGAGATATATATATATATATATAGAGAGAGAGAGAGAGAGAGAGATAAACAAAGTTGAAAGAGAGAAATAGAAACAAAATAGAGATAGACAGGAACACATTTAGATAGAGACAGAGAGAAAGAGTGAGAAGGAAACAAAATGGAGATAGATACATATACATTGATATATATATATATATATATAGAGAGAGAGAGAGAGATAAACAAAGTTGAAAGAGAGAAATAGAAACAAAATAGAGATAGACAGAAACACATTTAGATAGAGACAGAGCGAGAATGAAACAAAATGGAGATAGATACATATACATTGAGATAGATATATAGAGAAAGTGAGAGATAAACAAAAAACTGAGATGCAAATTAGAAAGAGAGATAAACAAACTGAGATAGATAAATGGAGTGATGAAATGAAAGAGAGAGAAAAAAGAAACAAAAATGAGATCGAAAGTGATGAGAGAAACAAAATTGAGATAGATAAACAAAATAAACAAGACTGTGTTTTTATCTACCTTTATATATCTATCTCAGTGTGTTTCTATCTTAGAGAGAAACAAAATTGGGAAATATTTAAACAAGATAGAAACACACTGAGGGAAAGAAAGAGAAACAAAATTGAGAAAGATATCTATCTATCTATCTATCTCAGTGGGTTTCTATCTATCTTAGAAAGAAGGGGAAACAAAACTGAGAGATAGAGAGAAAGAGAAACAAAATTGAGAAACAGATAGACAGAGAGAAAGAAAGAAACAAACAAAATTGAGAAAGATAGGTATAAACAGATAGAGAGAGAGAGAGAGAGTGTGAGAGAAACAATAAATAGATAGATTGAGAGATTCAGAAGTAAAAATTTCAGTGATGTTTTTTAACGTCATATTCACCATTAAATTTTCACCTGCAAGTCATTTTCTTTTTACCTTCACCATTTATGAGTGCATATACAAAAAATTTATGAAAGATATTTTGGGGCTGTTCTTTGTGACCTTTTTTTTGCTTCTTATTTCCCTATCGTTCCTTGCTTTCATTTTTCATATAACTTCTTTTCTTTGTATATTTTGGACCAAAAATTTTCTTATTCAATTATTTGAGAATGACAATAATGGCTAGAGTTACTGAGGTCATGTTCTGTCAAAAATTGTAAATGAAATAGTAATAAGGTAAAAAAAATAAAGAAACAAGAAGAAAAAAAAAAATTATTTTAAAGTAAGGAAAAAAAAAAGATTTTTTTTAATAATTTATATTCCAAGAATTTTTTCTCCTTTTCTGTATTTGGTGAGAAAATTATTTTCCTACAAAATTGAATTGGTCTCGGCATTAAGGAAAGATCTTCGTATGTGAAGAAGCTGAATGGTTAGCATGATGGAGTAGAGGCTAGAAAGTGTGCAATTTTCTCTCAAGTCTGAGTTTGATGACATTATTGCATGTTTCATTCACTGAGCAAAATCTTTCCAACAAGATCAAAGCCCTTTCTTTTCCTTATAGTATTTTATAAAAGATGTGGAATTTTTTTTAGACCAAGTCAAATTCTGAAGAATATTGAGTCAAAATAACATGACTCCAACCTCCCCCAAACACATATAATTACACTGACAGGCTTGAATCCCAGTCATTTCCTACATATTTATTTGTTCAACTTAGAAAACTTTTTCACAAGGACAGCTACTTTGTGGAACAGACTCCCACATGAATGCTTCCCTGAACTCTACAATCTTAACCTCTTTGTGTCTAGGGTCAATCATTATCTATCCTCCATATCCTCTTAATCTTCTCTTTTTACTTCCTCCTCTTACTTGCATATCACCCCCCCCCCCACTTCAGTAACTATCTACCTTGAGTGGTTCTTGGGCCTTGGGTAAAACAAATAATACATTTATTTGCCTCATGTCAGTTATCAATTAGTGTTTATATATGTATTTATATATATATGATAGTAAAGAATACTATACGAGCTTGTGAATTCTATAATACTATATATAGAAATGCATTTTATTATAGGAAAATAGCTGATATTATCATTACTATATATATGTTTGTGTGTGTGCAATAACTGTAAGCAGTTATTTCATCCAATTAAAAAAACTTGACAAGCATCATCATCCTCATTATTATATATATACATATATATAATCAATAGAATATACTTATATATATATATATATATATATATATATATATGAAAAAAAATTATTTCAAATAATTTTGAAACTACCAGTGTCTCTCGTTTTGTGCACATGTGTAGACATGGCAACGTCATCAAAGGCCAGCTCAGTGAAATCCTAATGGATGAAACATGTAACAAAAAATCCTTTCCAGTTTGTCATATTTTTCTAAATATATATATATATATACATGAATTCCCAAGAGGATACGATCCAGGTAGAACTCAATGTCCAGGACAGAGTAAGAATATGTAGGTCTGATGAATTGGATTGTGATTACGATTTCAATGTAATAAATTATAATCATGGAATATATATATATATATATATATATATATATGAAGAAATATAGTCTTAAAGTGTGCTATATTTATGGGATAAAGTGCTAAATATCAGAGATAGAGCGTGTGTAAATATAAAAGTGGACATGGAAGTCGCCTGACGATTGCACTAGCATGAAACAGACTGTCGCCTCTAAGTGCTGACTTCCATGTCCACTTTTATATATATATATATATATAGAGAGAGAGAGAGAGAGAGAGAGCATAAATAAAATTTGTCACTTAGCTGATTGATATTATATTCAGCACCTTAACTCCAGAGTTTTGCAGAGAAACTTTTCTGCAATTGTTCATTCCACACTTCAGGAGCTTTCAGCAACTGACTATAAAATAGTATATAGTGAGTGCTAATAATAATAATAATAAAACAGTGGTTGAATGTAAAATAAAGTTAAAACTTATACTAAGAATAAATATACATTTGATGCATCAAACAGTGAAGAACAAAAGTATATTTATTCTCAATATACACATACAGACAACCCACTCCATATATATATATATATATATATATATATATATATATATATGTGGTTTTGAAAAGGGATCAGCCTGACCCCAAAAATTCTGATATGTTAGGAAGGAGATTAGACTAAGAAATTTTCAGCATCTGTGTGTGTGTGTGTCTATATATATATATATATATATATATATATATATATATATACAGAAAGAATGAAATTTCACGTTTAGCTGCTTCAACTAATAGCTTTGCTGTACCCAATTCTCTCTGAATGCATTTAATATTGATAAAATATTTCCCAAATGATATCCTTGCATTTCTTTTTAAATTAAAAATAGATTTTCGTAAAATATGAACCCAAAAGATAATTGTTTACTTCCAGAATCCTTATTTGCTACACATTTCTTATAGTTTTCTGAAAAGTTTGTGATTTTGTAATATCATCTTTGTTTTCACTTTTAAACAATGGATGTGTATTTTTTAATTGACTGAAAAATCTTTGCTTGGTCATTTATTCACTTTCTCAATCTTTTTCATTGTTCTTTGTGTTCACATTGCTCATTAAAGCCCAGTGCAGAAAATGTTCTCAAATCACATTTAAATCATAGCCAAAGCAAAGACATCATTTTTTGAGAAAATGATTTCAACAGTTATGCTTTTGTGTTGCATAAAAGGTTTTAAAGCTGAAATTGTCTTAAAAGTCAAAACTTCTTTTAAGCGATCCAAAGAATCAGCAATATTATTGGTCCTGATCTGGTGGCTCAGCTGATTTCAACAGTTATGCTTTTGTGTTGCATAAAAAGTTTTAAAGCTGAAATTGTCTTAAAAGTCAAAACTTCTTTTAAGGGATCCAAAGAATCGGCAATATTATCGGTCCTGATCTGGCAGCTCAGCTTCAGCCACTTGCACCACTGCCATAAGGTTGCTTTCCTGTGCCTTTTTTTATAAATACTTTCATGGTAATTGTTCAGCTGAACTCTTCACTATGGTACCTAGACTGTATGAATTTAAGTGCAATACTAGCAATGATATCTCTTCAATTTACACTTGAGCTGGCTAGATGTAGCTGTAAGTTCTATGCTAACAGTTTCTTTTCTCAAACTTCTCATTTGTGGAACTCCCTTCCAGTTTCATGCTTTCAAGTCAACTTTAATCTGCAAAAAATTAAATGCAATGTCAATCACTATCTACTGTCCACCTGATTGGTCTTTTCTCTTTCTCTTCATCACTTTCTGTTCCTAATTCCTTCACACCCTGTAACCCCTTGTGGGTTAGTGGCTGTACTGCCTTGCTTGGGGTGATACCAATTAACAAAATAATGCTTCATTCTTCTTCATAATTTTGGTACTGATCAAATTTAAATTATTTGACTTTACTGGCTTAAGTAGAAATTAATTTCTATGATGACTTGAATTTTGCAGTAATGTTTTTGAGTGGAGAAGTCATAATCATTTACTATATTTATGTAAGATAAACAAATATGTTTAAAATTCTTCAAATTTCTGTCAATAATCCACCTCAATAATATATATATATATATATATATATATATATATATATTAGATAAAGATTGACATTGCATTTACGTTTTTGCAGATTAAAGTTGACTGGAAAGCATGTAACTGGAAGGGAGTTCCACAAGTGAGAAGTGTGAGAAAAGAAACTGTTAGCATAGAACTTACGGCTACATCTAGCCAGCTCAAGTGTAAATTGATGAGATATCATTGCCAGTATTGCCCTCATATATATATATATATATATATATATATATATATATATAATTAATACAAATATAAATCTGTCTCTTAGCTGATTGGTGTTACCTTCAGCATCATGACTCCAGAGGTTTGGAGACAAACTCTCCAGCAATCAATCTGTCCAGTTGTCAGTAGGTATCAGCAATTAATTTTCGTTTGTTTATCATTTTTAAACAAGCCTTTCTTAAATAACAGATGAATAATATCAGGAATCTATTATATATATATATATATATATATATATATATATATATATATACAAATGAAAACTACAGACAAACGTTCATTTTCTTCATCAAGACATTCATTTCTGTAGTTTACTGCTACAGCAAGCAGAGACATTTTTTCTCTCCCGATGATGGCCATGTTGGTTGAAACTAGTCGAGGAATATAAATGAAATAATAATAATAAAAGCATAAGAATATTAATCTACAACCCTGTATGTCTGAAGATTTTAATTGATTTTTTTAATAATTTTTATCGTTCAAAATATATATATATATATATATATATATATATATATATATATATATACGCTAACTTTATTTCCCATCAGTAATACTTCTTCTGTTAACTTCTGTCCACTGAAAATTCATTTTGCCAATATATAATAAACTGATAACAAAGCATACTTAAAAATTGAGAATTTTTAAGAATCTTTTCTTTTATTTAAATGATTGAATACTAAAATATCGAAAGAAGAATCTACAATGTTATTGATCTTGACCTGGCATCTTAGTTTCAGTCATTTTCCTTGTGCCTTTTCTGTAAATACTTTCATGGTAATTGTTCGTATGAACTTTCCTCTATGGTTTGTAGACTTTGTGAATTTAAGTGCAGTACTTGATTGGCAACAATATTTCATCATTTTACAGTTGAATTGACTAGATGCAACCATAAGTTCTATGCTATCAGTTTCTTTTCTCACTTCTGGCTCCATGTTTTGCTTCCAATTTTGATGTTCATAAATTTAAATGTAATGTCAATTGTTATCTGCTGTCTTCTTGATTCCTCTTCTTTTATTGTTCTCGCTCCTTAACTCTTATTCTTTTTTCGTTTTTGTTTATTCTTTCGCACTCAGTAACCCCTTGTGTCTTAATGGCTTTTCTACCTTGCTTGGAATGTAATGACTAAAAAAAAAAAATAACTCTTACACCATTTGCATCTCCAAAGTTTTAGATAATATTCATGTTCTCTGTAAAATAAAGTCATCTTCATAACGATAATATTTTCAGCATGTTCTTATTTAAGTAAAAAAATTGTAATTTTTTGCATTCTAAGTTCATAATAGACCATTTTTTGTAGCCTGCTTCTTTATTTAAAAGTAATCAGCAAGCTTTAGCCTTTGTGCACACAAAAAAACAGTGTTTCAAAAGGACAGATTTTCCCTTGATACCACTATTATTTTAACTACCTTCACTCGTTGGCAATGTTTATTGTTTTAAAAATTGATGATTAGAATTATAATAAAATTTAAACATATAATGAAAGTGAATTTATACATTTTTGTTCTTGAGAATTTCCAACAAAAATATTAAACACTACTTATTAGCTATTATGTTGGTGCAAAAATAATGTCGTTTTCTCACATGAAGTTGAACGTCAAAAAACGACATTATTTTTGCACCAACCTAATAGTTTATTTACAAGAATAATTTTATATTTACAACATTCTAAAAACTAATGCAGTTAGAACATATGCAATATTTATCATTTACCAAGTTATAAAGAAAGAAATATGAAAACAATATTTTTTATTCATAAATTTATAAACATTTACTAAATTATTAAAATATGTGAACCAACTATAAGGAAATCTTTATTATTTACCATTTTATAAAGTTTGAATTGATTGGGAATTAGCCAATGTTTTGCTAACCATTCCAATAAGTAATATAATAAATAAATAGTGTAAATAAACAATATGATAAATAAATAATGTTTATTTTTTCTGTTGTCAATTCTCAAGAACAAAAAAATTGTATAAATTGACTTTCCTGTTTAGGTTTTATTAAAATTCTAATCAGCTTTTTAAAAAATAAACATTGCCGAGGAGTGAAGGTAAAAATAATAGTGGTGTTAAGGGAAAAACTGTCCTTTTGACACACCATTTTTTGTGAGCTTGAAACTTAAAGATTGCCAAGTATTCTTTATTAAAAGTGAGAAATCTCAAAATGTAATTCCTCAACATCCTTCCATCAGGGTATTTAATTTAAAAGAATATCTATGTTTTCTTTAAATTTAATTTCTCTGTTCTATTTTATTTTAAATTTATAAATGCTTTTGTTGATCCAGATTATTTTTAAATTCTTGCCTTACAGAACACTCTTTTTCTTTATGCCCACTGAAAAATGTTTCATATTCTAAGCAAAACTATTTCTCAGTAAGGAAAATCTCTTAAACTGCCTGCTACACGATAGTTTGAATTTTGGTTATCTCCCTTTCAATTTGAGGTATGTAATAGCTTGTGGCATTGTGGTAAATGACTTGTGAAGCACCTTCATCCAGAGAATACCAACCATGTGGCAAGATTTTTTTTATATTGCCATGTAAAAAGCATAACTTCATTTCCGATACATACTACTTTAAAGCTATAAATGTAAATCTTTTATAGAAAACCACTCCAAAATAGAGAGAAAAAAAACCCTTTAAGCACTTGATTGAAATGAACATCTACTGGTTAATCGTTTTGCTTTTCATTCATATCTGATACCATATCCTACAGCTTTGTGTAGGCTAGATTTTAAGTGGTGTAGGCAACGAATTGTGCTTTTTATTTCATTTAGAGAGAAAAATGTAAGTAAATAATAGAATTAACAGGAAATAAAATAATATAAAATTAAATTTAAAAAGATGTTGCATATGTTACAAACAAGTTTAAATATTCTTTTATGTTGTAGGGGGGGTCTTTTTGAGGGTTTATACCGGAATACATTATTTAGTATTTAGTAGACATTATCATGTGTCTTCATTGAAAAATACTTATATGAATTTCAAGTTTTATATGCATGATTTTGCCCCATATTTTTCAGCATGGCAATATGAAATTAAATTTAAAATGTTGGTAGCATGTGTTAGAAACAGCCAGTTTAATTTTTTTTATATCTGGGGGGGGGGGCGTTTTGAGGATTTATCTGGGAATACATTATTTAGTATTTAGTAGACATGTTTTTGACCCATGTTTTCCAGAATGATAAAGTTGACATCCTCAAAATAAAAATCTGTTTGCTATGTGTTAAAAACTCATTATCAAATGTAGATGACTGAATTAAATCATATTCTTCTTCTTTTATGTCCCTTATCTCTTCATGATGTAGATGACCATGGCTCTCCCAAACTTCCTATCTTTCATAGCTCTTAACAATGCATGCTTTTTTCTTATCCTTTACATTCCCCTGATCTGATACCCATTTATGCAAGCTTGTTAGATAGGTTACTCACTTTTTCCCTCTTGTCACTCTTGCCTTCCATTATTTGTTTTATTTATTAAAAAGCATCATTCCAAAAGTTTATTTTTATCAAGAGTTACTTCTTTGAACATGTCATTGTCATCATAGTCATGTTTATTGTTAAGGCATGACCAGAATTAATCTTATACAAAGCAAGGTGGGTTCTGCCTGACAGAGAATCTCTTGTCATAGTGATTTGAGGCAAGGTTTCATAAGACCAGATGCTCTTCCTGATGCCCAACTCAGACATTCATTGTAGTACAAATAAACCAAATGTTTTTATCAAGATACCATCTCTGGGAAGGTTGCCTTTCAAGACTTGAGACTCCATCCTAGCCTTATATATATATATATATATATATAATTTTATGGTATGCTATATTTATGGGTTAAAGTGCTCAATCTTTGTGATAGCGCATATGTAGATATAAAAGTGGATATTGAAGCTAACCCACAGAGGTGACAGTCTGTTTCATGCTCAATGCAATTGTCAGGTCATATGTATATATATATATATATATATATATAGAGAGAGAGAGAGAGAGACAGAGAGATACAGACATACACGTTGGCCATTGGCACCTATAAGAAGCCTATCTGCCCTTTGACAGGTCTTTGTTTTTTTTTTCCTGTCAAGATGACATTCCACCCTCTTCACCAGCAGTAAAGTTAGTGGGGGACCTGGTTTAGATGCCAATCACCCATCCATATTACATGGATATTTAGTAGAAGACTGGCAATGGAAACCCTTTCTTTTGTCTTGAAATCAAAAGATTCTGTGAAAGCACAGATAAAAAAAAATATTTCTCCATTTAATCTGTAAATTCTTAAACCACACCAAAAGAAAAGTCTTGTTTGCAATTACTCTTCAACTCAACTGGAATATTTTTTAAAAATTTGCTTTAAACTACAAGAGACATAATATACTGACAGTTTTCACAAAATTATCAAATGTATAACCAGTAGAATAAAACCATTTTCTATAATCAATCTTAATAAAACAAAACAAAAGAATTGAATATTTAAGAATAATGCAACATTTTTATATGAAAATGTTCCATCTAACAAAAGCAAGACCTTGGAATAATTTTTAAGGGAATTAGTGATTGAATAAATGTCATGAGGCTATGTACAGATAACTGACTGAGAATTTGCAAAGAGCATTAATATAATCTTTTCATCGGGTTAAAACCTTAAGTGACGTTTAAGAATTAAAAATAAGGTTTTTTACTTAGTGTTTTTGCTGCTAAATTATCATGATGGTACATTGACGTCATAGGATTTTTATTTGACTTTGCAATGTCTCATTAATTTTTATTAGTTATTAAAAATTTTTTTTCCTTGAAGAAGAACAGAATGGATAATTTTCACTTATTTTCTTTTCTTGGGTTGATGCTCATGAACATTGAAATATTTGTCAAAATTACACTGGCTTCTTATTCAAATATTTGTTATACTTTTGTACTTTGTTTTTAAATTGAGTGACTTTATACGTACATACATACATCATATATATGATACCCAAGTGTGGGATTGGTATATACGGAGTAAATTCCAATAACCAACAATTATTATTCTTTAAAGAGTGCTCAATACAGAGTAGAGCAGATATAATTATTTATTTAAATATTATAACATAAATATGTTATAAAATCACTACAAAAATAGCTATTTTGTTTCAACACTCCCGGTGTCTTATCAAGTGATCATTTGATAAGACACCGGGAGTGTTGAAACAAAATGGCTATTTTTGTAGTGATTTTATAACATATTTTTGTTATAATATTTAAATAAATAATTATATATATATATATATAGAGAGAGAGAGAGAGAGCAAGTGTGTGTACTCTCCCTGAACCTAAGACCAGGGGTGCATGCCTAATTGGGAGCCCGAGGCAGTGCTTTGTCACTCTCACTATTTGAGCAATATTTGCTTTTTTTCTACCTACATTTATATACGTTACGAAAATTAAACTATGCACAACTGACTATTAAAGGATGACAAATTTTTGCAGATTTTGACGTCATTCAGGGGTCTTTTTTTTTTAATGTCAAAATCCATGAATTTGTTTTGCCCATACTAAGTCTAAAAAAAAACACAATATAAAATTCACTATTTTTTATCCATAATGTTGAATATGCTAAAATTATTCAACGTTTTAAGAAGATAACTCTCAAGGTGATGTTAAAAATTGATGCAAAACATTGTTGATTTATTCAAGATGTAATGATCTATTATGACAGGTCTCTAATTTGTATTTACATACAATGTATTTATTTTCAATTTTTCTAGTTGAATTGTTCACCTATATTGCATATGATTTATTATTGTACATAATTAAGTTACAGTAAAATTTGTATTTTATAGGAATACTACCTTATGAAAATTGAGATGTAGTAGAGTGGGGGGGGGGCTTTGTATCATAGATTCAGGTGTATCATAGACCCTTGCACTCTGTGTTGTATATATATATATATATATATATATATATATATATATACACACACATACACACATATTTCATTAAAAATGACTGACAAGTTTTTATTGTATTTTTCTTGAATGTAAACAAAAGCATTAACCATAATCCTTGAAAATGTCTAATAATTACAAAGGTGCTTGAAACAAATAGTCATTGGAACTATTTCATCACACACTAAGTCCAAAATAAGAAATCTTTTGTTTACATAAAAGAAAAACCTCATAACAACCTTAACAGAAATACCATATCAGTCATTTCTAATGAAACATGTATTAGAGAAGGTTTGCTGCTCAAATACACAATTTCATATATATACATATATATATATATATATATATATATATATATATATATATATAGTGATTTCACTCCTAGCAAGGGAGCAATGCTACTAAGACACAAAGGGTTACTGAGTGTGGAAGAATATAAAAAAAAGCCATTATTTAGGAATGAGAACAATAGAAGAAGAGTAATCAAGAAAACAGTAAATAATGATTGACATTGCATTTAAATTTTTGAAGATCAAACTTGACTGGGAAGCCAGAAGACACACGTGAGAAGTGCTAGAGAAGAAACTGTTAGCATAGAACTTACGGTTGCATCTAGCCATTTCAAGTATAAAATGATTAGACCTTGCTACCAATCTAGTACTTTGCTTAAATTCATAGAGTCTAGGTACAAT
This sequence comes from Acanthosepion esculentum, assembly GCA_964036315.1. Taxonomy (NCBI): domain Eukaryota; kingdom Metazoa; phylum Mollusca; class Cephalopoda; order Sepiida; family Sepiidae; genus Acanthosepion; species Acanthosepion esculentum. The sequence continues at coordinate 115,280,731 of OZ038479.1, forward strand.
AGTGGAAAGTTTATTAGAACAATTACCATGAAAGTATTTATAGAAAAGGTGCAGGGAAGCAACTTTATGGAAGTGGGGAAGTGACTGAAGTCAAGATGTCAAGACCAATGACATTGCAGATTCTTCTTTGGATTTTATCAAGGACACTGAGACTGTCACCATATATAAAGCTTTTATATATATATATATATATATATATATATATATATATATACATAAGGAAGCATGGTAGAGTAATGGATAGCGGCTTCGATTGAGGAATCGGAGAGCAGAGTTTGATAGCCATGGTTGGCAGGCAACCCGTTTAAGAGAAAGACAATTTTCAATTCAAAACCTGCAGAGAGTTTTTTTGGGACCTTGTGCACCAATTCTCTGTATCCGGTCTTCCCAAAAGTGTGATTAGTTCTGCACAAGCCTTCACCCCTATAATCAAAGGATCTGTGCGAGTAGTCTGGCTGTCAGTTTCTAGGAACTGAAATCAATGGAAGAGTCCAATATTCTTTAGTGTTTTTTTTTTGTTTTTACTAGAAAGGAAACACTTTCTTACCAGAAAAATATAGAAAAACAAATTTTTTATAATAAAGTTCACGAATACAAAGCTCCAGAGCCACTCAAGGTAGAGGTTTTACTGTTAAAGTGGTTGTGATAAATGAGACGTGTAATAGGAATGAAAGAAGAAGTGGGAGGAAATGCAGATTACAAATATAAGGACAACAGATAACAATTGACCCTTGAGTTGAAGAGGTTAAGGTTGTAGTGTTCATGAAAACATCCACAGATATGTCTGTTCCACAAAGCATCAGATCATGGAGAAAATGCCTTGGAATTAATTATAATGTAAAATTGGTCTGTTATAAAGCCAACATTTGCTTTAATCAGCAATGCCTTTTTACAGCCCATTTGATGACAGAGGGGATGCAATTCCCTCAGCAAGTCACCCATAAAAAAATTAAATGAATTAGGCAATGAATTAAGTTTATTTTTATATATTTGAGTTTTTCCCTCAGAATCTGATAGATTGTATTTTAATGGTTTTAAGCGTATTTAAATTGATTAATTTTTTATTTTCAAAATATTATTATTAACGATTCATATTTATATATGTTTGCACGGCCTTGTGGGTGTTGAATTGTTTTCCGCCCTACAACCCCCTTTCCCATAGACAAAATTTTGCTAGCATCTTGCTACTCTATTGCTATTTTCATGACAGATGTTCGGGTGAACTACATTTCCTGGTTCCACCAGTCCAGACCTTTACCACTAGGACCCACCATGCCGCATACATTGGGTTGACTCATCTTCATTCCCTGCTTATTCCATTGGCTGAATCAGACGACATCTTCCACAGAATTGTTGCATTGTGTAACGGACTCCTGAGAGGATGCTTCCTGATTACTACAGTTTTAACATCTTCAAGTTTAGAGCCCGCCACCATCTATTCTAGATATCCTCATGATATCCAGTTCTTGTTCCCTCCATGTATTACCTTGCAACAACCTCATTTAATAATCCTCTACCTTGAGTGGCTCTCCGGCCTTGTATTGGGTGAACACTAGTAAAAATATATATAAATCTTTTTTTTTTTTTTTCATTTTTATTCATATTTTACTCTTTTTGAAATATAGTTTGCAAGGTAAATTTGGTTTAATGAAATTTTTGAACATGAAAGTTTTACTGATTAGGCCAAAGGCAATAAATGACATTAAACCACTGATGGTGAGGTTGTGCAGGTGTGTGTATGTGTATGTGAGGGAGAGAGAGAGAGAGAGAAAAAAGAAATCATATTAAAGGATTCAGCAAATGCGAACAGATTCATCTGTGTGTTCATCTGTGTGTTCATCTGTCAAGTTACCTGGCATTTCCTGTGTTTTTGACAGACTCATCTCTCAAAATCACTCTTCTAGAAAATAAAGAATCTTATTTTCTCTCAAATTTTTCTGTCTCTTAGGAAGCCATTTTGCATGTTAAATACTCTGAACTTTTGGGTAGCACACCCCCTTATATATATATATATATATATATATATATATATATATATATATATATATATATATATATATATAATTTAAGTGCAGTAATAGACTGGTGTCAAAAATCTCATCAAATTACAGTTGAGCTGGCTAGATATAGCCATAAATTCTATGTTAACAGTTTCTTTTCTTGCACTTCTCACTTGTGGAACAACCTACTGGCTCGATGCTTTCCATCCAGTTTTAATATGCAAATTTTAAATACACTGTCAATCGCTATCTACTGTACTTCTGATTACTCTTTTCTCTTTCTGCTCATTATTAATGTTTCTGTTCCTTGGTTTTAGTGTCTTTACTGCCTTATACAGGATGATAACAATAATATATATATATATATATATATATATATATATAAGATAAAGAACAAGTAGGAAATGTTTATCAATCTAACATAAAGCTTCTTCAATAAAAGTGAAACATTAGATGGATAAACATTTCCTATTTGTTCATTATCTTATCATTCTGTCGGATTCTGATCCATATTTGATCCCAGCTCATATATATGAGCTTCATGACTAAGACCCACCATGCTATTGTAGTGAACAAATCTTATTCCCTTTGTATTTCATTGGTAAGAAGTAAGTTCCACTCAAGCAGCTTCTTCCTAAGAACCACTGTTCTGTGGAATCAACTCCCAAGAGGTTGTTCTCTCGATCACTGCAATCTTAACCTGTTCAAGTCTAGGGTTAACCATAATCTTCCCCACATATCTGCCGAAAATATGCCTCTTACTCTGTAACCCTCTACCTTGATTTTCTCCCAGGCCTTGCACCAGATGAACCTCACTGTAAAATATATATATATATATATATATATATATACACATTCATTTAGTGTATTGGGGCAGCAGATCATTATCCAAACATATATTGTTAAATATAACTGACAACAAAAGTCTATTATGTTTGATCATGAGCCATTGTAAACTTTGTATTAAAGCAATTATACAAAGTTTAGAACGGCTCATAATAGACATTTGTTGTCTATTATATTTAAAAATATATGTTTGAATATATATACATACATATATATATATATATATATATATATATTAGCTCCTGAAATTAATTTCGGTTGAGCCCTCTGGTTTGAGGTGTGAATTTGTAAACAATGACTTTTTAAGCTAATACTGCATGACTCTTCAACAGAATTGAGTCTCTGTGTGTTTATCCGAATCTAAAAATAAACACGCTAAAATTCACCTTCATCCCGTACCGTACGCTGACGGCTTAGTGGGAGAAGTTCGGACTGACGCAAATTCAGTCGGGTTTCGATCCTAGCTAGAGGCAACCGGACGTCTAGCCACACTGATGAGCTGTGAAACAGCGAAACAGTCTGTCTGTGGATGACAAAAATATATATATATATATATATGAAATAGAGTACAATCAGTGTTGGCAGTAATAATAATAAAACATGTGACTTAAAATTTCATGCACATAACAACTGTTAGACAATTGTTATGTGCATGAAACTTTATGTAGCATTGAGCACAAATATATAATTTGCTTTCTAAATCATTTCACCCCAAGTAAGGCAATAAAGCCACTAAGATGCAAAGGGTTACTGAATCTGAATAACTAAGACAAAAAGAAAAAGATTATTAAAGAACAACAAATGATAATGATTGAAATTACATTAAATTTAAATTTTTAAAGGTTAAAGTTGACTAGAAAGCAAGAGGCCAGAAGAGAGTTTCACAAGTGAGAATTGTGGAAGAAGAAACTGATAGCATAGAAATTATGGTTACATCTAGCTGTCTCAACTGTAAAATGATGAGACCTAGCTGCCACTCTAGCACTGCACTTAAATTCGTAAAGTCAAGGCACAAAAGAGAAAAGCTCCTCAGAAATGAATATATACATATTAAGAATTCTTAATTTATATATATATATATATATATGTATATATATATATATATATATATATGATAAAATATAGTTTTAAGGTATATTATATTTATGGGTTAAAGTGATCAATATCAGGGCTGGTAAATGTTATTTAATACTGTTTATTATAAAACAGAGCATTTGCTTAAATACTTGTATCTATAAAAAGAACGTTAAACATATATGTATGTATTAAAAAATAATAACATAAAACTTTTTATAACAGCATCACAAAAATAACCATTTTGTTTCAACACTTCTGGTGTCTTATCAAGTGATGGTATTGATTGCGAAATAAAAATTAAAAAAAAAATTCTAACCCATACCAAACCAAACCCCCTCAATAGAGGAAACCTTGTTACATAACTTACCAATCAGAATACAAGTATATAAAAATTCAAAAAAATGTGACAGTGTATTCTAAATACAAACTGTTAATTGATCAAATTTAATGTTAATCAAACTAGAAATCAATATGAAATAATTAAGTTTTAATTTCAGGATAAAATTAAAATTTCAAATTCTAAATTAAACTCAGCATTAGGTTTAAGGTATTACAAGATTATTATTTGCTCTACGTTGTTTTTTTTAAAATAGTGGTTTTGGCTATTGGAATTTTATTCCAGCTATACCAACCCTGTATTTGGTTATATATATATATATGGATGGGCATGTTCTGTCTTTTTATTAAATCTTTCAAAACAAATAAGTTGTTTTGTGTTATTGGTAAACTTACCAAAACTTTTGTTTGATATTTTTTCCCCATCCCCACCCAATTACTTCCAAATGCTACTACATTTGTTTTCAAGGATTTTTTTTGCATGCAGTTATGCAACTGGTTTTTAATTACGGTATTTTCAAGTTTGATGGAACCAATTTCAAGTCACTCAATTTGATATCATTTAAGCAGTCTGACTGAAATTAAAAAAAAACAAAATACACATACACACATGAAAATTTCAGCCCAAATTTCAGAATTAAATTTGAAAGATTTAATAAAAAAAATTGATAGACAACACTTCATATTATTTAACAAAACATGATTGAGAGACTTTTTGCTGCTGAAATACACCTTATATATATATACACACACACACACACATCCTTGTGCAAATTAATTGAAACAAAACAAATAATTCCATTATTAATTACTTTTTTTCATATTTTTCCAATGAAACATTCCCCAGTTCACATGTTAGTACTTCATATGTCCATTCCTTGAAGATTGACCACAGATTCTTGATTGGATTTAAATCAGGAGAGTTTCCAGGTCAATACTTTGAATTGATCACTGGTAAGGCTTGCCATTGTGTTCATGCAGTGTTACAATTTTCATATGCTTCCTTAGAGTAATGTCCATTGCAGACAGTGCCTGTAGGACAACTAATTGACAGTAGAGACAATAGTATCTGGGTGTGATGAAAATCTGATGCAATCACGGATGACACAATATTTTTCAAGTCCAAACAAATTTCATCATACACCCTGGAAATAGATTCATATTACTGCACACTACTGTAAATGACGTAATCTGAGGAAAAATAGGAATCGATTACACCCTGTCACTTCAGTGGGTCTAAAACTTACTGTATGGTGAAAAAAAGGAAACTAAAGTAATTGTTTCAATTAATTTGCACAAGGGTGTGTATATATATATATATATATATATATATATATATATATATATATATATATATATACAAACAAAATAATGTAACTAGAAACATTTTACAAGACTTTAATGTATCAGAACTTTTGCCAAAAAGTGCTTAATAGGTAAGTAGAAATATAATAATATATAAATCATGGAAATTTATAAATTTATGGAATATATATATATATATATATATATATATATATATATATATCTGTGTGTGCAAATATATAGAAAAATAGGAAAGAACATGTTAGGTAAATAATCCAAAGTTCTTTAGTATTTTTAATCATCTAATGATATTTTGAAAAAATAATTATAATATATATATATATATATATATATATCTATTGGGTATCCAAAATGTTTTGCCCAATTCAGCTGTATTTGAGCCACACTGATAGTAATGTCAGATAGCAGCAATTCATTGATTCTGATTCAGTCTAAAAGCCATGTTCCTGAAGCGTCAAGGACTGAACTGCAATAATGCAATAAAATAAAAATTGCAATAATACAATAAAATAAAAATCTGCCAAAACTTTTTGGACACCTTATTTATATATATATATATATATATATATATATATATATCAGGAAAATCTATGACAAAGTGGAAACATTTTTGCGTCACATGTTTTGTTCTTTCGGACTTTGTTAAAAGTGAAAGCAATTTACTAAATTTAAACTGTATAGAAAATTCTTTAATTGCTACATCATCCGCAGTAAATTTACATTTAGATTCTTACAACATTTTACTTTTCTTGGCAGGTCTTCTATTATCACAATGTGGAATATTCAATAACAAATGATAAAAACATAAGCAGAAGGAAAAGGAAACTAAATTAAATCAGCTACACTATCTACCCAAACACACATATCTCCTTCATGCACATGTTCAATCACATCAGTGTAAACATCACTTTAGTCCAATGAAGTCCTTAATAATGAAATGTGTCATACAAAAACATTTTCTGCATTATCACAGACTTTCTTAAAATTCTACTTGATGTATAATAATTTATATATTATTTTCCCATATATATATATATATACATTTTATTAGTGGTACAATATTTATGATGGTTATATATATTTTACATATATATATTTATGGCAGTTATATATGTATACTAGCAGCATGGCCCGGCATTGCCCGTGCTTGATTCAAAAATCATACGACTCATACAGCAATCGCTATCACTTGACTTAAAATATTTTTGCCCTTTCTTGCCTTTAAAGGAGTGCTCTTTGCCATGCTGATGTTGCTACATGCCTTGCTTCTTTCCTATCTCACACTGCGAATTTTTTCTAAGCTCTATACTAAATTAAATCTGTTACGAAAAAAGAACTAAACAAAATGAACACAAAACGATCAGCTTTAAAAAAGGACTCGTAACTGGAAAAAACGAATGAAAAAAGAATGTTAACAACAAATACTTTCTCACACCCAACCCAGTTCTGTGGAATCAGAATCAACGTTGAGTTTAAGCAAGCGAATGAGCCAATTGGAGTAAAGTGCCATGCAGATTTAAATTTTTCCCACTTGTGACGAATGCAGTTATCGATTTTTTTTGCATGCTAGCATGCTAGTTAACATTCATGTCTGTCAGCTGTTGGCTCTCACGCTGGCCAATAGAATCTTCCTGCCTATTCGTGGCAGCCAGCTATTGGCTCTCACTCTGGCCAGTAGAAAATGGCTGCAAACTACATGAAAACTGCTGTAGAAGCATGAAAAATCGATTATTTCCACTATCGATGGGAGTTGGGAAATGCAAAGTCGGTTTTGGCCTTTTCAGTAATCCGTCAAAAATTACGGCCATGCATTCGTTACACACACACACACACACACACACACACATCTTGCCTTTTATAGATAGAGATATATGTATGTAAATATTCTCAGGTGGAGTATATCTATAGAAGAGACAAAATGAATGAGGAAAACTATATTTAGTTTTTAGCTGATGTGTTTATTCATCCAACAGACTTTATCAGGGCAAATCTAATGATTTTATTTTGTAACAAGTATCTATTTGACAGTTACTCAAAATTTTTAAATTTAAGAATACTTATAAATATTCTTCAGGTTAACTGAAATGTCTATGCATTTAGACCTTAGATTACATCATGTAGCATCTTCGAAAGGGAACTTTTAAATTTGAAGAATTTTCATGAATATTCAACAGTTTAAGTTGCTACATGCCATTGAGATGGAAATGAGCTTCATCACTCATTAACAAAATGAAGTTGTCATTTGCCTCAAAAATTCCTTCCATCTGATGTGCAAAGTTAAGCATAGTCCACTGGTCTCATCTGTTGCACAATGACCAATTTGTAGGAGTGGAAATGCAGTTCTTCATGCAAAATATGCTTCACCAAATGATTATCAATACCAAGTTCAGTAGCATGCCTCCAAGCATAGCAATTCGGACTGCACAGCAAAGCTTGTCTGACTTGTTCCACATTTTCTGGGGGACGTACCCTTCATGGTGCCCCCACCAGTTTGCTATACATTAATGTACCTTGTGTAGAAAGTGCATGAACCCAATGTAATATTGTGTTATGAGTGGGAACAGCTTGATTTTGATGAATGTTGAATTGGTGGTGAAACTTAAACTGAACTACTGTGACAGACTCGTTATTCTTCACAAAACTGTTGTAGGCGAACACATGATGCTCTATCATCCGCAGCATCATGGCTTCAACTAAAAAGAAATAAAAATGCTAAGACACCACAGACCAAATAGTACCTGTCGGATATATGTCCCTTCTCTGAGTGAAGAATAGACATTTCAAAAACATCCATCCTCTCTGTCTCATCCTGTATATATATATATATATATATAAATGTATTAAATCCAACATATTTTTAAATTATTTGTTTAAACATTATTTTTAATAGATATTTGAGTAGATGCTCTGTTTTTCTTTATTTATTTATTAAGCAGTATATTTATTTATTTTCATCTACTGGCTTGAATATTCGAGAAATCTTGTTATGAAAATAGGCACCCTCCAGCAGGATTCGAACCTGCATCTCCTAGATCATTACATCCAACTGTCATTAGATCCAACATGCCTTGATCTCTTGGCTATGTAGGACCTCCTGATCAAATAAAAACTGAATAGGCATGTCAGAATAGCCACTGTTGAATAAGGTGAGCTTGATAGCATGAACAAGTTTTATATACAGAGCCTCTCTCACGACGAGCTGTTTTCAGTTATGTGATTTATATAGAATTTTTATGTTTTTTGACCAGAAATTTTGTAAACAAGTATCTATTTGACAGTTACTCAAAATTTTTAAATTTAAGAACACTTATAAATATTCTTGTAAATTGTGGGTAGCTCAATATAATTTTACATAATACAAGAAAGAAACACTAGAAACACCAGAAGTTTTCAGTCAGTCTTATATCAATGATTTTGGTTTGGTATTGCTTTAGTCAGTCTTAGATAAGAAAGATAGAAACAGCATTGCTTAAAAAAAATATGTCTCAGCTAATATTATACAGAAATTGATTTTTTTCGATATTTTTAGCTCATTATTGAAAATGGAAAGGAAAGATTTTGAATTAAAAACCCTCAAGAAGAAAAATATATTAAAAAAATTCTTCTTCAGTTTTCTCTCTGCTTCTTTACTGAGAAAAAAGAAAAAGTTTTAATTCAAAATGACCCATAAATAATTTGATGTGTATGAAAATCAGATTTAATTTATATTTTTGGTGTATGGTTCAAGAGATGGATACTGAGAATTCCATCGGCAGGTGAATAAGCAATGAGAAAATTTGAAAAGAAAATGGGAACAAAAAGAATCACTTATGCTCAGAAACAAAAAGAGACAGTTGAAATGTTTTGGACACCTAGTGAGGAAGAATGGCTTGGAAAACTTAACACTCATAAGGCATATGGAGAATAAGAGAGATAGGAGAAAACAGAAGGCAACCTATTTAACAAGCTTGTATGAACAGATGATGGAACAGAGGTCAGGAAGTCCAGCAAAGAGAGAATGCGGCTTAGGGCCACAAGGGATTAGAGGTTGTGAACAGCCATGATCATCTGCATCTTAAAGGGACACAGCATATAGAAGAAGAAGAAGAAGAAGAAGTACCCTTGATGTATTCTCCAGCTAAATCCCTCTGAGTATCATAAATTTTTCAAATTTTTAGAAAATAACCAAGAAGTATAATAAAAATAAGAAAAAAAAAAAAATAAGGAAACGAGAAACAAAATAGCTGTGTGCATTTGATTATAAATTTGATAAGAAAATTTCCCCTCTGTTTTCGTTATTCATCCAATGGTGGCCTTGTTATGTCTGTTTTGAATATTAGCAAAATGTAATTTTCATGTCAAAACAAATTGACTAAAAATATTTTGAGCAAAATAGAATTATCTTTGTATTGATTATTTTAAAACATACTCCTCGAATACTTACATATCTGCATTTGAGTGGCACAGGAGGTTGCCTTCACTGGTTTTTATCATAAAAAAATTTTTATCTTAAGTTATCAACTTGGATCATTATTGTCACAGCTTGTCAAATATAAATAAAATGGAATAAAGGAAATGAATAGAAGAAAAGAATGATGATAGTTTAAACTTTATGCTAGCCTAACACAGGATTCTTTGACATTCAAATGAGATAAAGAAAAACAGAATTGATATAAAAATATGATTACAAAATTATGTTTCCTGTACAACAAAAGCAGGAATAATATATATGTAGTTAATGTTTTTTGCAATGAGCACATCTGACGAACATAATAGTTTTTCAATTTTGTTTTGTACATAGCTGTGATACGTAAGTTTCTGGGGGTGGTGTACACCGGTGGAAAAAAAACGTAATAATATTTAAGTGGCATTTTTCTCATTGTTGTAATGCATAGAAAGTTTTGGTAATGTATACATATATTAATGAATTATATATTGAATGTTTATAATATCAAGGAAGTTTCCATAACATCTGACTGAATCATAGCTTGCTCACAGGAATTTTAGTTCCATGAAGGTCATGAAAAAATAGGAAGAAACTGCTTCTGGGCCATTATTAATAGAAGCTGCATAGATGCAAAGAATTTATGGTAATTGAAATTAGTCTGGCACAAGGTCAAAAAGCAAGGAGGAAATGGTGGATGGAAAATTGTGCTATATTAGTCTCCAAAATGAATAGAACTTTAAAAATCAGTGGCTTAAATTCTGATGTTTATCTAATTCTTATAATGCATAAAGATTTTCTAAAATGAACACGTACATTAATAAATTTTTAAACAGTTAATGAATTTTTTAGTCTGATACATTTTCTTAAATGTATAAATGTTATATATAGCGGGAACATGCATTTTTTCTTTTTTAAGCAGGAATTGAACCTGTATTCCCGTTTCAATCTGAGAAACCATCTTCAAGCTAAGCATGCTTTATCATTAAGCTACATGAATCCATGACAGCAAAGAAAGCTTCAGCTAGCCTATTTAAGAAAGGCAGATCTCTCATTGAGATATTTTGCAGTCTCTCTTTGCTAACTTTATTTTCATATCCAAAATGTAAACAACATTTTTATGACAATGCATTCTGGATAACTTCCTCACAGATGAAGAGGAAACTTGAGGGAGCAGATATGTAGTTCTGCTGAAGCATGCTGAGTATACCATGGGCTGAAAATGTAAGCGACAAATAAGTTTTAATGGAATTGTGAAATAAAATGACTTATAGTTAAAAGAAACAGCTGACATTTCTGGGATGCATAATGATAAAAGAGGGCTTGAAGAATCTAACACTCACAGGGCATATTGATGGCAGGAGGGTCAAAACAAAACACCTACCTAATGAGCTTGTATGAATGGATGACAGAGAAGGCACAAACAGAGATGGTAAAGAATCAAATGTTACTTAAAGCTACAAGAGACAGGAAGTTGTGGGGAGTCATGATTGCCCATGTCCTATAAGGTCATGGTACATAAAGAAAGATTTGGGTAAATGTGTGTGTGTGTGTGTGTGTGTGTGTGTGTGTGTGTGTGTGTGTGTGTGTGTAAAATAGAGGGGATGGAAGTTATAAACCCAAAATATTTTGTGAGAAGGACATGTTTTGTAATTTTTGACATAATTTAATTTTGTTTGTACTTTTACAGAAAAAATTTAATATAAAATATTCTAGCAAGAAATTGAAAATATTTCTGAACAGAGTTTTCTAGCTTAGAAGTTGTGTGGCTGTGCTCAAGTAATATTATTATTATTATTTTAATGCTGTACACAAATTCTGGAATCTTCAGCTACAAGAAAAATTTTTATTTTTTCCTCTTTTTTAATGCCATGTCTCTTCAGAGATTAATTTTTTATTATCTGTGAATTGTCATGACTTTTCGAGAAAGTTAGTGAAGTGGTTTCCCCATTGACTTCTCCATAGTTTTGAATTCAGTGTATTACTTTTCTTAACGCAAACTTTCACTCAAGGCTAGAGAATCAAATTTACAGTACTATTTAATCCATAGCTGATAGTGGGATGAGAAGAGATGGATTCATACCTTTCCTAAAGGTACTACTGTTAAACTGAAGGCAAGTGATGAAACCAAAATTTAAACTTGGCTCACCAACTGCACTCTTGGAACCAGTAACCATTATGCTATTGATGCATAAACACTGAAGCAAAATTCTTTTTCAGAAAAGTTACTTATTTTTTGTTTGAGAATTTTTATTTCAAGTATAATGCTTAAGTATATTAACCAATCTCTTATTTTAACCTACTTCTTCTATGTGTCATATCCTTTCAGAATGTGGATGTCATGGCTCTCCACAACTTCCTGTCATTTTTCGCTCTTTGTAAATTTTGTCTTTTCACTATCTCTCCTAATCCTTGTTCTGCTATCCATTTAGACAAGCTCATTAGATAGTTTATGTGCTGTTTTCCTCTGTCCATTTTGCCTTCAATATATCCTGTCAGTATCACATTTTATAAGCCTGCTTTACATAATATGTGCCCTAGAAATTTCAACTATCTTTTTCTGATGTTAAGTATAAGGTCTTATTTGTTTCCATTTTTTCTAAAACTTTGTCATTGCTCTCATGGTATTCTCATCATCTTTCTGTAGAACCACATCTCTGTTGAGTCAAGTCTCTTCTTCATCTGTGAAGAAATTGTCCAGCATTCACTGCCATATAGGAGTACTGATATTACATAACAGTTCAGCACTCTTTTTGCTGTTTTTAATAAAATAGTTCTAGGTACATAATAAAATGGTAGATAAAATAAATTCCCAGCATCCTTCTGTAGAACCATATTTCTGTTGCTTCAAGGCTCTTCTTCATCTGTGAGGAGATTGTCCAGCATTCACTGCCATATAGGAGTACTGATATTACAGCTAAGTACTCTTTTCTTTGTTTCTAACAATATTGCCTTGTTTCTTAATACTTTGCTTAACTTTTGGTAGACATTTTTGCTATTCCAATGAGCCTTCAGATTTCTGCATCACATTTTCTGTCCTCTGTTAAAACACTTTCTAGATATTTAAATTTTAGTACTTGCTTGATTTTGGAGTCTCCAGTTTGTAATTCACAAATCTGGGTTCACAATTATAATTTATGTAATAAAGGAAAACTATCAGAATAAATAGTAATGAATAAATAATAAATCAATGCACCAAATAAATAATTTCTTTTATTATATACTTTTTGTTCAAAGTAACTGGCCTTTGTTTCATAAACTTTAGAGTTTAGACAATAAATTATTGATCGTCTCAAAAGTAATAATATTTTCTGCAGATTCTACTACTTTGATTGCTCACTGGTATTTTAGTTCCATGCAGGCCATAAAAAATGAAAGGGAACATTGCTTCTTGCCCATTATTAACAGAAGATACAAAGAATTTATATTTACTAAACCTAACTGAACTAAAAAAACACAAGGATTGTGAGTTGGAAAATTGTTCTCAACTTGTCTCCTAAGTGGACAGAACTTACCTAAAAATATCAATGGCTCTAAATCCTAATGCTTACCTTATTATTGTAATGCATTGAATATTACTGCCATATCTAGTCTGGTGCTCTTACTATATATCTTGAGATTTTTGACAAAATTCAAAGAAGGGTCTGTAATGTAATCAATCCTGACCTGGCATCTTGACTTCATTCACTTTCTCGCTGACATGATGCGGTTTCCTTATGCAACTGTTCTGATGAGCTTTTCTCCTTGGTGCCACTTTCTCACTAATCTAGTCAATTTCATTTAGATTATTTTTCTAGAATTTGCTAGAAACATTTTTTTCTTTTAAATTTTAAATTCCCAGTATCTCTTGTTCATGTGCATCAACATAAACAAACCTAGTCTGATTAAGTTCTAAGAGACGAAATGCATCGTCACACAAAAAATTTTTTCCACTTTGTCATACATCCTTCCTCTAAAACTGTTCTTTATGTATAAAAATTTATATATTGTTATACCATTTTTGGAACAGGAGTAGAAGTTTATCTCTTGTTTCTGGTTTAGGATTGGGTTTCCGGTTCCTTCTAAAGTCTTTTCCATCTCTTTCACTTCCAGTGGCTCCTTGCACATTGGTGGAATTATGACCTTGCTTGGGGTGGTACCTCTTACTCTGTAACCCTCTACCTCGAGTGGATTTTGGGCCTTGTACAGGGTGACCATCATTGTAAATATATATATATATAGAGAGAGAGAGAGAGAGAGGTAGATAGATATAGCGTCAGATTACAAATTTTTGTGGCCTCTAGACTAACGAAATTATGGAGTCCTCCTCAGAAGGCGCCACCCTCTCACTTGCTTGCACACTTCTTGAATATTTTAGCAATATTTAGATAGCTTTTAAGTAAAGTTATTGCAAATTTTTAAAATAAACTAGAATATCTATCTTTTGTTTGTTAATAAAATGTTCTTTAAGCAATGCCACTATTTTACTATTTATTGCAAACCCAATTAACATATATTTCTATACAACTATCGCAACAAAACAAAGTTGTTATAACCAGCATTATTTTTAATCAGTTTACTGCAAGCAAGGCAATAATGCCACTAAGGTGCAAGGAGCAATGGAAGTGAAAAAGAAAAAAAAAACTTTAGAAGGAACTGGAAACAAGGGATAAACTTCTGTTTCAGTTAAAAAAACCTAGGAGGAGTGTGAACCAGATGATAAGTGAACCCATCTAGTCTTATATAACCAAGCTCGAGAGGCTCTAGGCTGCAACTAGCCTATAGGATAATTTGGCCCTGCATATATGTATATACATTCATTTTTAAGCAGTTAATGGATTTTTAAACATGACATTTTTTTCTTTAGTTTTTTTTTATGTTTACTCCACTCCTTTCCCAATCCATTTTCCACAAGATATTTTCAATTCCTGCTACAAATAGATTCAGTGAAATTATAGCACTTTACTTCAAACCTTTTCCAGTCTTTATTTTATGTCTGTTCAAGTGAATTATTGCCATAACATTATCATATATATATATATATATATATATATATATATGTGTGCAGGTATGCAGAAAAATAGGAAAGAAAACGTTAGGTAAATAATCCGGAGTTCCTTAGTATTTTTACTTTTATTTTTAAAAAGACAGTGCTCCATACAGAAGTAGAGCTTATATTATTATATATTTTTTAAAAAAATATGATTCCTTCGCTACATAAGAGTTCTCAGGTTTTAAAAGTGAGAGCCGAGACCCTGGTCAAGCGAGACCAGACACCTTAATTCAACTTAATTTAAAAAATTATATTAAGGGTCTCAGCTCTTGCTTTTGAAACATGAGAACACTTATGTAGCGAAGGATTCATATTTTAAAAAAAAATATTATAATATATATATACATATATATATATATATCGTTATCCACAGACAGACTGTTGCACTATATTACAGATAGAGATGTGATTGCTTCAAGCTGGGATCAAAACCTGACCAATTTGATATCAGTTAGAGACTCTCACCCTTAGGCCATCAGTGAACGCAGTGGAGAAATGGAATTTTTAACACATTATATACAAGATATAACCATTACTGGCTACCAGAGTGCTCAATTCATAGCAGAGAGCTTTTAGTGTTAATTAGCAGCAGCCGAAAAATTCCCTTTCAAAGTGCTCAACCTATGAGAGGGGGTATATATAGTTATCCACAGACAGACTGTTTTGCTGAAACAGCCCATCAGTGTGACTAGACATGCGGTTGATTCAATTGAAACCTCACTGATTTGACATCAGTCAGAGACTCTCCCCCTTAGGCTATCGGTGCATGCAGTGGAGAAAGGGAATTTTTACCTCTTTATATATGAGATATAAGCGCTATACTCATCATAACGACTGTGAATTAATGAATTATCAATTAGCAAGAGGGCTAGGGATTTCATTTTAAAATGAGTTTCTCCCTCTAAAACCTTTCAGTGAGACTTTTTGCCTCTTAGCAAACATGCAGGTCTGAAACTGCTAAGTATGAGCAAAAATGCAGTCATTTGAAGTTAATCTCTCACTCACTTCATCTCTCCTTCACTGACAAGTAGTTAATAGAGATAACTTGTGGTTGACAGTTTTTGTTATGATGCAACCACAAGTTATATTCTTTTTGTGGTTTTGCCATCAATACTATAAGTTCTTTTCATTGTTTTTAATTCAAATAATTGGTACCTGGCATCTAAGACGAGAGTGAAAAATTGTACTGGCAACTAAAAACAAACTGTTCATCAGCAAAATTTGCTGAAAATATAACATAAATGAATCATTAGAGAAGCAACATGAATGTCCAATATTAAAACTCGGTGCATGAATAGTGATTTTGGTAGCGATCAATAATTCAGACATGAGGTTTGTTTTCACGAACAGCACAAAAGTACTGTGGATTCTCATTGTACTTTTTTTTTTAACAAAAACCGCAGGGTCTGGTTGGACATTGTTTCTTCTCAGTTGGTTGGTATAGCTTTTAAATAATGCCGCGTTTCACCATCCATTCATGAATGTGTTGTTTTATTTGATAGATGATCGGCTAGAAAATATTGCACAAATTGCAAAATGATAGTTTTAGTGTGAAAACAATGTTAAGACTTCAGCTGAAGCTATAACTCAATTCATAAAAAAGTTTTCTTAACTAATTTTGTTATTATAAAGTTGACATTTGAAGTCAGATTTCCTAATTGACCTCTGGCAGTCAATGTGTTAACACCACAAAAAGAAACCTTTCTCTGTGTTAAAACGCATCTAATTTTCTGTGTTAAAACGCATCTAATTTTCTGTGTTAAAACGCATCTAATTTGATTTTCAGCAAGAAGCAAAGATAGGCCAACTATAGTATATTAGTCCCCAGAAAGCCATGTACTAATGTAGTAATCTAACCGAATTGGTCTTCTGCCAAACAACAACAGCAATCAACAAAAACCCTTTTGATCCACAGCAATGACCATGAAGTTGGTAGAACTACAGGCCAACAGCCAGTGGTGGCATCCTACTGGTTCGTACAAACCAATTCTTAAGATTATAAAAGTTTAGTGAACTGGTTGTTGAATTTTTCAGCAATAATACCATTGCTGTAAGTTCTGCGGAGGCTAAAAGAGGGTTTTCTGAGATGAACATAATTTATTCTGACAAAAGAAATTGTCTTGAAGTTAAAAATGGGGCAAATCTTCTAGTCATAAATTTGATAGGTCTTCTATTGGATCTTTAGGACTGCAGCGATTCTGTTTGAATGTGACTAAGAAACTATAATACAGCCGATGACACTTGTGTCAAAAAGCATCCTACTTCTGAACAGAAATATGATGAGAACAGAATTCCAATCTGAAAATATTTTAATAAATAAATGTTTTCTATTATCAAAATGGTTTAATTTATTTTGAAACTGTAAAGTGACTTGTTTCTATCCTCAGACTGAAAAAAAAAAATAAGCAGAGTAGGTTTCTAAAGATTACTTTCCTGTATAAAACCAATTCCTGGAAATTTGGGATATTCACATCATATTTTCTTCTTAAATCTCATGTCTCTTCAGGATGTAGGCAATCATGGCTCACCATAGATTTATTTTTTTTTCTTATCTGTGGATTGCCATGACCTCTCAGGAAAGTGGAATTATTTCTCATTGCCTTAACCATGGTTTTGAATTTAGAGTTATCTTCTTTCTACTGGATGCTACTCTAGGATAAAGAGCCCAGTCTACCCTGTTATTTAACCCAAAGCTGGGGCAAGAAGAGATGGATTCATACCTTTCCCAGGTGCATTAATGTGAAAATTAATTCAACAGACTAGGCCAATATTTGAACTCAACTTACCATTTCCACTTTTTAAGGTGATAACCGTTATTCTGCCCATACATCCCCATGTCATCAATCAACATCAGTCCCTTGACAGCTTCAATTGTCAGGGGGTACCTAAAAGTAGTAAAAACAGACAATTTCCTCCAGGATGATCTGTTGTTGGTGGCTCTCAGGAGTTCTGGCATTGTCATGTCCGTCCACCCTTTGATGTCTGACAAGATTTTGTGTTGACATCCCCACTTGTGTCCTCCTTCAACAGTACTTTACATGATTGTCATGCAGAGACTGTGATGCCAAGTGACATGGCCAAACTATGACATTTTCCAACATCATAGCAGATGTTAAATTAGACATATTCATTTAATTACAGAAAGATTAAAGAAACATTCTTTGAAGCTAAAAAGAAACATTAATCTTTTTTATTTTCATGTGACATACACACACACACACACACACATATATATATATATATACATATATGCATACACACATATATTTATAATATATATATATATATATATATTTTAGGATATTACATTGAAAACATGTCAAAATCACTACACAATTGCAGTCGTGTTTCAATGTGTTCAATGCATCTCATCAGGCGATTGTAAATTACTGATGAGTAAATGATTTATTTAGATTTAAAAGCAAAATACAACCTCTTTTTACAAAAAAAGAAAAAGTGGGCTTTACTCTGATTATCCAATCAAATATGACCTACATTAAATTTAAACTAAGCAAAGAAGCAAAAATTAAAAAATTGCTTTTTATAAATTGGGTCATGACCTGTAGATTGACAGCTAACAGCAGCACGGACATAAACAGGAGTGGATGTTAAAGGATACATAAATTTACAATCGCCTGATGAGATGCACTGATATGCATCAAAACATGACCCCAATTTTGTAGCGATTTTGACATATCTTCGGTGTAATATCCCAAAAAAATGATATTGCCCTACTTTGTATTGAACCCTCTTTTTGAATTAAATGCTATGAATGTTGAAATTTTACTCTATTCATTCTCATCTTACCGGGTATATATATATATATATATATATATATATATATTTTGTCATCCACAGACAGACTGTTTCGCTGTTTCACAGCTCATCAGTGTGGCTAGACGTCCGGTTGCCTCTAGCTAGGATCGAAACCCGACTGAATTTGCGTCAGTCGGAACTTCTCCCACTAAGCCATCGACGCACGGCAGGGATGAAGGTGAATTTTAGCGTGTTTATTTTTAGATTTAGATAAACACACAGTGACTGACAGTGACTCGATTCTGCCGGAGAGTTGTGCAATATTAGCTTAAATAGTCACTGTTTACAAATTCACACCTCAAACCAGAGAGCTCAACCAAAATTAATTTTTCAGGAATATATATATATATATATTACCAGCAACCTTTCTTTTATTGCCCATTTCAAGTCTATGATTAACCATTGTCTTGCCCACATGTCCTTGTAGGCTGCACTTCTTGCCTCTCATAGAATAACCTCCTTCATTAACCCTCTACCTTGAGTGGCTTTTGGGCCTTATATAGGGTGAACATTAGTTTAAAAAAAACATGTTTCATTGAATTTGACAGATTTATAAGTTTTTTATTAAGTTTTTCTAATGTTCTTCCATTTTTCTTTTGGAGATGTGAGAAAACGACATTATTTTTGCACCAACCTAATACTTGCTTCCCTGATAACTATAGTCTTCAAATATTCAAGTGTAATGTCAATTGACATCTTCTGATATCTTGATCTCATTCCCCACTGCCCTACTTTTTATCCTCTCCCTAAACACTCCTCTTTACTCTTGTTCTCTACTCTCTGTAACCCTTTGTGTGCTAGTGGCACTTCCGCCTTGCTTGGGGTGAAATGCATAAAACAAAATGTACATTGTTTTGATTGTGAGATACTGTGTGGCTGGTGTAATAGATTGTGGCTTTGAATGAGAAATTGGAGAGCTCAGTTTGAATTCCTGGTGAGTTTGTTGCATTCACTTACACAAAACATCCTTGGGATAGCCATGAATCCTTCTTTTCTTCCATCCTCAGCTATGGGTTAAATAGGCTCTCTAGCTATGGTTGGCAATCAGTCTAGAACAACAACAACTCTGAATTCAAAATCGTACATGGCCCTGATGCTATGAAAGTGATACCTGAAGCGAGATCTGGCTGAAAGCTCTTGCGACATTTATTGTCGCAAGAGCTTTCAGCCAATCCATTAACCATTTTATAGGGGTGTTTTCTGTTGTTAATATGTTATCAGTATTTGTATTCTATGCTTGAATAAGGAGCAAGTAGGAAATCTATATAAATGTGTCATGTTTCACCATGTAGAGATGTAGGGTTGTGACTGGTGCAAGATTTCAATTTTCACTTTTCTTTTTGAGTTGATTAAAATATTGTTAGCAGAAATTTCATGCAACATCTTATCATATGCGGAAATAGCCTATAGAAAATATGGGCAAGAATGTTACTTTTGTCTTGTCCACATTTTCACAAAAGGCAACAGAACAACAAACTTTGTCATTACACATTTACAATATGAAAAGGAATCCCAGATGTGTCATTGTATGGAAAAATTCTATTTCTGTTTACACAAGTAAGTATCTCCAGCTCTTTATTCATTTCTTTAAAATATATTTTTCATTCGTTCAATGTTGATATTTTTCTAGAGTTAAATAAATACT
Organism: Acanthosepion esculentum; assembly: GCA_964036315.1. NCBI lineage: Eukaryota > Metazoa > Mollusca > Cephalopoda > Sepiida > Sepiidae > Acanthosepion > Acanthosepion esculentum. The sequence continues at coordinate 115,301,232 of OZ038479.1, forward strand.
ATAGTATTTGTAGAATGTATACAAGAAAAAAATATTCAATGATATTAATATGTTATTAGGTTGGTGCAAAAATAATGTTGTTTTTTGACGTTCAACTTCATGTGAGAAAACGACATTATTTTTGCACCAACCTAATACTTGCTTCCCTGATAACTATAGTCTTCAAATATTCAAGTGTAATGTCAATTGACATCTTCTGATATCTTGATCTCATTCCCCACTGCCCTACTTTTTATCCTCTCCCTAAACACTCCTCTTTACTCTTGTTCTCTACTCTCTGTAACCCTTTGTGTGCTAGTGGCACTTCCGCCTTGCTTGGGGTGAAATGCTTAAAACAAAATGTACATTGTTTTGATTGTGAGATACTGTGTGGCTGGTGTAATAGATTGTGGCTTTGAATGAGAAATTGGAGAGCTCAGTTTGAATTCCTGGTGAGTTTGTTGCATTCACTTACACAAAACATCCTTGGGAAAGCCATGAATCCTTCTTTTCTTCCATCCCCAGCTATGGGTTAAATAGGCTCTCTAGCTTTGGTTGGCAATCAGTCTAGAACAACAACAACTCTGAATTCAAAATCGTACATGGCCCTGATGCTATGAAAGTGATACCTGAAGCGAGATCTTTGTCAGGTTTCAACTGAAATGCTTCATCAAAAACAAGTCATTGAACAAGAGGGATGTAAAGATCCATGTAATGGATTATGCAGTTATAGCACTTTTATTGTATTACATGATAATGTTGTTATGCAATTCATAATGTAATGGATAGTGGCTCAAAATGAGAAACTGGAGAGCCCAGATCGAATTCAAGCCAAGTTTGTTACATTCACTTATGCGCAAACATCCATGGGAATGGTATATTTCCCTCTCTTCTTCCACAACTATGGATTAAATATCTGGGCTTTCTACCTATGGTTGGCAATCAGTCTAGGAGAAGGACAATTCTGAATTCAAAAGTGTATGCGGCCATGATGCTGCAATAGAGATAAGCAAGATCTCTGTTAGTTTTCAATCTCTGTTTCTACTTTGTCGCAAACAAGTCATTGAACAAGAATTGTGCAAGGATCCATGTAATGTATGATGCAATTATTGCACTTTTAATGCATTGTGTGATGAAATATTGTCATTATGCAATTCATAGCAATAAAAACCTTTCTGGGTAGAAGTGTCATGTATATACGAAGGGATGCTGAAAAGTTTGCAGTTGGGTCTTAAAAATGTCTCTTAAAAAGATCTCATGTGTGGTCATTTGTTTGGATTTTACAAAGTATCCTCGGCTTAAAACTTTTCAGCACTCCCTTGGAGAAAATATTAACGCATTTTCTCAAATCTTAATTTAAACATTTTAGTTTATCATAAGGTAGGGAGTATCCTACCTAACAAGCTTGTGAAAACGGATGGCAGAATGGAAACTGGAACAAATAATAAAAAGGACAAATATTGCTAAGTGCGACAAAGGATAGGAATTTGTGGAAACCCATGATTGCCCATGTCCTGACAGAACATGGCATATAGAAGAAAACCATGTATAATGGTTATATAGATAGTTTAATGGTTGTTGTCATGGAATGTTAAATCGGCATGCCAGGTTCAATTTCCAGTCAATTTTGTCTCAATCACTTTGCACTAATACCCTTGGAAAAGGCATGAATATATTTTTCTCCAGCTATGGATTAAATAACATGGCAGACTAGACTCTCTTGTATTGAGGTAGCAATCAATTGAGGAGAAGGAAAACTCTGAATTCAAAACCAACATGAAGAGGGACTGGATTTATCAGACTCTCTTACCCTAGACGCACCACTGCAGCTATGATTGCAGTACATGTGTTGCTCCTATGACTAATGGGTTACAGAACTTACGACATAACCATTGATAGTATACTATTTATAATTATACGTCATATAACTGTCTGTCACAGAAATTTGACAAATCGTAATGAATGCATGTCTCCTCAGAGAGGACCCACGCTTTGAGCGCTTATTGGGATTTAAACTCAACCCAGATTTCAAGTTGAACTCATATATATGATCCATAAAGACGGTGGGAATGTGGTTGATTCCTTATAACACTTCAGGAAGTACTTCACTCCTTCTGCTATCCTCTACCTTTACAAGAGACAGATCAAGCCGAAAATGGAGTACTGATGTCATATATGGGTGGGAGCTGCCCATTGTTCACTTTCCGGTCTAAAAGTGTCTCTGTGTCCTTGTGGGTGACAGATTATTTATTTCCCTACAGCCCCTTTCTCACGGATGAAATGTCACAAGACCCTTGATAATTATAACTATTTCCATCTATCTATCTATCAATCTATCCCATTCTGCTCATATCTATCTATCTGCAAATGAACACTTCTAACCACTTCTTTCCAATAAACTGACATCAGAATGTTCACCAATCACAATGGATGACTTTAAGTCCCTATTGAAACATATGATCCGTCACTGAAGATGCAGGAAACATGGTTGGTACTGCACCTGCAAGAACCTGACTCCTTCTGCTATCCTTTAGCTTTACAAGTCAGGCCAAGAATGGAGTACTGCTGTCATATATGGGTGGGAGCTGCCTATTCTTTATTTCCCACTCTTGACAGAGTCCAGAAGTGTCTCTGCATCCTTGTAGGTGACAAATTATCTTCCACCCTGCAACCCCTTTCTCGCAGATGAGATACTGCAAGCTATTTCCATAGTGAATATTCAGATGAACTACACTAATTAGTTCCACCAGTTCTAACCTAGATCGCTAAGACTTACCATACCACTCGCTGTAGTGAACCTCTCTCATGTCCTTCATATTTTGTTGGTGAGATCTAAGTTCCACTCAAGCAGCTTCTTCCCATGAGCAGCTACCTTGTGGAACCAACTCCCAAAAGGCTACTTCCCCGATCACTACAATCTTAACCTGTTCAGGTCTAGCGTTAACCGTTATCTTCCACGTATATCCTCATAAACTGTACTTCTATCTCTACCTTAAGTGGCTCTTGAGCCTTGTACAGGGTGAACATCATGGTAAAAAAAAATTTTTCTGAGTATTGTTTTATATCATATATTATCAAAGTTAAGATGTGCTAGGTGATCTTCTTCTCTGTGCCATGTCCCTTCAAATTATGGGCAATCATGGCTCTCTCTAACACTTCTTAACCTTCATAGCTCTAAGCAATATCCATCCCTTTGTTATGAATCCATCCATTTACACAAACTTATTAGGTAAGTTACATGCTGTTTCCCTCTGCCTGTCTTGCCTTATGCAAACCTTTGAGTGTCAAATTCTCTAAACCATCTTTCCTCATTATGTTCCGGAAATTTCAACTCCCTTTCTGAGTCTAAGTACAAGTGCCTTTTTTGTTTTCACTTTCTTTAAAACTTCATCATTGCTTACAATATGTTCCATTCTTGGTGTTCTTGTCTCTGTTGACTCATCATCTCCTTTTCATCCATGAAAAAAATTATCCTGCATAAATTGCCATGTGGAAAGATTGATATTACATAGCAGTTCAGCACTGTTTTGTTTCCGATGAAATTTTCCTGATATTTAATACTTTGCTTAGCTTTCTGAAGGCACCTTTCACTATTCAGATTTTCGTGACACATTTTCTGTCATCTGTTAAAACACTCCCCAGATATTTTAATCTGTGTAAGGTGATAGTGTAGAACCCAAATTCTACATTATTTCCAATACCTAAAAACAGTTTGGTCAAATTTGTGCAAAAAAGTGGCTCACAGAACACTTTCAACTTCATACACTTTAAAAAAAAATCTCACGCCCACATTGGTTTTAAATATACAAGTAGGCGTAACTATCCAACCACGCTTAACTAATTTTAAATCCAAGTTCACGCCAAGTCTCTGTGAGCCACCTGAAGCAAATAAAAACAGAAACTCATTCACACTCACCAGTGAGAATTGTGACATCAAACAAATTGCAACTAAACTTCACGTCACACAATCTTAAGTTTTTCATCCATACGAACATTATACAAACTTAACGATATTCACACTCACTCACCAAAACTCACTAGTGAACTCTATTCCTATTCACTCACCAAATTCCTTACACAGAAGTTAAACAAATTTCTGTTAACAAATCAACTTTATTTCTCAACATTCAAGAATATTGTATTACACAAAACAATCAAAGGTAGATAACTTCTTTGCTCACAAAATTGCATTCAACTTTACAAACATTTACTACTTACATGAACAGTAAATTCTTAAATATAAATTTTTTTCTTGCAATTAATTTACAGAAGCTTCAGTAACAGATTCTAACAAATATCCTTTCAAATCAGAACTCATTAACAAAATTTAATCTTTCACCAAACTTGAGTTCAACATAAATTAAGCTAACAAGATTTCACCTAAAAAAATCCACTACATTTTTGTAAAATATTTTCATTACAAAAATATATTGAAAATTACTTGTTATTCAAATATTTGCCATTTGTCTTTTATCACAAATGTTTCTTGTTGTTTTCTCTTGTTTTTGCATTTTGATAAACATATTCGTAGAGTAAAAAAATTGTATGGATTGATTTAGGCCATCAACACCATTAAATAAATGGTAACCACCAAACTTTCCACTACAATAGCATTCAATAGAATGTATATAGATAAAAATAGAATGATTATATTTTTTTAACAAATGCACACAGTATCATCTATTTTAATACTTTTGTAAAGCTAATCTTATTTAATTGAAAGCATTATATAAAAAAAATGCAAATTTTATTAAGAAAAATCAAATCAGTTGCTGTCTGGATGTTTACAAGATCAGAACTGTAAAATAAACATCCAGACAGATACCAAGTTAAAACTTTTAGGTTTTTTTTTCTAGGATTTAAATGCTTGCAGATAAAATATTTCAAATGAAGAAGATGGATTTTGCAGGTCATATTTTGAAGGTCATATATCATAAAATTCTTAGATGAATTACATGCTTGATTTGCAGCAAAATTAATATTAATTTTTTTTCATTTGTTTTTCTATATCCGTTCTGCAGTATGT
>OZ038479.1:115316236-115321236 GCA_964036315.1 Acanthosepion esculentum
AGTCATGTTATTACACAAAGGCTAAGTGTATGGCATGATTTACTGATGTTAATACACGAAAGGCTATGGCTCTACCTTGTATGACAATATACTCCTTAGAAGGCTGACAGCTTAGAATTATTGATTAACTATACTGCATAAAAGGCTGCCAGGGCTTCATGCTATGCGAAATATGTTGCAAGGAATTCTAACTCTGATATATTGTGCTGGTAAGATTATCTGGAGTTGCTCAAGATGAAATAGCTTGCAGGATTATTCCTAACCTTTTATTTCTTTAGTTTGTCTTTTAGTATTGGAGCTAATCTGATTAAATGTGTTATGGAAAAAAAAGAGGCACATGCAGGATAAAATGTTAGAAAATGTCAACTTAACAGTATAGTTTTAAATAGTTTTTCTCTTGGGTTTTTAACGTAAAAATGAAAGTGTAGCATCTGTTATTTTTAGTCTGTTATTAGGCATTGTTTATTCAAAACTGTGAGTCCTTAAAATGTTTAGTAGCTGAAGTACCTGCATTTGTAGGGTAAGTGTCAAAGATTTGGATTAACTGTAGTTGGTTCTATGCAAGCCTTCACGACTATAATCAAATCACGCATGGGTACTTACAGAATAAAGTCTCATTCAGGATGGACGTTATTTTGGTAAAAAAAAAAGTCTTCAGTTAATAGTGTAAAACATAAATTTTATTTGTCCTCACAAGTTTATAATAAAAAACACAAAATTTTCAATGGAAGTCATTTTTGGTAAAAAAAAAAGTCTTCAGTTAATAGTGTAAAACATAAATTTTATTTGTTTTCAACAAGTTTATAATAAAAAGCGGAAAATATATTTTTAGGGAAAATGATATTGTTTGTTTTTTTAAACATATAAATATTTTTCTTGTTTGATAAGGAAAGAGAAATTATATTCTTATACTGATTGGTTTCAAACAGTAATTGCTACTGTTAAACATAATTTCATATCACAGAAAAGAGGTAGAACCCTCACCAAATTCCTAATGAGGAATACATTTTTGTGTGGTTTAAAATCTTACTTTGGGTCCATTATATACGAATACTAAATCTGAGAACTGTACATGAATAGATTTTTTTCCATGAAATGATTTTTCAAACAGGCAAATAAAGTTTCCAATTATATACATATATATATATATATATATATATATATATATATATATATATATATATATATATATATATATATAGACAGAGAGACAGGCAAGTAACATTGTATGTTTTAAAAATGCTATATGCAAAATTTCTTGAAATGACTTGATTTCAAACTTTAATTATTACAGGAAAACAGAGAACATTTGATAAAATGACTAATATGATATTTTTCTCTCCAGAATCTATCTTTACATTTCTATAAATCTACCATTCATCCATGCTTAGAATATTGCTGTCACATATGGTCCAGTGCCCTTGCTATTTACCTTGAGCTGCTACATAAAATCCAGAGAAGAATCATCAATATTATTGGTCCTGATCTGGCAGCTCAGCTTCAGCCACTTTTTCACTGCCATAAGGTTGCCTCTCTGTGCCTTTTCTATGAATAATTTCATGGTAATTTTTCGGATGAGCTCTTCGATATGGTACCTGAACTTTTTGAATTTAAGTGCAGTACTAGTGTCGAGACCTCACCAATGTACAGTTGAGCTGGCTAGATGTAACTGTAAATTCTATGCTAACAGTTTCTTTTCTTGCACTTCTTGGTTGTGGAACTCCCTTCTGGCTCTATGCTTCCAAGTCAACTTTAATCTGCCAAAAATTTAAATGCAATGTCAATTGCTATCTGCTGTCCTGATTATTCTCTTCTCACTCATTATTAATGTTTCTGTTCCTAATTCTTCCACACCCAGTAACCTCTTGAGTCTTAGTGGCTTTTCTACCTTGCATGGAGTGAAACTGATTAAAAAAAGAAAGAAAAAAAGTATGTCAGATGGAGTTTGTGAAAACCAGTTGGATATTTAAATATTTCTTATTTTGTTGCTAATGTTTCCCCCTGTACAAGCATCATCAAAATAACTGAAAAAAAATTTTATGAAAGTTCATTCCCATGGCAACACTGCTACTTTAAAATGCTGTGGTTAAGTTGAGAAATTTTCTGCCTGAATTTCTGGAATGAGGAATTATTATTATTTACACTATTTACATTCAGACTGCTATCCTCATCTTTGTTGTTGTTTTCATTGATCAACCAAATTGTTGTGATAACAAAAACAAAGATGAGGAGAATAGTCTGAATATAAATACAAATTCAGTTCGGAATTCCCTGTAGGTTACCCAGATTGATATACATCTGATGAAGACTGGAGTGCATAATGGTCGAAATGTTGTGAAACCAAAACAAAGATGAGAAGAATAGTCGAAATGCAAATAGTGTAAATAATAAAGGGATCAGTTCAGAATTCCCTGTAGGTTACCCAGATCGATATACATCTGATGAAGACTGGAGTGCATAATGGTCGAAATGTTGTGAAAACAAAAAGAAAGATGAGAAGAATAGTCCAAATGTAAATAGTGTAAATAATAAAGGGATCAGTTCAGAATTCCCTGTAGGTTACCCAGATTGATATACATCTGATGAAGACTGGAGTGCATAATGGTCGAAATGTTGTGAAACCAAAACAAAGATGAGAAGAATAGTCGAAATGCAAATAGTGTAAATAATAAAGGGATCAGTTCGAAATTCCCTGGAGGTTACTCAGATTGATATACAGCTGACAAAGGCCAGAGCTTACAATAGTTGAAATGTTGTGATAACAAAAACAAAGATGAGGACAATAGTCCAAATGTAAATTGAGTAAATATTGAAAAATTTTAACAGTTAATAAAATTTAAAAATTAATATTTGTGGACAAATCAATGAGATTTGCATAGAGGAAATATTTTAAAATAAAATATAAATATGGTGATTTGATATAGTAAATAAAATGAAAAAACTTATACTGTGAAAAATAAAGCCTGTATATCCAAATATTCACATTATCATGATTACTTAGAATCAGAAAGAGACAGCTGAAATTTCTGGGACACATAATGAAGAAAGAGGGCTTGGAAAATTTGATACTCTCAGGACATATTGAAGGCAAGAGAGACAGAGGAAAACAGCGCATAACCTACCTAATGAGCTTGTGTAAATGAATGGCAGAACAGGGATGGTGAAAAGAAAAGCCTTTTAAAAAGAGCTTTTAAAGATAGGAAATTGTGGAGAGCCATACTCGCCCACGTCCTGAAGGGAAATGGCATATAGCAGAATATAAGCAATTAAAATAGTGAATATTTATAATTAAAAATATAATTTATGATATATATTATTTATATAGAAAATAAATTATGGCTAAATAACAAATAAAAAAATGAAATAAAGTGTACAAGAAATAAAGGTAAATCCTCACAGATGATGAGGTGACATGAAGTAACAGGGACATAATTCTACAGAAGAATTCTGAGAATACTATGGATGGAGCATCTGAACAAGGAAGTTTTAAGGAAAATGGGTACAAAAAAACACTTTTACCTTTTTGATTTTTTTACTGATAGCTCTCCCAATACAAGGCCCAAAGGCCACTCAAGATAGAGGGTTACAGAGTGAGATTTTTAAGTGAGATGGAAGGAGGAAGTGATAAGGATAAGTAGGATAGATATCAGTTGACACTGGACTTAAAGAGACCAAGATTGTAGTTGTCAGGGAAGCATTCTCTTGGGAGTTTGTAACAGTTCTGGGGAAGAAGCTATTGGAGTGGAACATGCATTTTATCAAATGTCCACGAACATGGCACAGAGGGTTGTAGCTGTGATGGTCTGAACTGGTGGCACTAAGGAATGTAACTCATCCTAATATCTGATATAGTAGTAAAAGGTGATGTTTCATCTATGGGATAAGGGTTATAAGGAAAGAAGGCTTGGAGAAAATAAATATATTAAAGGAAGAAAGGGCAGATGGAAACAGTAACCTATCTAACAAGCTTATGTTAAATGGATAACAGAACAGAGACTGGGGAGGCTAGTATGGAGACAAACCTTACTTAAAACTGCAGAAGATAGGAAGTTGTGTATACCCCCCTATGTTCTGAAGAGAGATTGAAGATAAAAAAAAGAAGATTATATGACATTACGTGAAGCAAATACTGTATGATAATAGGAAAATAGCCAATCGACTTTAGAAGATTAACTTTTACTTGTAAGGTGTCTTGAAAAAATCCGTTTATTAAAAGATAAAGATCCTGGATGCATTTACGAGACCAGGCTCCTCCCCTTGTGCAAAAATGATGTCTATTAATATTGTAATATTTTTCTTAAAAATCGACATGCTCCTCTATTTCATAAATATTGAGGACATTTAATTGTGGTTTGAGGGAAACTTGAACATAGGCTGTTTTAATCAAATGATGTTATCTTCATGTTGTATTAGAGCTTAAATTCATTGCTGGGAATTTTGTATTGGTAAAAACCATCATGCCTCAGTGGTATAATTGTTTACTATATAAAAAAAGATAAAATGAACAGCCACTCAGAAAAACTTAATAGATATTTGCATAGTAATCATCTTTTATGACCTGCAGCATTTTGTAAAGCTATCACCAGTGGTGATATCAACTGATTTATGCAAATTCAATTTACGTTTGTTTTAAATTAATATATGAAGGAATTTATATTAAAAAATCATATCTCTGAAGCAAATCAATCAGCAGATCTTCTTTACATGATTAATTCCCTTTCATATCTATATATTTAATTTGATATCTATCTCTCTACAAAATTATATATATATATATATATATATATATATATATATATATATATGTAAAGTAAATATATCTGTAAAGAATATATATATATATATGTAAAGTAAATATATCTGTAAAGAATATATATATATATATGTAAAGTAAATATATCTGTAAAGAATATATATATATATATATATAAAGTAAATATATCTGTAAAGAATATATATATATATATGTAAAGTAAATATATCTGTAAAGAATATATATA